>VWZW01000522.1:0-148293 GCA_013397115.1 Edolisoma coerulescens
GAGGAGGAAGAGGAGGAGGGATGAGGAAGCCGCTGCCGCCTTTGCATCCGTGACGGCGGCCTGGAGAGCCCGGGCTTGGGACGGCCCTTTTCCCACCGCCGGCGCACAGGCGCTGCTCGCCCGGGGGAAGGGCCAGGAAGAGGAGAAGGAGGAGGACGGTGGTGCTGTGTGTGAGAGAGCGTGGAGATGAGCTCAGCTCTTTGCCCTGGAGCCGCCTGAGGAGACCCGGCTCCGTCCCTGCCTCCCTCGCCGCCGCCGCCATGGCTCACTCCCCCGTGCAGGCGGGGCTGCCGGGGATGCAGGTGAGGAGCTGCCCCAGGGGCAGGCACGGACACGCACCTCGGGCGGGGGTGGGTGTAAAGGCAGGGATTCCCGGGGCTGGGGGGACAGGGCGAGGGGAGAAAGCTCTTCTTGGCCCTGGCTCGGCCGCGGGGGCTGGGCTAGGGGCAGAGGAGCGGGATGGAGACGAAGCGTGCTGTCAGCGCTTGGCGTGGTGCCCAGGAGGTCTCTCGGCCCGGTGGATCCCTGCCTGCCGCTGCCTGCCTCCATCCCTGTCCTCGGCAGCCGCTGTGTCGCTGCAGCCGTGCGGAGCGGAGCGTGGCGTGTGGCCCCCTCCCCCGGCCGGGAGTTCTCCTTGGTGTTTTAATTCCTGAAGCGAACCGCGGCTCAGTGGGCGATTTTCGGCCCCGGTAATTTGAGGTGGAGAGGCTAAGCGTACGTGAAACCAGTCCGTAAAAGCAGGGCCTGGAAATGTTGACCTTCAGCGCATGCTGCAGTGCCCATATCTGTGGTGCTGCTCTGAGGTGGGTGCTCGGGGATCGTGTTTGGCTCTTGTGTTTGATTCCGAGAGTTGGTCAGCTGCTGTTGTTGCATGGTGGAATTTTCTGGTTCCGTGTCTTAACTATATTTTTGAAATAACTAGTGTGGTTTTGTGCTGCCTGAGCTGGCTTCCCCCCCCCCNCTTGGTTTAAATGGAAACTGCTGCCCGGAAAACATTAAGGTCATTGGTATCTGTGTGTTGTTATTCTAATGTTTCCCACATCTGATTAGAAACTTTTCGTGCTCTAATCTCCAAAGGAACAATTTATGAATGACATGTAAGAGTTTCCCTCAATTTGTCTCCTGGATTGAAAGTATTTGTGCATCATTTGGTTTGAGTATTGATTTACCGTGGTTTGTTTTATTGTGAGTCGAGATTCTAAGTCATGAATCTCTTTTCTTGGCAAAATCTGAAGATTTGAATTGGAAATGTTACATGCTTAGGCATGGCATGAATTACATGCTCATACATAATACTGGATGCCCCGCAGCCTATGAAGGCCCACGCTCTGAGCTGATTAATTTATTGCTCTGCAGGTCCTGCTGTTGAGAGTTCAAGTTCACCTTCCAAATATGAGCAGTTTGCTGATTGCCAGAGACAGAGAAATAACGGGTTCTTGATTAACTATGGATGTTGTTTGGGCTTTTTTTTTTATTCCTTTGAGACATATTGGAACTGAGACAACTATCTACGTTGAAACAGAATCTATAACACTTTAGAATTAAAAAGTGAGATTTGTAGCTGCTTGTGAGAGAGTGAAGATTATTCCATTATTATGCATGTACTGCTGATGTGTGTCACTGCATCATCTAAGGACCTGTGCTTTTTATTGACTTGATTTATTATTTAGTTTGTAGTACTGTTTGCTGTACTAACTGGGTGGATCTTCAGGGCTCTTGTTAGTCCACGTAATTTGGGACTTTGCTTCAAATCTTTTGATTCAGTACAGTGTTATTTTATCTCATGATTTTTATTCTGTTATTATGAGAGTTGCTCAAGTGTGAACTTTCAATAGTCTAAAAAAACCCCCCAGAACACCAAGCTAAAGACCTGCTGATAGATAGAGGCATAAAGTCAGTGAGCAATGTGAATGCTGCTCGCGAATTTTCTGTGCCCAGTTCAAGACGTCTATATCCATTTCCATTCTATCAGAATACATAGCAGTTTTATAGTGGTCTGTTTTCAGTACCTGATTCTCTTCGATTTTACTTCCAAATAAATGTTCAAAGAGTGAAGTACATGCAATGTGTGACATCTGCTTAGATAAGAATAAGGTTTAGGACTTTTTCATTGTGTAGAAGAGAGGAATAGAGCTTAGTTCTCTGAGTTATAATTAAATTGCCTAAATCACGGGACTGTGTCTTCTTTTTCTGTAGTGTGATCCCTCCTCCCCACCTACCAGCTTCTGCCACAAACGGTGGAAGCAGTGTCAGTGACAAGTTATGCAGCTTTCTCCGACATTCTTTGCTGTACTTACACAAGAGAGCAGCCAGTGTGCTTGTGTGAGCAGAGTAACTTCTTTATCCCAAAAAATCACTTGGAGGGGCATTACTTTATTAATGCTGTTTGGCGTGAGCATGGGTAGTGTAAATAGAGCAGAGGAATGAAGGATTAATATATTTCTCCCTGAACAAGATGTCTGATCAATGTTTGAAGAGTGATGCATAAAAAGTGAGTGGGTAGAGAGTGAGCCAAAGGAATGAAAAACTGTGGAGGAAATGTAGGATGGTGCTGGAAGGTTGTCAAAACCTGGGATTTGCTGTCTGCTGCAAAGTGGGCATGTTGTAACCTGAATAAAAACAGAGTTGGGTTTTGACCTAAATTTCTGTGTGTGCAGTTTAAGTTTGGACTCAAAAGTTTTTGCTGTCGTTGTTTTAAGGGCTTTGTATAGATAGGAGTTTGAGTGTGCAGTGTGAAGCTGCATCATTACTAAACTGAGGATGTGTTGTCTTGCTTGTTCATGCCTTATGGAAGTGGCCTGAGCAGAGTGTGTGCTTGCCTGTAATTGTGGGAGATTCCTGCACGGCTGGCTCGGAGTAAGTGTATATGACCTTGATTTTCAGACTGGCCTGCATTTCAAGGCTGTGGTGAGCTTCTTTATGGAAGCTGTATTTTAAATAATCGAGTACTGTGTTTATAAATTTATGGTAATAAATTCCTGTGGTGCTTTTAAAATTCCATCATCTTTAAGACAAGCCTCTTCTGTGTGATAAAACCCTTTTTTAATCTTCCTCCCTTTCAGTTTTTCTGTAGCAATAACAGTGTTTATGCAGTAAGCTATTTTTATTCATTCTTCATTGTATTTTCAGTACAAGAGCTACAGGTTCTTCATGCAAAATGTAAATAAGCGTTGACATTCAAGCTGTCTTGCTTCAAGAAATGCTAAAAGTTTCACTAAATTTAAGTGGGAACTTGACAAATGAATAGAAAAGAAAGGTTGTTAAGGATAAAGGCACAATTTCTGGCTCAGAAGGTGTCTGAAGTGTCAGTTTGCTGGAGACTGGAAGGGTGTTTTGGGAAATACTGCTGTTTACTTGTCTCTTCTTGCGCTGTTCCCAAGATGTTCACTTTTGATTGTTGTAGGAGAAGTGTCCTGGCCTAGAGGGTCCTTTGTTCTCATCCAGCATGGCCGTTCTTTCGTAGTCACACATTATAGGTGTTACTGTCTTCCTTATTATAACTCCTTCTCCTTTTACAATAAACTGTTTTAACTACTTCCCGTGTGAGCTCTGTGTTTGGTAATTGCAAAATATTGTGTTGCTAAATCAAAAGCACTGTGGAAAGGCCACTTAGCTTCTACTGCTTTCCATTTGCAGCTTCTGTGTAGGAGATTAGTTTTCCCCAGTTTGGTTCTTTTTTTTTTTTTGAGAGTTTGTGCTCACTGTTACTGTTACTGTTTATGTTATAGTTTGACAGATACGTTGCAGTAACTTACAGCACTCAAATATTGGACAGATCCTTGGACTGTTATGATCTTGGCTAATCAGTTTTAAAATACCCTGAATACAGATGTCGTGGTTCTGTGACACGTTACAAGCTCAGCCCTTGGGTGGCAGGACAGAAGAGTTTTAATTGGTGAAAACGAGGTGGGCGTTTTCTCACTCTGTAGTCAAAGGCTGTGTCAGGGGTATGTAATAGATGTGTGGAGCTGTTTGAGAGGAGTCAGGAAAACCTATTTCCATTGTGTGGCCTTCCAGAATAGGTAAATAGATACTGCTTGTGGCGACTGTGTCTTTCAAGTATCCTCACAGACCAGTCAGACTGGTCCTGTGCCGTGGCAAGTTTCATGTACCAGTTTCATGTTTGAGTAAGGTACCCTCTTAGCCAGCTGTCATCTTTGTTCCCCAGAGAGACAAAAGGCTACTGATGATCGAACACATTTAAATATTGGGCCTTGTGTTATGAGTGGTGTACAAGGCTCTGATGTCAGCTTTTACATAGTGGCATCTTTTGTGTTTCTGAACTAGAAGATGGAAGTATGTATCTTGGCTGCATTTTCAAAATTTGCTCAAATTCTTCTCATGCTCCCTTTCTTGGGGGATGGAGTGGGAAGGGGAATAGAGGCTGCACCAAACACTGACTAACAAAGTCAACCAGGCGTCTAATATAAATCAATAATAATATAAAATACTGCATCCATCCGATAATAATTTGATCCCTGCTATACAAAAAAGATGTGGACACCTGGAGAGGGTCGAGAGAAGGGCCACAAAGATGACTGGAGAGCTGGAAAGCCTGTCTCATGGGGAAGGGCTGAGAGAGCTGGATGTATTTAGCCTTGAGAAAGGAAGGCCTAGGGGAGACCTTATCACCATGTTCCAGTATTTAAAAGGTGTCTAGAGAGAAGATGGAGACTCCCTTTTTAGTAGGAATCACATGGAAAGATGAGGGGTAAGAGCTACAAGCTACCCCTGGGGAAGATTCTGATTGGACACAAGAGGAAAATTTTTCACAATTAGGACAATCAGCCATTGGAATAATCTTCCTGGGGAAATGGTGGATTCCCCAATGCTGGACTCTTTTAAAACTTGCCTGGACAAGGTGCTGGGCTAGCTTGTCTAGACTGTGCTTTTGCTGGGAAAGGTTGGACCAGGTTTTCCTTGAGATCCCTTCCAACCTGGTATCCTATAGATTCTGTGATTGAATTTGATCTGGTTATTGCTTTTGTGATGATACACCTGCCTGCATTTGTGGAGTACTATTTAATTCAATGGTGTTCTGTGTGCCTAAAAGTAATAATTTGTGTGGATGCAGCTATATAATCAAAACTGTTTTTACTTGTAAACTCTTTGTTGACCTGGGTAAGTTTCCATGTGTAGGTATGCACCTGTCAATTAATAACAAATACAATACATAGGAAGAATCTGTTCAAAGTACTGGATTTGAGATGTAGAGGGAGAAATTGTTTAAGACAGTATTTAGTTTTATGAGAAGACAACATGAGATAATAAAATTAGATTACATTAGAAAGATTTTAATCTTGGGTTTCCTAACCCATCATTAAAATTATCTCCCTTTCCTAGCAGAGAAAAATGTTTGTTTATTTGTTTGTTTTAATGGTCGACTTCAGCTTCTATATTCAAATTTTTTTTTTTTATATATATAGTGAAGCTTGACTGTGAATGTAGCAATTTCTTTCTGCCAAAATTGTTAACTCTCTTAAGCTGATGTGTTTGGGTTATATGCTGAATTGTGTCTTGAGCTATGATCAGTGCACGGTGATGTTGGCATTCATAAGTTAGTTGATAGCAGTAAAATCTGTTTGTTTTTCCCAAGCATGCTTTAAGCTTTAGTGTGTTACCTGAATCCAGAGTCCTGGCTATGTTCAGGAAATTCCAAAACTCAGATAAATGTAGTTTACTTCTGAAGAGGTGTATTGAATAGATGCTCTTTTTTTAATGAAATGGCTTTCATAAACCAAAAAATACTTTATTTTTTGGAAGTATTTGTGCATGGAGTTGTTCCCTCTTAGTGGGCAAGAACAGGTGGGAGAGTAATAAATGTTTACATTGCACAAACATCAGTGTGCTGATTGTATATTAGTATAGAACTAAGAGCTTGAATCAGGAGAATTTATTGTATTCTTAGTTGCTCTGCTTGGCAGCTTCTTGAGACAAACATCTGGGTTTTCTGTCAGATACAATGGGTGCAAGAAGAGTCTCTCCTCAAATTGTAGGATTGCTGTAGAACCTAAAATTAGCTCTTTTCCTTCTTTTTCTCAATTAGTGTAAATGCAATGTAACTTTCTAATTGCCTCTATTAGCACTATTTATTCAACCATTTGTCATAATGATGGTATTTTCCACGAAGAGCTACTACTTTATTTTTCTTTTTATCTGTAGCTTAGCTGATTAAGAGTGTTTTTTACAGCGTTTAGCTTTTTAGCAAGTATAAACAAGTGAGAGACATTATTCTAAAACTGGTTTTGGGACATTTTTCCTTAGCTGTCTTTCTCGTGGTGTCTAAAATACATCTTGTGTTTCACTGCCACACTGTACCTACTGCTGATACTTGTGTGTTGTTTTCATTGTGTGCTCAAGGCATGGAGAGATTTTTAATTGCAGTAATTTACAGTTTAGAAGTGCAATGGATGGAAGGGAGGAAGTCAGTTACATGTTATGAAAGTTTTTAGTGATATTGCACTAAAAACTGAGAAACCTCAGAAACTCAGAATAAATTCCAATTAAATATGCTTTCTGGAAGCAGGCTGTGGTTAGGTAACTACTCATTTTGGTATTAAACTCTTAGGGTTGTACACTAAGCAGCTTTCTGAATGAAAAATATCAGAAAATTTCAGACTGATTTGTGCAGGGGACATTGCACCCAGAAAATGGTATTGGTTAATTAGAAATCTGGAAGCATGCTTTGTATAGTTGTGTTACTGATAAAGAATTGAATACTTCGTATTCTGAATCTAAGTGCGTCTTCCTTGAAAATAAGTGGAAAGAGGGTTATACAAGGGCTGAGGAATACTTTTATGATAGGCTAACTTTAGGCAACTTTTTTATTCCTGCTGGAAATGTGCTTAAGCCCTGTTTCAATCTAGGAAGAAATCAGAACAGGAGAGTTGAACTGTGTGACAAATATGAGTATTAGTAGGCCATAGTGATTCATGCTATATGTTTTTACCTGCAGTGTTTGAGATGCAAGCTTTATTTTTTGCTTCATCTCTCCCCTATTTCAACTTGCTGAAGTTTCACAGCAGAATTTATGGCAGTTGTTCCTTTTTCTTGATAGTTAAAGTATTGCTATTGCTAATTCTCTGTATTCTTGGTATATTTTATTTCTCCCAGAAGAAAGCGATTGCCTTATGGTAGCATGTGTCTGAATTGAGTAATTATAGTATGGGAGATGGAAAATGAGAAATATGGAATGTGTATGAAGAAAAAAAGAAAACAATTACGTGTTACTTCTTATAATTGACAAATTCTCAGTGAAAGAGCTGGATCTTAGTTCTACACCTAGTTATTACAGATCAATGCCTTCATTCTAGTCTTTGTACCTCTCATTCAATGTTTTGCTGATTAGTCTTCTTAAAATAAAATAATAATCAGTTGTTGCTATTCATGATAATTATAAGATGGCTATGGTAGTTTGTCTCATTTTGCTTTATTATTGATAAATAAGACTGAGAGATGGTTCAAATTTGGTTCCAGTTTTAAGTCGTCTTAAAAATGTCCTTTTTTTTTAATCCTTGTTTTGATAAAAGTCCCAGACTATAAATCCAAATACTTGCTTATATGTTGTCTTTTTGGGTTAGTTAGCTGCTCTTTGAAAGTATGGGTAGGGATTGATGCAATTGAACAATTGAACAATTTATAATCTGCTTACTGCCTCTGTTTTATTTCAATTTCACACCAACTGCAGGAAATAATTTTGTGTGTTGTATCACTTATTCATATATGGTGTATAAATATATTGCTGAAAACGAAAACTTGTGAGCTTCTGAGAAAGCTGAAATGCTAGGTAGCAAAGGTTGAGGCTTCTCCTTCCTGGACGTAGTTTTTTCTGTGATGCAAAACCATCTTGTATGGGTATTTTGGGGAGTTGGTGGTTGGTTTTGTTTGTTTGGGGTTGTTTCCTTTTTTCTTTTTTTCTGTTTTTTGGTTGTGGGTTTTTTTATTCCCTGCCCCCTGCTTTGGTAGCCCAAGTTTGTGGGAGGGCTGCGTGATTTGAATTTGTGCTATTTACCCAAATATATGCATCTCCACTACTGCCCCCTGTGCTGCTAGTTTTGTGGGGATTAAAGTAAAAAGGGGAGCTGCTTAATACTGGTCTATGTTGAGGTGAAGAGACTTTAAATGGTTTTTTGAAAGATTGCAAGTGGTGCTATAGGGAAACTTTTGCTGTGCCGCCTTGAAATGGGGAGCTGAGTGAAGAAGAACGACATCAACTGTGCCTGCTGTTCACTTTGACTGGCTTTGGGCTTGAAGTGCTCTGGGTACATGGGAAAATTTCCTGTATGAACTTCTCTGGCAGACTTTTGTTCTCTGATCTGACCAATGAAAAAATTTAAAATATAGAAGTTATATGCAACAATGGTGTCTCATTTCTGAAGAAATTATGTTTTTGTGCAGTACATTTAGCAGCAAAACTAATTCTTGGTGTGAGAGCAAGTGTATCACAGAATACACAGAACAGCTGAGATTGTAAGGGACTTGTGGAGCACATCTAGTCCACCTCCTGCTCAAAGTAGAGTCATCAGATTGCTCAGGACCACATCCAGCCTAGTTTTGAATACCTCAAAGGATCTAAAACCTGCCTGCGCAGCCCTAATCTAGTATAGGATTATCTTTACATTAAGAAAGGTTGGGATTGTAGCTTTTTGGGTAGTTTTGGTGGGGTGGGTTTTTTTCTTCTTTTCCTCTTTTTTTTTTTTTTTCTTTTTTTTTTTTTTTTTTTTTCTCTTTTTTTTTTTTTTTTTTTTTTGAAGTTTAGATGAAGTTTCCTATAACTCAGTTTCTGGCCATTGTGTCTTGTGCTTCTGCTGGACACCACTGAGAAGAGTCTGGCCCTGTGTTCTTTACTCCTTTCTATCAGGTATTCACACACAATAAGATTTCTAACCCCCCAGGCTTCTCTTTTCCAAGCTAAGCAATCCCCAGAAATCTCTGAACCTCTTCAGGTTATCATATTTTGGGCTCAGTCTTGGTAGGGAATGAGAATTGGACTGACAAATTGGAAATTGATTTGGTGAAATTAAAAGTATACAAAATGAGGTGTTAAAAGATGATAGTCTATTTCAAATGAGCTGCATAGAGAAATTACAGATCTGCAAGTAAAATCAGTTGCACAGATAAGCTTAAGAACTTGAACTATGGAGATGTTTTATAATTCTTCTAAGTTAAAGATAAATATTTTGTAATGCTTTTCTACAATAACTGGAATAACTCTTCATAAAAAGAGGTTAGAAATAAGAACTGGAGTGAGATGTGGAAAAAGACATAAAGCTGTATCTTCGCTCAGAATGGTTATGGATAAATTTGGATCTAACTAGTCTGAATTTCAGTAACGTTTTCTGTTGAGCTTTAAGGGACAGTTAGTGTGGATGACAATTGGGGATTCATAAAAATAAATATGTTGCAAGATGTGTGTAATCCTGGCTGTGAGGAGGGTACTGCAGAGGTGGTGTCAGAGTGGGTGATACTGCTGGTTTCTCCAGGACTGTTCTCATCAGTTGCTGACTGAAAAGTGACCTTTGCATAGAAAAAGGCAATGCATGCTGATTAAAATGGCTGATGGTACAAAATTTGAAGGCACCCATTACACTTGAGAGGCCAGTGCTGAAGAAGTGTGCCACCCTGGGGATTGGAATTACTGAACAAAACAGCATAAAGTGCAGCTTGTCGTAAGTATGAGTATTACAGAGAACTTTTGCAAGAGTCTGGGAGCTCATTAGTTGGAAATGCAGAGCATTAAGAAGAGGTGATTTGGTTTAGTTGGTTGCAGCTGAGTTTGAGCCATGAGGCCAAATTGAACAAATAGGATCTGAGAATGTATCGGACTATTTTTATTCTGTTGAAGTAGGCAACAGTGTTGTTAGGTACTAAGAAGAGTTAATTTTAAATGGAGTGTGTTTTTCTGGCTGATTAAGGTCAAAAGTAATGAATCCAATGTGGAACAAGTACAGAGAGATTACTCAAATTATTGGATGAATGGTGGCTTTGCTTATGGTGAAAAGGACTTTGTTCTGCATGGCTAAACAAGCTGGACACTGAGACAAGATGGTTGCAGTTTGTGTTCAGAAGTGTGGAAAACTGTTTTGAAATAAAAAGCAAAATAATTCAAGTGTCTGTGGAAGTTGAAAGTTCTGGAATCATTCGATCTGAATGCTCCATAATTTGTTTTTGATTTGTTGCACTATGTATTCTGTGACAAGATTTGAAAAAAATGTTTTAGTGGTAGAGATCTAGTTCTTTATCAAGGTGATTAGCTTTACCCATTTGCAGCAGATATTGATGTTCTAATCTGTGGTTTCTAGCAATATTTGATGTGCTAATTTGATGCTTACATGAAGGCTCTTTTATCAGTTCCCATTATTTTAATATGAGTAGAAATAAACTCTATGCTTAGTGAAAGCTTGCAAAGAATAGAGTCAGCAAAACTGTCGTGAAAGTATCCGTGGAAGTTGTTTTCTCTATGTAGTTGTGTAGAGAGAATATTTATAAAGCTATTTGTTTGTTTTTGTCTCTGATGGAAGTATTTACAAAAACAAGCAAAAACAAATTTGGCAGGAATCCTTTCCAGATGTGATCTTGGAAAAATGGGTGGGAATTGACCACTCATGTAATTTCAGATTTAAGCAGTTCATTATGTATCTGGAGGCCTGATGTCTCTATTTTTGAAAGACAGCAGGTCATTAAAGAGACCAGCTCTTAGTTTTTGCAAAAACCTCAGGTTGCCAGTAGTTTTAGGCTCTCACTTCAAACACCTGATGTTCTGAGAAGAAAACTGAGACCTTCTTGCAGAGCAAGAGTGTGTTGTTCGGGTTTTTTCAAACAACTGCTACCTCCTGTTGCTCAGAACAAAATTCAGGAATGGCAACTGTTACATTTTAGAAAAAATGAATGAATTTACAAAGGTTGTGAACTTGTAAGGAAAGCTTTGTTTGTTTGGTGGTTTGTTTAATAATTAGTCATTTCACAAGAAACTTCTGAAATAGCATTATTATTGATAATGATTTTAATCCCATTAAGTCCTGTTATTATTGAGCAATTAGCATTTCAAAATGTCTGCAAAATTTTGATTATTAAAAATCAAACAGGAACAGTTGTTCCCTTCTTCTTGGGTCTTCCAGGAACTGTTGTCTTCGTCGTTTTTCTGTAGTTATTAATTCTCATTTACAGTTGTCTTATAAAACTGCCAGCTTAACACCAGAATCCCAAGAGCCTGACGCTGTAAAAAAGAAGCTGAGAGGTTCCTGAAAGTCTCTGAAGACTGCGGTGTTGTGAAACAAGGGGCTTTAATATATGATAGTAGTAGATGGTTAAGGGGAAAAGGGAAAATAGGGGGTGTATACATACAGCCAGCAGAACTTGAAGAGCTGCTGGCAGGTAGCTCTTGCATTTTCTCCATATGAACAACTGCAGTGCACTGCAGCTTTGAGCAGTGCTGGCTTTTTAGTCTCAGGAGGTAAAACACAGAATTTTTTAGGCAGCTGTGACTGGGATTGGTTTGTGGCTTACCCAGATGCCTTTGTAATGATGTAATGCTCAGATTCCTGTGGCTAGTGAATGGAACTAGAAGGCTTGTGTGGATGGATTAGACATGCACAGCTCTCTACAGCACATCATCTCAAATTCCAGCACAGGATGTATGAAAGCGTAGACAGATAATTGTTTTCCACAAGGGAAAATATCTGATGCAGGTGTTAAGGTTATTTTTAATCATGGAGAGTTCTCAGAGAAGTCTGGTTTGAATGTTGTCAACAGAGCATTCTGTGAGGCATGAGAAGAACCAGTAGGCACAATTTGGTTCGTAGTTTTGTGATCTCTTAGGAATTATGTCCCTGGAAGTGTTGGTGAGGGTTACTCTGTAGTTAAGGGTTGACTGTCGGAAAACATGAAGTGCCCTGGTGTGGTTTCCAAGTGGGAGATATATTAGTGTATCATGTATGTAATATTTAATAGTATGTAATAGTATGTTGTTCTCATTACATTGAAATTAAAGGAGGAACAAGCTGCTTTTGGTGGAAGGGATGTGGATCTTTTTTTCCTGTTCCTTTGATGGCAAAAGGGTGATAAAACCCCATGCCCTTCTGTTTATTTCCCGAAACTGACTTTGGATAAAAGGATGGATCAGTAAGGCGTAAAGCAGGGGGAACTTCTTGGGGCTGGTGAAGTCTTGCAGTAAGTACACTTAAAAGTATTTTTGCTTTGGGCTGATCTCGCCAGTGAGGTGTTCCTGGGATGATTATCTGAAAGCTGTGATGTCTTATAGCTGACTTCAAAGTACTAAAAGTAGTAGTGTACTCCCAATTTGTGCCAGATGATAAAATGCTCTGAGAACCGAGTGGGATTATCTTTGGGTTCAGTCAGTCCCAGCTACCTGGTCCTCAAAACACCTATTTCAGCTGTGAAATTCAGATACCTCCAGAGTAACTATGTTCTAGGCTATCTTCCTCTTGCTGCTGCATGGGTAATTATGTAACCTTTGAGATATGAGAGCAGAAGTAGACAGAAGTATAGGTGGGAGGTGCTTTATAAGCACCTTACTTGTTAAAGAAAATGTTGTTTCAGTGCTTGCCAGTGGTAACCTAGAAATTCTCATTCCCCTCTTCGTGCTACTACAGAGTTGGGCTAAGTATAAACTGGTTTTATGCTTATTTAGGCATTACTGAGTTCTTGTATGAGCCTTTTTCTGTATCAACGATGTATTTTCACTTAGCTAGCATGTGTGTTATCCTTTTAAAAAGACAAACATGTCTTTTAAAGTATTAATTTTATTTCTTAAGGACAAGGTTCTATGTAATCCTATCCTCTTTTTCCTCATTTCATGACTATTCCCTCTATTTATGACTTTTCCAGTTTAATCATAGAATAGTTTGGCTTGAAAAGGACCTTTAAAGGTCATATAGTCCAACCCCCCTATAGTTGTAATGTATGTATTTTTTGTTAGTTAGTGAGGCTCTGTGCTGTTAGATTAAGAAGGTATGCTGTGGAACTTACCATCTGTGCACTGAAAGTGAGAAGTCTGAGCAGCAGTAGTGAACTGAATACTTGATAGTGGAGAAAAACCAAATGTGGCAGTGTGTTCCACCTAAGTCTTATATTTGCATGTTTAGGTGAGCACTTGTGCCTTTTATGTGACTGCTCAAATCAAGAAAGCTGGGAACAGGATGTTTTTTAGGACTGAATGACTTTACGTACCTGAGAGAAGAAGAAAAAGATAAGTAAATCCTGATTGAGAAAACCTTGGCATCAGGGAGAAGGAGGAAGCATGGCTATTCATGCAGGTGATCCTTAGTAGGAGAAAATTGAAGAGGCTTGTTTGTCACATCAAACAAAAGGAAGTAGTACTCTGTGCACTGAAGAGGGTGAACGAAATCCTTAGGAGGATGAGATATGTGAAAAATACAAAAGAGAAAGATTCTGGGATCTGGGAGGGAACCAATTTCAAGAGAAAAGGTTAGACAAAAGGCTTACTTTTATTGTTAGAGGTGTTTCATCTATTTGCTTTTAATAAAAATCAAATCTGTGTAACGATCTTTCATTCTGGATACTCTTTATTGGCAAAGAAAAAGAAATTGAGATAGCAGCATTTTCTCTTGCCAGATAGGATAAAGCCCTGATGCACAGGCAGTGTTAAATTTGTTCTTTATATACAGCAAAACACAAACCTATCAGTGTGTGCATATAAGGGATGTAGAAAGAATGTGATAATTATGGAGGTAGAAAAAGGTAGCTAGATAAATAGGAATATGTGGAATTTAAAGTGTTTGTTGCCTTTAAAAATACCATGTTTTGTTTTAGTGTTACAAATACTGAGTGACTTTTCTGTTTATTTTTAACAGACTCTGAAGGTAGATCCAGAAGAACTGTTTACAAAACTGGAGAGAATTGGTAAGGGGTCTTTTGGTGAAGTTTTTAAAGGAATTGACAATCGGACTCAGAAAGTTGTTGCTATAAAAATTATTGACCTAGAAGAAGCAGAAGATGAAATAGAAGACATCCAACAAGAAATCACAGTGTTGAGTCAGTGTGACAGTCCATATGTAACTAAATATTATGGATCCTATTTAAAGGTAAGATACTCACAGATGGTGGCAATTTGATTTTTTAAGTAATTCTTTTCCAGGCTATCCAGTTGTGCCTATTTTTGTTGGTGAGGTTTGTCAGACCTCAGTTGAAGAAAAATGTATTTTTGTCCTTTCAGTTCTAAAGAAAGAATGAGTTACTATATTTCGTGAAGTATGCGACAGAACTTAATAGGAAAAAATGCGCATCTTTTGCTATTTCTGTACAAAAACCCCTTTAAATAACATTAATTTGTTGAGCTCTAATAAGTTTAGATTCTCATAATATTAGGCTATTTTAATTCAGAAAATTCAACCTAAGTCTGCATTTGAATTATCAAAACATTAACAGCAATGTAGTATCAGCTGTTTTGTGAAGGTTGAAATTTTTCGTCAAGGTTTGATCCCTGATTATTTTAAATTTAGGTTGTCCTTCTGAGGAGACTGAACCTAGCCTTGATCTGAGTGATTTAAAAATTAAAATCTGAAAGTAAATTTTTTTTGCACAGTTGAGATAAGTGAAGCTAATGATGGAAGGAGTTTCTGTTAACTGTCTTGTGAATCTGTTTCCCTTTCCTCCTACTACTATATTATTATTGTCAGGATTCAGTCTTAAGCATGCCAGATAGTTTGCTCTTTTGTTTTGGTTTTTTGTTACTGTTTTTAATTGGATGAATGTAATGATTTATTATGTCTTGAAGGTAGTGGAAATACCTGGAAGCTTTTGGTATTACTTTATTCCTTTGGGCAGACTTTGTTCCCATCTCGATAGCTCTTTCTTTTATGACAGTGAGATGAGAATCTAGATAAGAGTTTGTTGTCTTGGCAAGATTTGAAGTTAGAAGTAGGCATAAGATACTTTAATTCAGTCTGCTCTTGCTTTTGTGGAAGTATTCTATTTATCAGCAAAGACATAAAGGTTCTGAAAGGGGGACCCTGCTTTATCTCTGTATTTCTGAGATTGCCACTTAGTTTCCAAAGAAAAAAGGACTTTTTCTGGATCCAGGAGATGCATTACTCAAGCGAGAGACAGTTTTTCCTTTCTTCCTTGTGCTCTGAACCAGTTTGCTTGGGTATCTTATCGGTGAAGGGCTTTGTTAGTGGTTTTTAGACCTGATAACCTTTTACCAGAATGGGACTTAAATGTTATGTATAGGTTTGATCTCAGGTGCATCAGAAGGCACTTAATTGAGCACAGTAAATTGGATGAATTTTTCCTCATGGCTTCTACTACTACTTTTGAAATTACACGGTCAGGGATTGGTAGTTAAATTAAGTATGGCAACTCCACCACTGTGCCTTCCTGATCTGTCTGCTCTAAACAGCTGTAGCTCTTCCCTGTGACATTCCAGTTGTGTGAGCTGTCCCATCATGTCTTGGTAATCACAGTGAGATCAAAGCCTTGTGTCTCAAATTCCTGCTGCTTGTTCCCTATACTGCCTTCATTGGTGTGCTGGCGCTTCACAGAGGTGTTTGAGTGTGTCTGTGTCCCAGCAGGGCTTCAAGGGAATGTCACAGTCCTGTCCTCTTCTCCCGCTTTTCCTAGTCCAAAGCTCACTCTACCAGGTTGGCCGTTCTGTTGGCAAAGGCTTGTGTGACCTGTTTCATGAAGTGGGTTCCATCTCTTCCAATCACCAGAGTTCCAAACCAAAACCTTGTTGCCAGCACCAGTGATGCAGCTGGTTGTTTACTTTGTAAATCCATCTACTTCTCCTCTCGTCATTTACCCAAACTGGCATAATCAAGAAGACAACCTGGGCCTCCAGACCTGGGCCTCCAGACCCTTGACCATCATCTCCAGAGCTCTGAAATGGAATGTGATGGTTTCTAGTTACCCTTGGTGTCATTTGTGTCCACATGAGAAACCAGCAAGAGGTATTAGCTTTTGCAGGATAAGAAATAGAATATAAGAAAAAGTCTGATGGGAAAACCTCTTATTAGTTTTAAAAATGTATAATAACAATGGGGCTGAAAAAGAAAATCCAGTGTTCAAATTTGAACTAAGTGAATGTCGATGTTTTTTAAAGGTGTTATGGCAGTGGTTGCTTTTCCTGATGGAAGGTGAGAGGAGATTGTAGGGCTCTGAACCCTGAGTGAGTTTGCCTAGGTCAAAGTGTCAATAGGGATATTGGTGCTTATTGTTGTGAGGGGGACCCTCTGATATCTTCCACATCCCTTTTTCTGTTCAGTGCAGTTGCCTGTGAGTTTTTCAGTTTGTGTCAGCTTTCTGAGATACTGCACCAGTAGTGGCTGTGTATGACAGTTACTTTTGCAGTGAAGTACAGCTCTTTCTACAGTTAGTAGAATGTGCAACTACTCATTGCTTCAGTTCTTTGTGAATGTGTGTTGTTTGTAAGACACTTGGTACTACAGAACTTTTGGTCTTCAAAACAAAAAGCTCATTTCTTTATGCCGTTAAAAATTAATGTGTGGTGGTTATTAGGTGATGCTAAAATGGTAGAATCTTTGCAAAGGCAATATTTTTCAGTTCTGTTTGCTTTCTAAAATAAGAGTCAGGTCTTGTTATCGGATAGAGATAATGTGTCATCACATATATACACTCACACATAAAAGGGGCTATATTAATATTTAAATGAATTGGTTCATATTCTTGGCTAGAAATCGAAGTTTATTTGCTGCAGGTCTCTGTTGTATTTGGAATCCAGGACTGCCATATGTAGTTCTAAGGGTCTGACCATCTTTTAACTGTGTTTCTAACAGTGTAGATAATCCGTCACTGAGAATGTTCAACACATTAATTTTTCCATGTATTGAGTGATTAGGAGACATTATTTCTTCTGTGATTGGACAGTTTAGCACTAATTACAAGAAAGATAATAATGTCTTCTCACAGAACAAACTTCTTTGAAGTAAGCAAGTAGGAAAACAATAGGATTTCAGTTTATATTGCCAACTGTTTCACCATTTATTATCCTGTGGTCTGTGCAGCTTCATGCGTGTTGACCATGTGTCTGGTGGATATTGGATAGAAAGAGGTACTGTTTATAGGGAACTCTTAATTTGATTTTCTATTAATTATTTTTGTCAGACAGATTAAGTTGGTTTTGGAATTGCTATCCTTTCTCTGGTAGGCAGAATGTTTTGGGATTGAGTTTTTTAATATTTGTTTATTTTTTAATAAACTGGATCATCTGTCTTTGAGAAATCTTTATATTGTTCTTCATTCTGTGTTATTCCACATGTTCTTCCATTAAGCTATGTGATTCTACGTGCCATTGTGTTCAGGAACTCGTTGCTTGAAATTTTACAAGGCTTATATAATACTACTTGTCTGAGGCCTCTTGCTGTCTTGAGATGATGTGAGAAGAGCTTGTCAAGCTCTTCATGCCTACTGCATGATATACATGGTAGGACAGCTTGAAATAACTTTTACAATTTAATGAGTTAATGGAAGTTACTTTGTTCTGGTAATTTACTTTCTAAAAACACTGTTTAATTTCTAGGTTCTATCTAGAATAGTGTGACAGACTCAAAAGCCTTGTTAAATTTTCTTACTCTATAATTCTCTATATATCCTAATTGAATATTTCAGAAATGTGTTTTCTTTATAGCAAATTCTTCTTTCAGATCCAGAGACTAAGCCATGTCTGTTCATATGAAATATTACTGCTTTAGCACAGTGAGTCTTAAATAAGAAGCAGCTTATTGCTCCCATAGAGCAAGTTTTGCATTCCCTCTAGACTTTGTTCTGTGCATCTGTTGTTGGAGGTTTGTGTGCAGTTGCTGTGGTCAGAGTTCATGCAAATAGAGCAAAAGCAATAGGGGTATCAGGTTAGGTTGTCATTCTGAATATAAATTTATTTGTGGTACAGCATTTTGTCAGAAATCAAGATGTATTTATATAAAGCAGAAATGTCCTTTTCTGAAGGCATTGTATTTTTAAATACAATGTCTTAATGTTCCCATTCTGTTGGGAAAAAAGGTCTTCTGTCTACTGTAGGATATAGTGAGTAACTGCAATGTTGCTCTTAAAGCAAATTGCAGTGTCGTGGTTTATATGGGTGCATTTATCTACAGGGATTGCCATTCCTTATCTGCCATGGTATGTTAAAAACCTGTATCAATGTTCCTTGCTGTCTTCCAAATAAAAGGTTCACCTGTTCCTCTATGATCTGATTAAATGCTTCAAGGACAGAAGAACTGTAGTTCTTTTTAGATCCTTATAGAATTAATTCATGAAACTTCTCTGGGTCTATTTACTTCTTTAGACTTTAGGTTAACAGCATCCACATTCTTCCTTGTAATGGATTAGGGATTCTTTCGTTTTTGTTAATTTTTAAAAAATTTCTTACAAATTTGGCTGAAATTTGCGATCTCTTCTGAGTTTTGCGGTGCTGTTACTCTTAGGAAGTATTGCTATGCTACTTATTCTAAAAGTTTTTCAGTGTAGAAGCTTGTCAGCTCTGCTTTTTGCATCTTATTCTGCTTTACCAATTTTTCAAGAGGTTAGTAAGATTTGCTTGTGTGGTTGTTTCTCCTGTCCTTGTTGTTTGAAATCGGTTTTATTTTCAAGATTCAGATGTCTCTCTGATAACGTTTCTTCAGTTTTGTTAATAACTTCAAGTACTGCTTTATTATAACTTAATAGTGTTTTTGTATTTCTTGATCTTGTATTGTTTAGAAAAATATATGAGCAAATTAATTTGTGTTTATATTTAAAACATTGAAGATTAAAGACCCTTGACTTTTTTGTATATATGTATATGTACATTACGCTCAAAGCTTAGGTTAATAAATGTATATGGTGAAAAGCTGAGATTGATATGTTTATATGTATGTATATGTTAAAAATTCTTTCATTTCCTCATCTTAGACTTCTGTACATATGTATGTAATGGCAGAGCAAATAATTTATAAGTAGTTTCATCATCCATTGTATCTAGGTACAAGTGATATCAAACTGGTATTGAACTAGTCTTGTAGTATGTCTTTTAAAAAATATTACTGTATTTTTAAAACTATTACTGTCTCTAAGCTTGTGTTTCTTCATCTTTTGCGTATATTTTTCTAGCACACTTTGGAGCTTCAGAGAATACCCTCTTTTGAACTGTTTAAATTTATTGACCCAAGAAGAATAAGACTTACAGTGTATTTCCCTCTTTATTTCACACAGACAGCTTCCCATTTTAAAAATGTATTTTAAGAATTCTTTAAAAAAAAATTATACCAAGCAGTGATAGAAAGTTCATAAAGGATAGCTGCCAGTAATTTTAACTTGAGACTTTGTTACATAAAACCCATATGGGTTTTTATTTCATGTCTAGGATATAATATACCTGCTGCTGAAAGTCAAGCTGGTGTTTCTATAGACAACAAGAAAACAGAAAATAACTTCTGGTTAACTTTTATGAGTGACAGAGTCTACCCTAATTTTAAAAAAAAGTGCTTTTGTGAGGTTTAATTAACTGAACTCTATAGTACAATGAGTTCTGGCAAATGAACTCCAGCAAGAAAAAAATTATTTGTGAAAAATGGTGATTCTGAAATTAATCTGTGGTCTTATTTTCCGTAATCAGATGAATATGAGGTTGGTAAGCAGTGCTGTGGCTGAGCCAAAGCAAGTCTTGTATGGTTAGGGCTTTTGTATACACAGGATCAGTGATACTCCTCTCAGAATAACATGGCCAGTTCACAGTGGGCTGGAAAACTGCAAATGCAGTCAGTAAAGAGCTTCTCAGGAACAGTTTAAGGTTTGGAAAGCCTGTATTCCAGAGGATGACTGAAGTTCAGGCTAGGTTTTGTTTTTTTAAGTGTGTGTATAGCAAAGCCTTTCTGTGTTTAAGTGCTGATAGTTAGCGCTTTCTAATCAGTTACGCCAAAATATGACAAGATGTATTTGCTGAATGGTCAAGATAAGCAAATTTCATCTGATAATCTCATGTGCTGTTTTAAGGGGAAGACAGCTTAAATATTGGAACATCTTATGTGAGGTGGGTTTTATGCCAGTAGCAGGTTTTTGGGGTTTTTTAGATCAATATTTGCTGAATTTAAAGAAGCTTGAGCTCAAATGCTTTAGGAGACTCATGAACGTTAATGTGGATGTGTTGAATATTCTAGCTAATGTAACTTCAAATGTGGGTGTTTATGTGGGACTTCAGTAAGTTTAAAGTTGATGTTCTTTTGCTTTAAAGGTTTAACTGCTTTACTTTAACATTTATGAGCATCTCTGAACTGATGTGACCTTATATACATGCTGTGGGTCAGCCAGAAGTTAATGGACTTGGTGTATTCTGTGATCATTTGATATGGCAGGCAGCCTTTGGCAGGCTTTGTCATGCTTATTGGGGTGGGATAGTGGAACTGAGATTTTTTCCTGCTTAACTTTAAGACTGTAGAATACACTTCAACAGGGGCTGCTACCTCAGCACAGGGAGAAGTGAAACACGTGAAGTAGTATCTTGATGATCCATCATTGTGCTTTGTGCCCAGCCCCACAGCAGCAGCTAGTGTCCTTGCAGACCTGACTTTTGCAAACTTCAGTCCCTGAACTTTGGATGGGCGTTAGAACCGTAGAGTCATACAATTGTTGAAGCTGGAGAAGACCTTTCAAGATGAGGCCTAGCCATCAACTTAGCCCCACCACCATGTTCACCATTAAACCATGTCTTCACATTTTTTGAGCACTTTCAGGGATGGTGACTACTGCTTTCCTGGGTACTCTGTTCCTATGCTTTACAATCCTTTCTGTGAAGACATTTTTCCTAGTATCTGATCTAAACCTCTGCCTGGTGCAACTTGAGGCCATTTCCTCTCATCCTGTCACTTGTTACCTGGGAGAAGAGACCAATTTCCCCACCTCACTGCAGCCTTCTTTCAGGTGGTTGTAGAGAGCAATAAGGTCTTCCTTGAGCCTCTTTTTCTCCAGGCTGAACACTCCCAGCTCCCCCAGACAATCCTCATGAAAGTTGTGCTCCAGACCCCTTCCCTAGCTCCACTGTCCTTCTCTGGAGTCATTTAGGCAGGATTACATGAAAAAAAACCCCTGTAACTATCTTTCATTTTGCCCGCTACAATTGCAGCCATGTTGTCATCATTGCATGTTGTGAGGGGTTGAGGCAGTGGAGTGCCTTCCTCCTTCTCTTGACCAAAGCTAGAAGGAATTGTCTTCACCTGTAGGAATTCCTGCAGCTGGAATTAGAGGAAGGCTGGGGTTGCAAATTCTGTTATTGTGGCAATGTTGAGAACAAAATGAGACCCGCTTTCCTGTGAGCCAGCCCGTATTCTGGTATGCTTACTTTTCTTCTGAAGCCCCAGTAACCCTCTGTTCTCATTAGGCAGCTCTAGCCTGCAGAGAAGTTGAATGAGTGTTGCCTTCATTTGTCTGTAGTAAATGTGGAAGTGACATGTGGCTGGACAGCTCAGGAGGAGGTAGCAGGAAGGTTTTTGTAATGGTTCTCCCCCCATATCAGATCTTGTCAATCTACCGGCTGAGAGAACGAGTAGAAAGCTTCCATTGATAGAGCCCCTAGTAGCCATAAATAAGACAAAGGCAAAAGGATTCCAAAGAACCCATAAACTCTGTTTCTAGAGTCATGTTGTTTTGCTGTGAAGTCCGGTTTTCATATTTAAAATAGTTTGGTCCCTTCTAATTTCAGAAATGTTACCTTGAACTCTGAACCTTTGTTGCCCATAGTCTTTGCTACTTCTGTCTTTCCCTGTAGTCATTTGCTGTGCTCTTAATGAGAAAAAATTCCCTTGTTTGCATTGACTTTATTCAAAGGTACTGTTTCAAATTGTGGTTTTAGAAACTTGTTATTCCAGTATTTTCCTTTAGCAGTTAAAGGGATTATTATCACTTTCTGGAATCTGCATTATATTGCCCTATTTTTTCACATCTGTTGAAAAATCTACCTAGTAACCTTGGTGACTTCAAGAATTTTCCTGTTCATCAGTGTAATCAGTTCTGCTCTTTTAGCCTTTTATGGCTAAGTAATTCTTACTGTACAAGTACATCAAGGTTGGGAAGCATCACCTAGTATATCTTGAAGAAAACTGAGAGTCTGTAGTAACTGTGTTTTGTATTTTGTGTAAGTACTTAACTGTATGATGTTATTCTGGTCTTGTTTTAAATAAAAATTTAGATAGTTTAATGTAAAATATAATTTATTGGAAGTGATATGTTTGTACTGTCCTTGTGATGGCCTTAAAAGCTGCCTCTGTACTGCTGTGATTGCTGACCTCTTTATGGTATATGTTTAATTTCACATCTCAGTACCTGCTTTTAGTCAGATCTAACAAGTATGAAAAGTAGGCAGCAGCAGTATCTTGTTCCCCATCCTGCTTACGTGTTCCTGTCATTTTACTTGTGTTGGGTCTGTTGGCTGCATCATGACTTGGTTCGCCTGGGAAACAAGTTTCCTCAATGTCTTCTCCCATCCCTTCCAAAAACAACCTGGCTCTTGAAAAGAGCAAACCCTGAACACAAACCAATCAGGCAGTTCTGACCTGTGTCTACAGAACTGATAGGTCAGGAGCAAACAAATTTAAATAAAAAAATGGTAGACTCGAGTGGCCTAAAAACTGGGAGGTGGGGGGAGAGAAAAGGACCACAGGTTTTGGTAATAGCTTGCTTCTAAGTTAGCTGTAACCTGAAGCCCTGTATTATTTTGGCCATACAGATCAGGATGACATAGCATTGCTTTCTATGTGTAATTATTATATGTGATCTTGTGTCAAATGTCCTTCTGTAACTCGTGTATTAACTGCTACACTTGTTGCTGCAGGTGTTTGAAATAATTAAAAAGAGAGTATTAATATGGCATTGAGGTGCCAGCTTTTTGTTGCTGTTGCTGCAAAGGGGAGGTCCAACTCTGCCTTGCAAGTGGCCACAGGGGCTGTTGGAACTTTCAGTGAAGTGGTTCAGCTCACTGAGTAGGCAGAGGACTAATCACCTCTTTTTAATTTGTATTTTTAAATCTTTTGTCTTAAGGATTGGAGCATTGTACACTGATGGTTCAGATTAGTCTAAAGTTTTATGCAAGCCCACTGCCAATACATTGTTTATGAAGCTTCTTCCATCAGCCAACAGTAGAGCTGAAAAAAGAGAGTGCGTGTATGTATTTATGACCAGGCTTAGGTGCATTAGTTTTGTGGGCTGGTTCCCCATTTTTTGCTCAGATAGACTTCCTGGCACAAAGCTTCATCTAGAATGTGGTAAGTCCTGCCGTCAGGTAGCTGCCAGTCTGTTAATCTGATGTTCTCGTGAACCTCTAAAACATTTTGGTTGAATACTTCTTTACCTACCTCCGTCATAATCTGGTGCTTTTGCACAGTTACTATGTTTTTGTTGCATCTTTAATGTGAATGTTAGGTAGTCTGTATTGCTCAGTTAACTTTCTTTTACTTAAGTATACTTTGGCATTTATACAGTTTCTTGGGTCAAATTACTTATTCTAAGTGTCCGTGTGGTCTGTATGCACACAGTTGTATAAAAGCAGAGGAGTCACATTCTTTACACTTAAGGGAACATCATGGCATGTTGCAGAGTGTGTTGGTAAGCATTTTTAAATGGTTGAATGCTGAACTTTCAGAAATTGTTATTTGGAAAAATTTGGTTAGACTCAGAAATACTAAACTTCAGAAGGGAAGTTTCCCAGTGAATAGGTTGAAGAACTGTATTAGTTCTAAAACATTGCAGTTCTTGTATTCAGTAGCCAGTGTTTTCACACAAATTCTTAAGGTTCTTTGGTTATACTATTAAATTCTAAGCTGTTGCATAACTGTTGGGATAAAAATGATCATTTGGAGGTACGGAGCTTTCTCCCTTTCTGCTTCCTTCAATGGTTCCTTGAAACAGCAAATTATAATAACAAAACAAAAACATAAAAGAGGAAGGGAGAATGGAAATTATTTATGTGAATAGAAGGTGTTTTTATGAGTAATTAAGAGTCAGGATAAAATTTATAACGACAAAAAGTGGAAAATAATAAGGGGTTTCCAGAAAAATTATGTGTTTTTCAGGGACTGAAATGATGAGCTTGACAGAAATCTGACTTGAACATCCTGAGCTATTGTAGGGTTGATACATGTGTACAACTCGTTCAGTAGTAAGAGTTTTGAAGAAGGATTGGCCTATGTGTGTTCTGTAAAGGGAGTAGTGGAATTTAATAGCATGTGAATGCAAAAGGGGTAGGAAAAGAGGCTTATAACTTGATAGGCTGCAGAGCAGGGGTGCAAAAGATGTTGGAAATTGCGGTAAGTGGTAAAAAAGGGATTAAACCAATGAATGAATTGATATCTGAGCTATGAAGTAAATCTGATTTCTAACTTTAATTTTGAATTTAATTTGATGTAATGGGTAAACAGGAACAGATGTAAGCATTAGAGCAATTGTGTTTTTGGACAATGAAGAAGGGGTTCATGTGCCTCATATTTGCTGTTGGAAGTTTGTTTCTGGTATAGAGAAGGGAGTAGTTATAAACCCCCTGTGTCCTATTGATGTGAACTACTCCAGTGAAGAAGGTTTAAGACAGGTGTAGGGTGATATTTTGGTGGGGGGGAAATTGCTAATCTCAGTATTCATTGGCTGCAAGGTTCTTTTGTTAGTTCTGCTTTAGATGTAATGCAATTTATCTGAGATAAAGAATTCTGTGAACTAATGCTGAATTACTTTTGGTTCAATTTCTTGATTTGCTTTTGCTTCCAATTTTCCGTTTTGGGACCTTGTACAGTTCATCAGTAACTAGTATCACTCAGTAAAATTCAGTTCCATTTGGAGCTTTGATTAAGGGTTACATTTTTGTACTTCTTGCCTTCTTGGTGACTATTCATAAGAGGTGAGTAGATGGTCTGTTGGGATTGTCATAGGACCACATAAGTCACTCATTAATCTTTCTGCGTCTCTGTAAGTGGACTTCCTGGGAAAAGATCTACCCCAGTTAGCAGTTAGGTTTTTTCCCCCCATAAGGCAATGGCTTGGTAGATACGGTTATGAAGTGGACTTGCCTGGTGGACAGGGAAGAGAAGGATGATTCTTGTCAGCCCCACTAAGAATAAAAAATGTAACAGTTAAAAGGATAGTGGCTGTAAGGGACAGGATTTTTCACTCTTCCACCACTCTGTTATAAAGCGAGGAAAGGGAAAAAGTGGCAGTAGGCAGGTGGGAAGAGGAAGAGTATGGGTTTGTGTACACTTAGTGTTCCAAAGTAGTGGTTACCCATTCCTTTATGAAGTGAAATGTGTGCTGTTCTTCCGTTGTTGTGCAAGTTTCTTGCATTTACTAGCTAGGAGCAGCCAATTCAAGAAATATATGTCTATATGCTTCTACTGTAATATATTTTGGTAGAAGTTATAAATCCAGATCGCCCACTAGTTTGCAGCTCTGGGAAATCATGTGCTTAATATGACATGCCTAGGCTTGTGACAGCTGGGCTATAAAGAATCATTTCTATGGTGGAAGGGCATGTGCCCAGGAAGGGTGCCAAGGAGGCTGTGAATATGGACACTGTTAGAGATGACTCACACTACGGAAAACATGGAGCTCGTGGCTTTAGCATGTTGGCATGCAAACACAGAAGTCTGCTAAATGCTCCACAGAAGGAATCTTTTTTCAGCACTGTGACAGAACATTCATTGTTGTGGGTTTTTTTCCAAGCAAGTGGCTCTGCAAGCTCTGTTACAACTAGCTTATGGCAAAAAGGATGCATTTAAAGATTAATTGTATACTGCTGTGGTGATTGCAAGAGGTAATTGTTGAAGATTGTCTGCTGCATTAGATAGTAGAATTGACTAGTATGTATGTCTAGGAATTAAAATGTGACACTTTTTCTTGAGACCTGAAGAAGGCAGGAGTTTCAGAGCATTGGAGAATGATTCCAAAGGCAAATAGCTTTTTTATACATGTATACGTGCGTAAAATACTGTGTACTGAGGTGGTTCTGCTTAGTCTGAAGTGTCATTTTACCTGTGTTTTTCATGGACTTCACAGAGTCCAAACTGGAATGAACAGTTCTTCTCTTTACTTAGTTTCTGTTCTGCATTGGCTACCCAGCAGACACCTTTATTTTTTCCTTTGTGGTTGAACATGTTAGATGGCTGACGAACCTTGATTAAAGGACATCAATGCGCCACATGCAAAACCACAATGATTTCTTTGATTGCAGGGACCTTTTGGCCAGCTTGCAGTAAGGACTTGTGTTTAGAAGAGAACCTTTGGGCTCATCTGTATCTCCCCTCCCCTCAAAGGGATGGCAGCCCCAGGACAGCTAGCATTCATCCTGACGCCAAGAGACTTCAAAGGAGGTAAGCGCCTCAGAAATGCTCCCCAGACAAAATACTTGTCAGTCCTGCACCCCGGCGTGGTAGTATTCTTTACTACAGCATTACCATCATTCATGGCTCCTTCAGGACAATTTTTTAAGAGCTCTGTGGGGCCTTGTCAGCTGATTGCTGCCCACTTAAGACTCCCAAAGTTGTCTATTGCTGTCAGTTTGCTTAGGATTATGCCCCCAGTGGAAGGGAAAAGGACATGTTAGACTTCTGGAGTATAACTAGACATATGCTCCCATCATTCCCTTTGTTTTTTTGTTTTCATGTTTTGGATGAGGTTCAAACTTGAGCTTTTCTCAATTCATGATCCTTAAGGTTAAAGTTGGAGGAAGAACAAAAAGAAACCAAAACCAAACACTGCTCACTTCACACAGTTTTAAACCTGTTTTTAAATAGATTTCTGAATTATCACTTTATAGCCAGATGATTTCCACCTAACTCTTTGCTTGAATTTCTAGTGAGCATTATTCCAGAAAAGTTCTGTAGAAATAAATTACTGGATTTTATTCTCCTAGAGGGAAATATGTCTTTAGGAATTATTTTTCCGTGTTAGCGATGCTACCTACATGAAGCACAGTCTTCCAAATGCCTGTGGAAAAGTAATTTAGTGGAGAAAGCAATTTAAAATAAACAGAAGTTTACTTTGATATCATAAATTTAAACACAAAATGCCCATGGTAGCTTTTTAATTTTTTTTTTTTCTGTAAAAGCAGACTTTTCAGGGGTGACTTCCACCCCTTCTCCACCTAATTCAGGTGAATTGTGTGAATACTCAGCTCTAGATCTTTCTTTTCACATTCTTATTCCAGTATATTATATATATGATGTATATTTTATATATGTGTATATATATATATTATAATATATTCCAGTATATTCTTATATATGAATACTAAGAATATGGCTGGAATCATAAGGAAGAACCTTCTAGGGGGTTTTTGCTGTGCTGAGTTTTTTCTTTTTTCTTTTTTTTTTCTTTCTTTTCTTTTAATGGGAATATTTGGGCATGTAATAGACCATTAGTGAAGATGATCATGTGTTTGCTGAACAGGTTCTTTTTTTTTTTTCTAAGNTGACTTCCCCCCCTTCTCCACCTAATTCAGGTGAATTGTGTGAATACTCAGCTCTAGATCTTTCTTTTCACATTCTTATTCCAGTATATTATATATATGATGTATATTTTATATATGTGTATATATATATATTATAATATATTCCAGTATATTCTTATATATGAATACTAAGAATATGGCTGGAATCATAAGGAAGAACCTTCTAGGGGGTTTTTGCTGTGCTGAGTTTTTTCTTTTTTCTTTTTTTTTTCTTTCTTTTCTTTTAATGGGAATATTTGGGCATGTAATAGACCATTAGTGAAGATGATCATGTGTTTGCTGAACAGGTTCTTTTTTTTTTTTCTAAGGGTGTGGATTTGGAGAGTATAGTTGGCACTCAGACCATTTAAGCTTTATCTATTAGTAAGTCCTGTAAAATTTTGCCTTGTTTTTTCCATTTATGATGAGAGTATTACTTGGCTATTAGTCTGACTTCCTTAAACCTAAGTAAGAGATATCTGACTATGTAGAGCACTTTTAATACCCGCCATCTAGCCATGCTTACTGGGCTCTACCACATAAGCATGAAGGTTCTGTGGATTGTAACTTAATTATATTGCAGTAGTAAAGAAGTGAATTGTCCTGGAAAATAATATCATGCCTAATTCTACTTACATAAGGGGAAGAGATTTGCCCATGGATATTCTGAATAATTAAAATGTTTACAGATCCTGACTATGCTGATAGATCAAATCAGCTTGAGTTTTGCTTCACTGTGTTCAAAAGAAGCTTGGTTGTTGGTTTTTTTAGGTTGGAGGATTTTTTTGTGTTTGGTGGTTTTATTCTTCAACTGATTCTATGATTCTTTTACAGTAGTCAGCTTCCTTAGTTTTGATGGAAAATTTTCTTTTGTAATCTTCTACACTTCTTGTGTTGTTTAACTCTAGGAATTTGGATTTTTTTTTCTTAATATGCAATCTTATCATAATGTCTTATTTCTATACCTCTTCTTCTGGTGTTCAGAAAGGCAAAAAAAAATTCAATTTCAAAGAAGGAGGCTTTTAGAAAACTGCAGATCTTTTGCTGGGAATTATTCTGACATCTTTCTTATCTCTGCAAGGCATTACTGAATGTGCTGACATGAGCAGTAGTGCACTGCAGCTTGTGTAAATATTACTGGGTTCATTCTCTTCCTTTAAGACAAACTATATTACAAATGTAGTTTTATCTTTATTAATGGATTGCCCTCCTTGTGAGCAGATGAGAAGGAAACAAAGGCAACTTTACTTCACTTGGTCTGCGTTTTACTGTCAGTGAAAGTGGAGGTGGTTTTGTTTGGGGTTTTTTTTGTTTGGTTTTGGGTTTGTTGGTTTTTTTTTGTTTGTTTGGTTTGGTTTTTTGTGGGGGGATACTTTTAAATAAATTTGATCTTCTGCCTGCTTCTCTAGAAATTTAGCAAGGAGGAGTAGAAACAGGACTGAGAATCACTAGACCGCTTTCTAGTCTAAAAGTGTCTGTTGATGGACATCTCTTCTGGTAAAATGAGAGACATAGCTATAGGTGGGAAGTGTTGTATTATTTGGAGGCTCTGGAATTCATGAAATACTTAAAGAATTTCTTTTAAAGGCAAATATAGTTATTGTTTTTGTCAGTTTTTCTTGGAGGAAGCTGGTATTCAAAGCAACATTCTTTCTCTTTGGAGCCTTTCAAATTGATAGCAGAACTCCATCATTCATTTAAAAAACAAAATGAATTTTAACTGTTTTCTTTAGTAGTATACGAGATGATCTGCTTCGGAATTGCAAGATTTTTAGTCATACTTTCTTGATTAATAGTTAATCTTTATTTTGTAGTATCTGCTCTTGGTCCTCTTATACCTCGAAACCTCAAAGTGATATATTAATTTGCAAGGTTAAAGATAACTGATTTCATGGCATCTGTTGGTGTTTCAGTACTTTTTCACCTTTCTAAGAAAACGGGACAGTACTTGAAGACTCTGCTCTAAAACATAGATTGTTAGTTATGTCAGGATGGGGAGGGAGAGGACAGTTTATCTAGAGGATGTCTTTGGTGGCCAAGAAAACCTTTGTATGTGTAGTGTTGTTATCTCATAAAATAGTTCCTCTTGTTCTTTGAAACCAACAGTTGTCTTTTCATGCTGTCTGACTTTCAAGTGCTTTGAAACAAGTGTCTTTAGAAAATACTAGAGTTTGGTTTTACTGAATGAAATCTGTAATAACATAAGCAAATAGCTTTCAAATAATACACATGAATCTATACAATTTCATGTTGTAGTAGTAGTAGGAGGAATTAGATGGAAGAACATTAGCAGATGATTAGATTGTCAAAGAAAAGTTCAAGTGAAGGATTAGGTGCACTGTGGAACTCTGTGCTTCATAGGAAGTGTTGGAATAATGGTGGTATTCTTATTCCATGTTAATGAGGCTAAAAATTTTCTGTTCTTTCAGATATGGAGAAAAAAATATAGTGCTTACTGAGATTGCCTTCAAGAATAAACTATACTGTCTTGGAAAGATGATGTGAATTAGCATAGCAAGATATTTTTTTTCTGACTTTGTCTTCTGCGAAGACAATTCCAAAAATTTTTGAAAACATTATAGCCTTTCCTGATAGCTGTTAAACAGCCATAGGACTGTGGTTTTGGAGTAATAGGATTGATTTGTCCATTTGCAGTGGAAAGGACTTTTATTTACTACTTACAGTAACAGAACTGGGTACCTACAGTGTTCAAATTTTGGAGAAACTTAATGTGAATATCTTACTTTTGGTATCAGTGATTCTGTCCTTTGTCACATCCTTGCTCTATGTTGAAAGAGTTATTCTATGGCATTGAACAATCAGACTGGCATGTGGATAGGCTGCTTGAAGTTCAGGGGTGCATTGCTTACCTTCTGTCCCTTTCCAAGGATTGTGTACTGAAAAGAATGGAACGAAAGAGCAGATAGTGTTACACTACTCATTCTGTGCTGTTAACATATGGCAGCACTGGGTGTAGTTCTGATTAGATTTAAATTGAGCCAAAACCATATCATATGTATATATCTATATGTAACATTTATAACTAAATTGTCAAAAAACGACAAGAATTTAGGCCATGAGGTAGATCTGAATTGTATTCCTTAGCAAAATTTTTCATTTGCTGAATAACAGTAATAGGCACCTTGTACTTACTCCTGAAGAGCTCAATTTTGGCAGTTGGTATCTGTTCTAATAATAATCTGTGGGTCTACAAATGGAACAGTCAGCTGTTGGAAAGTTTGCAAATCCTGATGAATTTCAAGGATCTAATGGCAATACATCAACTCATAGGCGTCCTCTCTCTAGAGCCTTAAATAATTATTTTCTTGTATGTGTATTATTTGTTATGATAGGATGAGCTCCAGGGAAAGACATTTACAATATTTTGGAGGTCTTGATACTTCTTGATACATGTTTTCAGTTTTGAAACAGCTGGTGACCTTTAGTGTTGTGGAAAGTTTTGGAAGCAGGAACCACAAATATGCAAATGCCATTTCCTGCCACTGCCTGAATGCATCATTTATGGCATCATATGGCATCATACAAAATGTAATTTTTTTGTGCTTGGTCTGTATCTTTGTATGTAATCTCCCAATGTCCATGTGTGTTAATAAATAATGAGAGCTCAAATACCAGGGTTCTTCATCCTGTATAATGAGATAGTGACTACAGCTGTGACTTGGTGTTGAAAGGAGAGGGTGAATAAATAAAATGGTGCCTGAAGCTGTGCTTGATGACTGTGAGGAAGGGAAGCCACTTTGAAGAATTCAGGTATATGAGCTATCATATCCCTTAAGATATACTTCTCTGATTAATCATTCTTCCTCTTGTTATGAAGGGTGTCGGGGTGATAAATGTTTTCAGATTCATTTTAGACAGATAGTTTTGTGCTTCTTTGGTGGGTTACATGGCTTGTTTTGGGGCAGGCCCTTCTTTTTTTGGGGGTGTGGGGTGGGTGAAAGCATCTTTGGCATTACATGATTCTGCCACCTGGTGGCTTTGATGAACAGCGGGGGCTTCAGATGCAGTTAAAAGCACAAGGATGAATAGATCCTGAAAAAATCCTTCTTTCTTTCAAAAATGGAGGGGATCAGTTGGAAATGTGGCTTAAAGTAGATATGGAAGACAAGATCCATGATGTCTGCATCTTGTTTTTCAAATCAAGCATTTAGGAATCAGTGTGCAAGTGTTTAAAAAACTTCTGATTGCTACACCTGTCAGGCTTCTCTGGGTTTTTAAATATGAAATTAACAGAAGCCAAATCTCCATGTAATGGTAACAACTTGTAGCAGGAATGCAATTTAGAGAAGTTATCCTGTTACATGCATTGTGTATTTCAAGGTTCTTTTAATCTGGTTTCTTTTGCTTGGAGAATTATGAATATTAATACTAAATTTATACCAGGACTTAAATATTAGAGTCTTTTCCTGGCCCTTATTACTTTAACGTCTTTTGGTATAATTGAAATGTTTATTAAGCAATTATCATACATCATGTTGTGCAGTGAGTATCAGTTTTGGTACTAGTTTGTTCTTTTCAGATCAGTTGAGGTTGTGTCTTTTTGTTTTTCAATATTCTATGTTTTTCTCCTAATCCAGTGGTGGTAAAATTTCTGTATATAGATCAACTTAGCAAATCTGTTATGTTATTTCAATCAAATATATTATTTCTAGCTTCTGATTGTTCATATATGTTTAACTGCTTGCAAATAGAGCTTCTAAGTGGAATTTGGACGTGGCTCGTGTCCGTAACTAAACAAGCTTTTTGCACATGTTTATAAATACACTTTGTTCTGCTGCTTATTGTGTACCCTAAATTTAAGGTGGGAAATACCTTTTCTCACAATGAATTCAGGTTGGGAAATTCTCTTTCTCACAGTAGGTGTGGGGAGATTTTATTTCACTTTAAAACATATGCTTACTGTTGTTACTACAACAACAAGTTTTCAAATTGCAGAGGTCATTCAGTGCACTTACTTCAGAGTCCTTCCAGTCCTTCTCTTTTGTGACTGTGTTAGATTTTCCTCTGCAGTCTCTCCTTCCCACAAGAAAGCAGATTTAGAAACAATTTCATCAGTACGAAGTTGTGTTGATTGCTTGAGCTCGGTCTCTCTTGTATAATATCATTGTGCTAAGAAACGTGCATGTTCTTCACATAAAAGAAATATGAAGTATCTCTGAAGGTAGGCCTCTGCCATGTTTATTCAGATTTTTTTTAACTTTGTAAGGACTTACAAACAAACTTGTTAGTCTTGATTACTTGTTTCTCTAAGTCTTCTGTACTCCTCAGATTTCAGTTAAAATGTACCTTTGAGATTCTATAGGAGTTTTTTGGTGGATGGCCTTTTTTTTTTTCTCCAGTGTACAGTCTTCTATTTTTACTTACTAGAAATTCTTTACCTACTGTATCTGCACTTATTTTGCAAGTATATTTTTTGTGGTATAGAAGTAACTTGATGAAGGAAACTTCATTAGAGGTGAAGTTCCTGTTGTAAGGTTTTCTGTGGTTCCAGAGTTAAAATCAGAAGTCAGACCTCCAGAAGAGCAACCATAGTTTGGAAAGGATCTACAGAAACTCTTAGCAGAGCTTCTTCTAGATTCCAAAGCTGTTCCTTTCCTCAATTTCATGGTATCAGAGGAAAACCTCTTGTTCTTGCTGTGAAAAAGGAAATGTTCCATGTGCCCTTATTAATCTGCTCATCTAAGTTTATAGAGAAATAATAATCCTAAATCTGGATGGATGACTCACCATGTCTTCACTGTATTTTGAAGAAGATTCAGTGCTGTGTTGTGGCTATGCTTAAAAGAAGAAAACTGGTCTTGTTTTAGATCTTAAAATGGAGCACTGAATGTTGCTAGTGTCAGGATATAGATGTAGCATCTTCTTGAAAATATAAGTGATTATGTGTAGTACATAATTACTGATCTAAGCTATGGAAGAAAATTTAGTGCTTTTGGAATTCTGTTTGAGAGCAAAAGGGGAATATATACCGAAGAGGGTGAGAAGTTCAAGTAAAAAAAGAATTTGGGCAGCTTTAGAAAGGAAAGTGACAGTAGGTGTTAGGGAATGTGAAGCATGCCAGAGATACTCAGAAAAGATGGAAAGAAGGAGGCTCGTTGCTGTGGTGATGCCAAAGTCAATTGATAGTAGCACTGCGCTGGCCTCGTGCTGTTGTTAGAAGGCATTATCTCTGGCTTGCATGGCCAGGTTTTGGTAGTGGGGGGCCACAGGGGCAGATTCTGTGAGAAGCTGCTGGAAGCTTTCCCCAAGTCCCATAGAGCCAGTGCCAGCTGGCCCCAGGATGGACATGCTGCTGGCCAAGGTTGAGCCCGTAGGTGACTGTGACAGTGCCTTTGGGTTAACAGATTTAAGAAGGGCGAAAAAAACCTGCACAACTGCAGCTGGAGAGAGAGGAGTGAGAATAAGTGAAAGGAACAGCCCTGCAAAACCCCAAGGTCAGTGGAGAAGGCAGGGGAGGAGGTGCTCCAGATGCTGGAGCTGAGATTCCCCTGCAGCCCCTGGTGCAGACCGTGGTGAGGCTGCTGTGTCCCTGCAGCCCAGGGAAGTTCAGTGGGAGGGCAGAGATCCACCTGCAGCCTGTGGAGGAGACCCACACAAGTGGATGTGCCAGAATGAGCCTGGGACCCTGTGGGAAGCTCACATTGGAGCAGACTCCTGGCAGGACCTCTGGCGTTATGGAGAGATGAGCCCACTCTGGAGCAGGACTTGTGACCCTGTGGGGGACCCACAGGCTGTTCCCTAAGTACTGCACCCCATGGAAGGGATCCACACTGGAGCAGTTTATGAAGAAGTCCAGCCCGTGGGAAGGACTCACGTTGGAGAAGTCCATGAAGGACTGTTTCTTGTGGGAACAGGGGAGGAGCTTGAGGAGTCCTCCGTCTGAGGAGGAAGGAGTGGCAGAGACAACATGTGATGAACTAACCACAAATCCGATTCCACATCCTCCTGTTCCACTGGGGGGAGGAGACCGAGAAAAATTGGAAGTGAAATTCAAGCCCACAAAGAAGGGGCCAGGGGGAAGGGGTTTTAAGATTTGGTTTTATTCGTCATTATCCTACTCTGATTTGACTGATAATAAATTAAACTCATGTCCCCTGTTTTAGTCTGCTTTGCCCAAGAAGGAAACTGGAGATTGTTCTCTCCCTGTCTTTACCTCACCCCATGAGCCTTTTGCTATATTCTCTCTCCCATATCCAGGTGAGAAAGGGAGTGGCAGAGTGCTTTTGGGGGACACCTAGCATCCAAGCCCCCACAGACATGAAGTCAGTATATATGGGTTGTTGGCTCTAAGATGAAATATATGTTGAGAAATTCATTACAGCTGTCTCACCAAAAGGATTTAACTGCATCTTCTTGTTAAGTCGTGTATGCAGATTTTATATAAGAAAGCTAAAAAAAAAAATTCCAACAAGAATTAGGGAAAGATGGTAGTAAGATTTGCTACCATAGTAATTAAATCTATTCGGGCACATCATATGAATGTGTTCAGATACTTTGTATGAATGACGAAAACTTTAAAAATAAAAACCCAAAACCATCAATGAAGTTCAGTAATATTTCTGAGGCAAGGGGTAACCAAAGAGAATTAAAAATAACTTTGAATATAGGGATCCAGATAAAAAGATGCCATAATTGTAATAGATTGCTATTACTTAGCTTTACACTGGGATACAGGTACAGTTGTGTGCGTGTGTGTTTCTTAACTGTATTTCCATGCTTCGCTTGTTTTAAAATGTAGAATTACTGAGTTTACTGGATCAATGGCTTTTGTATTGTAAATTCAGACATATGGCCCCAGGCAGCTGATGATGAAAGTTTCAGGAACAAAGACTGATTGAACTAGAAAAATAATTGAAACGATAAATGATGATTTAAAAAGACTATGAGTAATATAACGTGTAGTAGTGTAATTGTGGTACATGATTGTGTAACTATGCAATTAAAATTATATTCTTAAATATTTCTGTTAGTTATTTTCTACCTCTAATTTCTAGTTTTCAGCTGGAGAATTTGGTACCTAGTGTTCGAGAGAGTTTCTCTTTTGGGCAATTATATCGTATTTCAAATTGTTAGCTCTTTAAATCCATGAGATAATTGACATAATAGAAAAGGGAAGATGCATCTCTTGTTGACCTCTAAGTGAGGTGTTGTGGATATTTGGGTCAAGGGGTTTGTTTGCTTCCTTTACCTTGTTCTTTCCCACCCAGGCATTTCCAGTGAACTAGGAAGTAGTGAGGCAGTTGACATGTTTGTGTTTAAGTTAGTATTAAAATGAAGTGTGAGTTTTGAATATTCAGGAAATTTCATGTAGCTTTAAAGCATGTTTTATCAGACTGAAGCAAAATATAAATATAAAATTTTGATCAAGTTTAGGATGACTCACTGTAAGACTCATCTCAGAAATGCTCTTGTTCTGGAACTGCTAGGACCTGGAGCCTTGAAGGGACAGGAAAAATATGAAAAACTTTTAGCAGAAAAACAAGTATTTTAGTACCATCAGGGACTCTATCAAGACAAGTTGCAGTTCTTGGAATATTTGTGGTCTCTGCAGAAAGTAAGCACTATCAGGATGTTGTCTGTAGATACTGAGATAGATTATAGTTTTAGATTACTCTTTCTTCCTAAAACATGTGTTCTGGCTCTCTTAAAATATTTTTAACAAGACTCTGTTTGTCAAATAGCATGAGTTTATTCCTGAAGAAAGGTATCTAAATTTAGCTGAATCTGTGTGTTAAAAATAGTGGATGATGAAGGAACTGTAATCCAGAGTCTTATCTAAAAATAGTATGGTATGTGTAACTGGAGGTAGGAAAAATGCACATTTACCTACAGCAGGTTCATTCTGAGTCCAGAGAGGGGGTGGATACAGTGGAACTATAGATAGAATAATGACTAAAAGACTTAAGTGAGTCCTGAGGGCTACAATTTTAATCCCTCAGAGGATTTAGAAGAAGTTATGTCCTGCAATACATTTACCACTTCTCTAAAAATTTGAATCCATCCCCAGAGATGAGAATTCAGAGTCAGCTGCCCTGGCTGTGAGCCATTATTTTTACGTGAAGTTTTATTCTGTAGGACAAAGTAAATGAATATTGTTGCTATTTATGTGCTCCTTGCTCTGAGAGATATCTATATTATTATGCTAGAGGTCTTGTGAAAATTTGGTACATACCATAGAGTTGAAACTAACAAAGTTTAAAATAACTTGATAGTCTAAAAAAACCACTAAACCACCAATGTGTTTTGTGCAGCAATTTCATTTGAATAGCTACGTGGTAGATTTGTGACTTTGCTTTATTATGTGTTTTAAGGCTGGTACTGCAAGGAAAAGCTGCTAGGACTAACTGCTTCTCTTTGTGTATTTGGGAAAAAGATGCTGCAAACAGTGGAAAGAAACGATTGGGTCCAGTCTCTTTCTTAGCACAATGTATTGTGTATCTTGTGTCAAACATGCCTGTAATATTCACCAAACTTTTTTTTAGGAATATAGTAGCTTGATGTTATTGTTAGCTTTTATTTTACTAGCTGAAGCTAGCAAATTGTTATAGTCATCTCAAATAATCTTTATTACTTCATCTTTCTTGAACACAACTGTGCAAAATTCTATACCGTATATCAGATGCATAAGCATTAGTGGAGAAAAGCTACTGGACTGTTCAAGAAAATGAAACAATGCAGAAATATGAAGAATAAATTCTAATTCAATTCAAACTAGACAGGAGTCAAGCTTACTAAAGAAAATATTTTGAGGTACCTGTATAAATAAAGATGATCAACAAAATCGAGATAGTATTTTCTAAGGAAAGGAAGTGTATGTAACACTTACTATTTGATATTTGGAATGTCCATAATTGGAATTTTAAAATGAAAATGCATTGTCCTCCATTTTCACTGAGTGGCCTCTGTCAGGATCTTATCTTATCTCAGAAGACGCTTGGAAAAATGCGCAAAGGAGTGTGGTAAGAGTAAGGAGGTGGGTGGCTTTTGGGAGTTAATATGCTCAGAATACTTGGCTGGTTCTAGTCAGCACAAAGGCAGGAGGTTTCCTTCTGCTGCTTGACTCTTTCGTAGAGGCTAAAGAGAAGTTTCTTCTCCCCAGATACTGTCTATATCCTAGTAGTATCAAACAAGTACAAAAAAGAGGCACCATGGAGTGAGTTTGAGTGTGACATGAGGTGTGCATCAGTTGTTTGGAAGTAATGAACTTCTGAGTTCTGTGTTCTTACCCATCGGGAAATGGGAAGTAGCTTTCCTCTTGTTAATTTAGAGGAACAAATTCAATTCAAAACAAGCAAGCACAGAGATGCACACACCCTTGAGTAAATAATCCAAAGATGCTTTTGAGGAACAGCTAAATGTTAGTGGTGTTTCAAAACTACAGATAATTTCATCAGCAAAAAGAACAGAACAAGTCCCATTAACTTAAGTTACTACTTTTTTTTTTCTTTTTTTTTTTTTTTACCTTAATACATTTTTATTGTTTTTTTGTTTTGCAGGATACAAAATTATGGATAATAATGGAATATCTGGGTGGAGGCTCTGCCCTTGATCTAGTAAGTAAATTATGCATGTTTTTTTGTTACTTTAATTGACGTAATTATTTTCCTACCTTATAATTCTGGAAACTATAATAGGTCATTTGGCTGTGGCAATGTTCACTTTCAGTGAAGGAGAAAAGTATTTGTCAATGCCAGAAAAATGTTATTTTCCGTGAGGCATGACTGATTATTTGTGTAAATGGAAGGGAACTAAGCAACATAATATTGGAAGCAGGATATAAACATCTTAGAATGCTAATCTTCAGTCAGGCAGAGAGCACTAGTGCCTGAAAACAGTTTTTTGCATCTCTTAAGTTCTGCCACCACAACTCTTCTTAGTTTATACATTTTAATGTATCTTCCTCACCGCCCGCTGCCCCAAATAAATAAACAAAAGGTTCCCTGTTTGAAGTCTTTCTGAAGTCTAAACAGACAGAAATGCAATTTCAGCTGGTATTAAAAATAGTATTTCAAAGAAATAGGAGAAGCTGTGGACTCTGTGGAGGGTAGAGAGGGCTTGCAGGGAGCCCTAGATAGACCAGAGGGCTGGGCAATCACCAAGCATATGAAGTTTAACAAGAGCAAGTGCCTCATTCTGCACCTGGGATGGAGTACCCAGGTTTTGAATTGGAATTCAGAAGGGTCAGTGCAGATTGTTTTCTGTGATTGGATGCTGACATTGACCTTAGCTGTTAAGAAGGACCCAAGCCCCTTCCCAAATGACACACCATCTTATGTTTATTGTGGATTTAAGAAGTACTATAATAGAAATAATAATGGATGTTTTAAGTATGTGAAAATTGTTATACAGACTGAGGCAGAATGTCTTTGTAGCGGAGTTTGCAGCTGTCAAATGGGGCAACTGCTAAATGCTTGAGGAAAGAGTGAAAAGAACAAGGTCAGTGTAAAGGGATTCCTCTGGTGACATCCAGAAGGGGGTATTAAATGTGGTCTTCCTGCAGCTGTGTGTTTTCAGACCCATTTATACCTTTAGCTTTCACATCTGTTAGGAGTTCTGTGGTTGTGTAAAAGTTCATAATGTTCCTCATAAAGATATGATAAAAACTGTTTATTATTGTGATAGCTTTTATTTCTTCCCAACAGAAGAGCAATTAGAAATGGGGTTTGCTCTTAGAAATTAGTTATTACTTTCTTTGTATAGGTATAAAAGAGCAGAATGAAAACAGATGTTACAATATTTTCTTCTCTTTTTTTCATCACACACATTTCACTTGTGTGATGACTATGTGTTCATTTTCTAAGTTTGTTGCCTAGAAATAGTACAAAGTCCTTGTTCACATATTAAAATGTTATTGAAGAAATTGCACCACAGAACTGAAATCATCATTTAAGTGTCTATTAAGCACCTTTTGTGTGCTTCATTGATTTTCAGTTTATGTTCTGGTGCATGTTCTCCTAGTTGTAACATGTACATTATAGTTCTCAACTGGAATCTGGCATGCTTTGCCATGTTTTAATACTTGAGGCAAGAATTAATGGGGACCTTGAATTCCATGTTCGGAGTGCAGACATGTCATGCTAGTTTGGTGTTTTCTGTACTTGAATATGCACTGGATGATTTCAAAACCCTGCCTCACAAGAGAAAGTACATATAATGCAACTGCACGTACATTTTTGTTCAACTTTGAGTATAGTTCAAGTTTGTGATTGAGGTACAAGTGCCAGTATTCCCAGATTTAGTCTGTTTTTAATTATTTCTCCTCACTGAGGTGAGCTGAATCTGACATAAGAGACTTTCCCCCATTAGATGTGCTGCTGTGTCATGTTACCAAGTCTCAAACTGGTAAGTCCAGCAGCCTGGCTGGAGCAAAGCTTTGAGAATGTCTTAGAGGGTTTCAGGTAGTGGTAATATCGTGTGTATTATCACAGCTAAGGAAAAGCAAAAAAGGTTATTACTAAAGCTGCAAAGATAAAGCAAATGCATCATCTGCATTACATGAAATATTGCCTCTGTTGCTATGAATGAGGATTTCTGAGGGATGTACTGTTTTTAATTTTTATCTGAAAATCCTTATCTGAAATGCTTTCCTTCTCACTGAGTGAAGCTTTAGAGATACAACTTTTTGATTGTGCTTCAGTGAGTGCTGTTGTGGAGTAAACTAGAATACTGGAATATTTCCAGTGTTAATTGGTGGACACAAAGTTTCAGTGTCTCTCTTGAGATGCCATTATTGGTTAAGGAGTCTCTCTGGCTAGTGATCTTTCCTCTGTCTGTTTAGTGTTATTCTCACTTTTAGAATTCATATCAGATGTAAAGATCTTTGGGATCATCTAACACTACTGATTCTTCTCATAAGAAGAATTATTTGGCATCTTTATTAGCAGATTTATATTTCCAGTATTACATGAAAAAAGTTAACTTTTAAAAATATGTTATCTTCTCTCAGCCTATCAATTTGAGTTGTGTTTTAGAGAGTTTCTCAAAATCCAATGCAGTATGTGGTCAGACTGTTTGATTGATGTAGTACCTTGTATGCCTTAGCTTCTTGCTCAGGCTTTGAGACTTGGGTCCACATAGGGTCTGGGGAATTGCACATCTAAGTTCAGTGTAATGTTAACAATCAGATGCTTTTCTAAAGCATAGTGTGTCTATGACCTGGCCACAAAGCAATAATTTGAGACTCTGTCTTTATGGCACTTTTAACAAACTTTAAATAGTATTTTACATAAATTATTTCTCTGCCTGTTGTTCATTAGGCCACTTGGTTTAGAACTATGTATTTTTAAAAAGAATATTCTGTTTTGTCTCACGTTATGAAGTTAGAAAATTGGAAGTTTTGAGGGATGACAGAAAAAGTGATTTCTTTTTATAGTCATAGTGTTATTTCTGTTCTCTGTTTCTCCTTTTTTTTATACATATTTAAACATTTCTTGCATCTCCTAGTTAGAACCTGGCTCACTTGATGAAACCCAAATTGCTACAATATTGAGGGAGATACTCAAAGGACTCGATTACTTGCATTCAGAAAAGAAAATCCACAGAGATATTAAAGGTAAATTGTTTTTTTATTTGTGTTGAAAGAAGAAGAACTTATGCAACCTAAATGAGCACCCTTACATTGTCAAATGGTGTCAAATGTCTTCATTTCTGTTATTTCCTCTTCTTTATTCCAGCTGCTAATGTATTGCTGTCTGAACAAGGGGAAGTAAAACTGGCGGATTTTGGAGTAGCAGGACAGCTAACAGATACACAGATAAAGAGGAATACCTTTGTGGGAACACCATTTTGGATGGCACCTGAAGTAATAAAGCAATCGGCATATGATTCAAAGGTAAGGTACTTCAGGGCGTTACCAAAATCCCTTCCTTTTTCTAACTTGAATTACATAGGTTGGTTTTCAGAATATAGCTAATAACTTTGGCTGTGTCTACATGAGGGTGTGTTTAGATGACACCTGCCAGCTAAAAGCTGTTGGTGAGGAAAGATTTCCTAATTTGTATCCAAAGTTTAAGTTTCCTAGTTTGTTAAAATAATCCAGATGGCAAGAAGTAATAACAGTATTCACGAGTACATCCCATCACCTTTTATCCCACTCTATGGATGAGTATTTTCAGCTGTTTAAAAGTAGAAGAGAGCAAATATATACAAAATGTTACCATTCTTCTACTTGTTTTTAGAAAAAATAGCCAGCAATGCAGTTGAAGAATATGGATTTGGTAGGTGTGAAAGTGTTGTTTGAAAGTGCTGTTACTCATCTCTGGCAGAATGTGCTGCGTGGGTCTGTGCTACTCTGGCCGTATTTGCAGATTTGCCATTCGGGGGGTGTTAATATTTAATACCAAATTTATCTATACACAGGATTTTGATTTAGCAGAGTGGCACATCAGCATACTGAAATCTCAACGTAAGCACAATATATCAATTGTAATACATAGTTGGGTCACAATAGAAATGTGATTCCGTTATTGTTCCCTGTATTCTCACCAGTATGGCACTGCGTGTCTCTCATTGCCTGGAAGGAATATGTGCATTAAAGCCAGCTCAAGCCTATTGCTTTTTTCAAAGTTCATTGTGTTGGTTACTTGGGTCTTTTTTGCTTTTTAAGCTTTTTATGCTTTTATGCATTTGTTTGAGGTACATATATAGCTCTTTTCTGCCCCTGCCTTCTCCGTGCCACATGGCCTGGCTAGCTCAGCAGGACACCCATGATATCAGGGAAGGCTCTTTGCCCAACCCCATGACCCACTGCTGCAGCTGTATGTCTGAAACAAAGGTCACCCTCAAGCCCCACTTGTGTTAAGATCAGCTTTCTTTATGATAATTAGTAGTATTTCCTTATGTTCTTCCCTGAGCTCATCTTCCTTGCCCATCTCCTCTGATTCCCCTGTAGGGATTTGTTGATTGGCCGTATCTCCATGCAGTGAGACAGGTTGGGGTGTTTCTTTCCACTTGCCAAGGCTGACTCTGGTCTAGGCTGTAGTATTGCTTAATTCTCTATTTGATCTCTTTCTGTAAAGAGGCTATAACAAACAAAACACTGCAGAGCCTCAAGAAGCTTTAAATGACTCCAAATTCCCAATTTAAAGTTGAGTAAAGTTTTTTTGAATGGCGGTTGCTGGTTTTTTTTCTTTGTGTGTTTTTGTGGGGGTTTTTTAGTTTGTTTATTTTTTGGGGTTGGCTTTTTCTTGGTTTTCTGAGGTTTGGCTCCTGGGAATGACCATCACTTGGACAAAGCATGATTCAGCCCTTAGTTTTTCCATTCTGGCTGTTTCAGTCTGCAATGTCACATGGGCATAAGATTCTTGGATACTTGATGAAGGATTCCCAATAAAAGCTTGAAAGGGCTCTAGTTTCTGGTAGTGCTTCTGCTTCCTGTTTTGATTCTTGTCTAATCTGAAAACCTGTTTTCTTAACCTGCTTCATTTTTCACGTATCTAGTTCTCTGTTCTTTCTACTGTAAAACTTGTACTGTAAAAAATATATATTTAATTTGAAAATGACGTTCTCTTGCACATAGACTGTTTTCTTTGACTTACAGGAGCTTCAAAGCCAGGTTGAATTTTACTCATTAGATTAGAAGAGGAAAGGCTTATGGCAGTACTGCAGTAAATAGTAGTTACCAGTGACTTGCTGACTATCATCTGAACTAGGAAGAAAAATTTTTGTTCAAGATTTGCAACTGTAAAAATCACAACATGTGATAAAGCTTAATGATAATGTAGTGTCACCACTTCCTAAGGTCATGCTTATCCCCCTCCATTTGGAGGACTGATTTGTGCTTGTTCTGGTGTTTCATTGTCACAGTCAAGTGCATCTTAGAAATGCCTAATTGGATACACACGCAATTGGTACTTCCTTTCTTATCCATGAAAGGGGAGGATATGGTTCCAGAGTTATTTTTGGTGTTTTCAACAGGAATGGGCTTCCAAAACCCATCTTGGACTTTCAAGAGTTTCGTGTGCACTTTTTGTGTGTTTTTGCACTTTTTTGTTCATTTTTGTAGAGGGAGGTCACTAGCAGTAGAGTTATAAATACGTGAGGGAAGAAGGAAGTATTTATATACCTATGTGTGTGTGCAAGTGGGTATCTCTGCACTCATACACATGTAAATTTCATGTTTATACTTACATATACACATGCTCCACCTGTGACTGAAAGTCTGGCAGAAGAAAATCTATCAATTTATGTGGCTTTAACACTTCCCTCTTGAGAAACTGAAACTCTGAATAAGTTGGAAATAATAATGCTCAGTTGTTAATTTGCAGGTGACATTCTTCTTTTGTGATCAAGAAAAGCTTTCCTGCTAGAGGGAAGTTACTCACAATTAGGCTTGAGGAGAGCTTAGCTGCTAATGTGCTTATTGAGATAAACAAAACTTGGGGCTCGTGTGCTTATGTAATTCTTTGTGCTAAGGAACTATTCTGTAATGTGGGCTAACAAAATGGCATTTCATAAATTCAATGGTGTGCTAATTGACTCTGATTTTTTTTTTTCATTCTTACTTGCAAAATTAAGTAACTAAGCTCTTAACAGTAGGATACTGTCTGAACAAGGAAGGAGGAGCTTGTTTCGGGCCAGGCACTGTGGCTGTGACAGTGGAATGGATGTGTACACGTCAGTCAAAGATAACCATGAGAATCCACGGGGCAGTTGCGGGATATTTAGTAAAGACAGCAGTGATAAATGAAATCTCTGCTCTATCCCGTACCTGGAAATAGATCTGTTTACAGCATAGCAAAATTCCAAATGGAGTAAAACCAGACAGCTCATGTCAGATCTTTCCTGTTTTCCTGAGAATAAGTCTTTGTTCTGCTTTCACTTAAAAAGAAACAGAAAAACCCCAGAACATAAATATTTTTAATTGGTATCTTGTCCTTGGAATAGATGTTTCTGTGAAAATTTTTTTCTTTTACCTTTCTGACAGGTTTATTATCCATTCTCTTGACTTTTGGGTCTGTGATTTCAGCAAAACATAGGAGAATTATAGTGCTTTACTTCACATTACTTCAGGCAGATTTGCAATAGGATTTGTGTCAAGGGAGACAGCATTTCCTAGAAAGAGTAGCAAATTTTGATGGTGAAAACTTTCAGAGGCTACTTGGACCAAAAAGCTGAATATTGCTGTTTAAGACTGCATTTCCCTAGTCTGTGAATAGGAATGATATGTAAGAACAGTGTTAAACCTCAGAAAATTTATATTCTAATGGATTAAATTTCGGATGGTTGTACTAGCTAATTTATGTTGAGGAAAAAATCTTGTGCAAGTTAAAACTTTTTCCTTTCTGTAAATATTTTAGACTTACCCCATATTTACATAGTGTACTTGAATATGGTAGATAAAAGGCTAGTTTATAGCAACTCTACCATTGCTTTTTGGTGTAATAGTATTGATTTCAAAAAGTTTTAAACTCTACTTAGTAGAACTGTTTTATACTGTAGAGTGAAGACAGCCAAGAAACCATTTACTTGGGCTATATGGCTAATCACATTAAAAAATGATAACAAAACCAATTTACATATGAAGTTATTTACGGTAAAGCTTAAAAATCTACCTTTACAAGTGTGGTGGTTTTGACTGGGGTAAAATTAATTTTCTTTATAGCAGCTGGTATGTGACTGTGTTTTGGGTTTGTGCTGCAACAGTGTTGATAACTCAGGGATGTTTTCCTTACTGCTGAGCAGCGTTTGCGCAGAGTCAAGGCCTCTTCTGCTTTTCACCCATCAGTGAGCAGGCTGGGGGTGCACAAGGAGCTGGGAGGGGACTCAGCCAGGACAATTAATCCCAGCTGACCAGAGGGGTATTCTATACCATGTGGCCTCGTGCTGAGCAATAAAACCAGGGTGAAGGTGGGCCGGGGTCTGCTGCTCAGGGACTGGCTGAGCATCTTTCTGTTGGTGGTGAGCAGCTGTTTCCACTTACATCACTTGCCTTTCTTGGTTTTATTTCTCTCTCTTAGTTACTTTCCTTTTCTTTACAATTTATTATTGTTGTTATTTTATTTCAATTATTAAACTGTTCATAACTCACAAGTTTTTTCCCCTTTACCCTTCAAATTCTCTTCTTCCCCTACCCCTATTCCACCAGGGGACAGTGTGAGCAAGCAGATGTGTGTTGCTGGTTAAACTAGAATGGCAAGCCAACACTTCCTTTTCTTTCTCCAACCTAATTTTAAAAGCATTTTTTCTTACAGGCAGATATCTGGTCATTGGGCATAACAGCCATAGAACTTGCGAAAGGAGAGCCACCTCATTCAGAATTACATCCAATGAAAGTTTTGTTCCTCATTCCTAAGAACAATCCACCGACTCTGGAAGGAAACTTCAGTAAATCCCTCAAAGAATTTGTTGAGGCCTGCTTAAACAAGGACCCAAGCTTTGTGAGTTTCATGTTTGTCAGTTTATAGTAGAGAACTTGACTGCTTGACATGAATTGCATGAATAAGTGTCATTCAGCTTTTCTAATACGGTGTGACATAAGTGACAGGTATATTTTTAGATACTGTATATATTTAAAATCTCATTTGTATCAAGACTACACTCCGGGTTTCTTTGTTTTTATAGTGAGTCACTTAACACTCTCAAACATGGTAAAAAAAACCAACCTTCTTTTTTTTCTTTTAAGAGACCTACTGCAAAAGAGCTTTTGAAACACAAATTCATTTTACGAAACTCGAAGAAAACGTCTTACTTGGCTGACCTGATTGACAGGCACAAGAGATGGAAGTCTGAGCAAAGTCATGACGACTCCAGTTCTGATGACTCGGATACGTAAGTTGGATGGGTCTATAACATACCCTTTGTGAGGAGCCAAGGAGTTATTTTTAGCACATGTATTCCTGTGTTCGTTATTTGCAGCTTTTCATCTTAGCGGACTTGGTAAACAAATGAAATCTTAATTTCAGTATTGCCAGGGATTTCACGCAAGTAAAAGTTACTGAGAACAACTCTTCTGGCCCATATTCTGTGCTTCCTTCTCTTATATGTAGAGTCCAGGGTTCTTCCTAGACATAAGGCCAGCTGTTCTGCAGGCAGAAGGTCTCAAGCTGCACAGCCAAGTAACACTGTGCAAAGGAAATTCAAACAAGAGACTGCCACAATTTATTCACAAATGGATTAAATACCTCATAGTAAAGAAAACACAACTGTTCTCTGCAATGCTAATGACAAGCATCAGGTTGTTTCTTGGGTGACATTACAGCTGTATATTTGTTTACAGTATTAATGGCTTCGTGTCTTCCAGTGACCACAGTTCCAGTGTCTTAGCTATTTTTCTAGGCAAGAAAAGTGAATTAAGTTTTCTAATTTCCTCCCCTTTCCCTAATGATTTGAGGTACTCTGCTAAAGCCAGTTCTCAGATAGCAATAAAACACTTCATGTAACTTGTTAATGTGATTTGGGAAAATGTTTTTAATCTGTAGTGCCTCAGTTTCTCACATTTGGTGAAGTAACTTGGTTTAATTTTTTTAATTTACCCAGAAGATAAGTTACCTTAATTTTCATACTTGTCTTTATATGTAGTGGCCTGCACAACGGAATCCTGATCTTGGTCTTTACTGTAGTTTTTATGTTTAGTGTGTATATTGAATGAACATCAGCACTGAGGTGTAGGTAATAAAAATTGATTTTTTTTTTTTTTTTGCTCTCCCTTGAAGTGAAGCAGATGGTCAGGCTTCAGGTGGGAGTGATTCAGAAGAGTGGATCTTTACAATAAGAGAAAAAGACCCCAAGAATTTAGAGAATGGAGCAGCCCAGCCTTTGGACTTGCAAAGAAATAAGGTGCTCAAAATATTGACTTTATAATACAAGGAGACAATTCTTGCTTTAATAATTTAGTGGGGTGATTTTATTTTATGCCTTTAAAAGCATTTATATTGTGAAACTTGCAGAATTTTTGCTAAAAATGTATTTTCTACAGTTGCCTTTCACAAAACTTTTTGAATAAGTCTTGAAGTTTGGGCATTCTGTTAATGTGTCCTTTTTTGTAGTTGACAAAATATGTACCAAAATGTTTCTTTAGTTTGTGAAATACAACCACTGGAGGAAGACCAGGCAATACTGTATTTTTAAAATCTTCCTTCTGTATAGGAAACTAAAACCAGTACAGTGCAAATCTAGGCTGGAGTTCTGGAGAAGGCATTTTGGTCTTTTAAGGAAAAAGACTACAATGTAACAAAGAATAGAATGGGCCTGTGTCCAGAAAATAAAAATAAAAAGGAAAAACAAACTCAAACAACCCAGAATAGGGGATGTTTAGGAACTGCTCTGTTGTATTTTCTGCAACGTGTGTGGCCAGAGCAGGTGGTTGCTGTGCTGGCTCTGAAAATTCTGCAGAAATATATTGTATCATATGGGATGAACCTAGTAAATAGCAGCATGTCTATGGTTTAGTTCATGCTCAGTAGGATTGCAGGAGTTTGGGGTTTTGGTTTGTGGGTTTGGTTTTTTTTTTCCCCTTCTAATTTTGAGCTTGCATGTATTTGAGGTGCTGCAGTCTCAAATTTTAATTCAGCCTCTATTTTCCGTGATGCTTTGGAATAGTATGTTGTAGAACATTCTGCATATATGGAAACAGAGTTTTCATAAAGTGTAGCATGTTGGAACTACATTTTGTCTTTAATTAGAATACGATGAGGATGCTTTTTTTCAGAAATAAAATTGGTCAGATTTTTTTTTTCTTTAAAGGAAAGGGATATCCCAAAGAGGCCTCTATCCCAATGCCTGTCTACAGTTATATCCCCTTTATTTGCAGAGGTAAGTTATTGCTTTAAAACTTAACAATTCCAAGATTTATGTCTCTGAAAAAAATTGAAAAATATAATGAATGGCACCTAAGGTTGCTACTACCCATTTTGAACTTGCTGTCGTAAGTTTTAGCTGTGCCCTTTGCTTTCATGTGTGTTTGCTTTTGGGATCTGTATTTTGCTCCTAACAGTACTTCATATGCATGGTAGTAACATCAGCCATGCTGGCCTAAAGCAATGAACATGACAAGAAAAGGTGTGTAAATGTTTGGATTGCAGCATTCTGGTTTTGACACTACTTTATGTATTTATCTTATTACAAATTTCAGGCTCTTCACTGTTTCAAGATACAGTTGTGGACTAGATCATCAAGAATTTCACTTCTGAATTTCAGTGTTGAAAGCTGTATTTTGTTCCCATCCTGAGTTTTATATTTTTTATACTTTTTCCCCAAATACTTAAAAACAACTTTGAAAAAGAATATATGAAGGATAAGAGAAGAATTTATGAAGATATGATTATTTTAAAAAGTTGATAAAATTACTGCAGTGTATATATATATAAGGTATAGGTGTGCAAGTGTGTGTACTAAAGTAAGTATAGGAAGCACATCTTGAAACAAACAGCTATGGGTAAATACCGCTTTTTTTCCCTGGGAATCTTTGTTGTCATTTTTGACTGTGAGCATGCTGAAAAGAATGTGTGAAGATTGAAAATGTGTGAAGATGAATGGCATCCTGATAAGTACTGCAAAGACTACCTTCTGCTTGAAAAAAGTCTTCAGTATGTGAGGGTGTATGATGAAGGTCAAATGCTGACATTGTGAACACTGACAGTCACTTCCTGACAAGCTTCTGTGTTATATTGTGCATAGAAATATTATTAATATCTTATTAATATATTTCTTCCTGGTTTCCTTTCAGTTGAAAGAGAAGAGTGAAGTGTGTGGTGGTAACACAGATTCCATAGAAGAACTGAGGAAGGCAGTTTATTTAGCTGAAGAGGCTTGTCCAGGCATTGCAGATACCATGGTGTCACACCTTGTGCAGAGGCTTCAGAGGTAATGAAACTATTTCAGTATGTCTTAAAGAAAGCTGCAAATCTGATTCTACAAATATTTGGCTTGTGTTAAATTGGAAGAATAACTTCTGTTTCTAATGGAGAAGAAAACCACTTGTGCCTGCAGTTTTTGCAATTGTGCTTGCTTACTGGAAAAAAACCTAATCATATCAGCATTTGTAATTTCTAGCTTCAGGTGATAGCACATATGTATGTTCATCCTGTTGGTGTGCATATTGTGTGTCAAATGAGACTGGACAGGCTGTTTCCTTTGCAGTTCACATAAGGGACACACACTTTCTTGGTGTCTGGGTGTGTGTTGCATAGAACACTCTGTGTCACTCTTAGTTTCTTTTACCCACGTGGATAAATTGACTGTTCAGTTGGTCTGTGTTTCTTTCACTCACATAGTCCAGTGGTTCCTTGGTCATTCATTAAAGACAGTCTGTATGGCCTTTTGGAGACACCTCCCAAACCAGTATTTGGTCTTACTTCAAAAGGCCAAATTTCGTATGAGATTTTCTAACTGCCTTGGTTAGGAATATATTACTAATAAATACTCAATTTTCTGTTCTTTTAAATGCTGCACAAGAAAAGATGAGTGGTATAAATCTCAGAATTGCTGCTGGAAGAGGCATAAAATTGCAACCTTGAATCCAGGAGCCCACAGCTGTTGTGAATCTCACAGCAGCCAGATTGGATTGCTTGGTACTAGAAAAAACTCATGTCAATGATTAATCATGAACCACTACATGGAAAAAGATCACCCTGAGCAGGTGTCTCCCATACACTGTCTCTAACCACAGCTTGGTAAAGTTTAGGAATTCGCAGCTTTGAAGTTGAGCACAGGATTTCCAGGCTGTCACTTTCTCCTTCAGTAAAAACCAATGCCAAGAAACCTGCAAGCAATCGTGTTTGTTGCTTTATGGGCTGTGAGGAACGAAGCCCAGTCAGCATCTCTAGTGCTGAAAGGTTACTTCTAATGCCAGGTGACCTGTCCTGTCTCATTTGATCCTGGCAGACTTGAAAGAGTTTCTGGAGCTTCCATCTCAGTTTGTTTCCATTAGGGGTTCCAAAACTGAATCCAGTCTTTCATCAGCTAATATTTCAGTGTCATATTTTTATCAGTCTGGTATGGGATCTTCCTGGAACTGGAAACCTCAAAGACTTGATGCTGCAATTGAGGCTGAAAATGACCATATGGAGACAGTGTCCAGACATGGGACTTTTTGGGGATGCTGGAGGCGATCTTACTTGTTCTGTCATGACAGCAACATTCATCATTTTTGTCCTCCGAGAAAGATTTTAGAACCCTTTATATACCTATTTAGCATTGTTTTCCTTCTGTTTGGCTTCCTTGGACTGTTACTGGTTTTCTTGGTCATAATGTCCTAGAACAGTGGAGACAGGCAGTTCATTCTCTTCCAAGGAGAGAAAGAATTATTCATAGAGAATGTTTGTCAGTGAATCATACCTGGGTGAACTTCTCTTCTTTTCAGGGATGATATTCCAGCTAGTATGGGATAATGACTCCAGAAAGGGAAAGAAAGAATGAATAGCAAGAACTCCCCCTAAAAATGAGCTTGAATCATTCCATAGCTTAGTAAGGTTTCCCTTGTGGATAAAGCTATTTTTTGGAGCTAGTCAAATGCTGAAAAAATAGTTCCTTTTTGTTTGAGTGCTACAAGAAGTACGCTCTGTTACATCATTAGGTCATTCTGTATCCTCTCAGTTTGGTAGCTAATTACTGAAGATAGGTTTTCAACAACAAGTTTCTAATGACATTTTCACTTTCCCTTATGATTAGTTAGAACTGGATTTTGTAAGTTTGTCTGAATGAATTAATTGGGACCCTCAGAACAGCTGCACAGTAACGTGAGTGAATCCAGTTACCTTCCCCGTCCAGTTTTGATCTTGGATGTTTGATGAAGTTTACCAGAAACTTTATGTGATTAAAATGTGTGCTTATTTCTTTGGATGATTTAAGAATCTGCTTAGATCAAGAAATACAGTTTTCCTGGCCCAGTAATATTTTGAAGAGGTTTGATGTAAACTCACAAAGTAGGAAAGTTGGAGCCATTAAATGTTCTTCCATCATTATGTGCTCCTCAGTAACACATGAGCACAGGTTGTTGCTGTTAGGAAAGCAGTGATACTCTAACGGGCTGTATTTCACGTGTTGTTCAGCTCCACAGCTCTTCCTTTAATTGTGGTGGCAGTGATGAGTGCCATTGTGCAAGGAAAAAGGCCGGAACTTCAACGGCATAAAATGGAATAACTTCATTGCTGCTTGTCGTAGAATGCCTTTCTAAAAGTTGCCACAGTAACTATTTCTTTTCCTCTTCAGATATTCACTAGCTGGAGGAAGTTCTTCATCCTACTGACATACTCTTCCTGACTTTCCTAAGACAGCAGAGATCCCATGGTGTCTGCATTGAAGGCGTGCACCCTAATGCTGTTCTGCCTCTCAGTCTCTGGAAAGTCCTTGGGAGGAAGGACATTCCTAAATGTGCAAGAGTGAAAATGAAGTTTCTTCGACGGAGGCAATCTTCTTCAGCTCCTTAAAGCTATAATTTTTTTAAATGATAATGCACATATTCCAGGGAGGTGTCCTTTTGTAAAATCTGAAATGTATATTTAGGTTTGTGATAGAGAAATTGAAGATATTGAGAAACCTCAGGTATCTTGCTTTAAGAATTCCACTGGGAGATGGAGCATGGCTGTTGGAATTGTGTACAGATATGTATATAATGTCTTTTTTAACAGAAAGCCTTTCAATGTGCATAAGGAATCACTGTGTACAAAATGGTAAAGTGCTTTTGTAGATAACGTTAGTGGGGTAAATATTTGACAGGCCATAACTGAGTATTGCCTTGCCTTTATTACATGTAAAGTTTGAATTATGTGATAAGTGAATCTCGGTTTGATTTTTGTATGTGAAGTATTTGCCATTGAAAGAGTTAATCCTATATTATAGAACCTTCTATTTGTACCTCAGCACAGACAAATTTTATTCTGTTTCTCCAGCATTTCTTCCTTTTTATCTATATTCTGAGCGTGACTTTCTATTTATGGTACTACTTCTAGTTGTTTTAAATTTCATACACCTGGTCTCTCAAAGCTTTAAATTTAAATTACTGTTTTTCCTGGAGAATGAGTTCTTTCGTATCTTCAGTTTCAAATCGTGCCAATGCAAATTCTGAAATTGTTCAGTTTTAGTAACAGATATTTGTGAAGCTTGACACAGTCTTTTTTTCACCTGAACATATTTGAATGCTCACACAAATCTTTATTCCCTTCATTTATTCTGAAACATCTCCTTAAGGTGTTGATTCTGAGACAGTGGCAAGTATTTCTTTATCATGCCTATTTTTATCATTAAAAAGAATGTCTTTCAGCGTAAAAGAAAAATTATCCATAGATTCAATATTTGGTTTCGCTGCCTTGATCTGTGCATCTCTTTACGAAAATTGATAGATGTTGGACAGAGAGACTGTGAAAAACAGCCTCAGTGCTGTGTGTTGGGTCCTATTGCTTGCCTCCCCAGAGAAAAGTTACTTCTTGAAATTCTGAGTTTTGAAATTTCCACTATTCCTGTGAGGGCTTCTAGATAACTGACTTCAGGTGTTATAGATCTTGGAGATAGTAACAGTAGTTCATTAGTTGTATGCACAGTTATGTAGCTGCTATTTTTTTTTTCTTTTTCCCCACAGTATTACTCTGAGGTTTGCCTTGGTTGGTTTCACCAAGACTGTATTCAGGTACTTCTTATTCCAGTAGCTAAGAGAGCATATTTGCCTTCTTTTAATGAAGAAATTGTTGAGTTTATGCTTTGCATGACAGTGAGGTAACTTTTATATAGATAGGAGCTTTGGAACAGAAAGGATTAACATTTAAAAGTATAGGCATACCTGCCTGGCTTGGTTCAAGAAACCCAGGTACACTAACCATTGTGGAAGCCAGTGAGGTCTCCTTCCAGGAGTTCCGATCACCATGGTAGCCCTTAGTCTATGCATATTAATAGCCTTAATTTATTAATTTAAGAATTTAACAGTAAGAGGACACTGTCTTGCTAACAGAGCTAATAAACTTCTGCCCAGGTTGAAACAACAGTTGAAAGGAATGTGGGTGTGTGTTCATCTTGTGGCCATGCTTGCGGGCACTACTCATTTGCCAGCCTGATGAGGTAATGGGTTTCCTTTATGGCTAAGGGAGTTTAAAGTAAATTGAACAATGCTAAAGTTTGAGCAATGTTTTACAAGTCCACTTTGATTAATATCTTTTATTATGTTGTTTAGTGTGCTCTTAAGTGTTATGGATAGGCTCACTCTTGAGGAAACAAATTTAGCACTGCTTTTGTGAAATGTGCAACGGGGAATTTACCTGTTGATGTCTCAATATGAGAACATTCAGCCTTCAACAGATTTGTGTGCTGTGACTACACATGGAAATCAACAGGTGTGTTTGCATTGGAAATACAAATTGATCAGTGTAAGCTATTCCCTGGTCATCTGTTCATGTAAGGACTGGAAATGAAAGTGAGCTTACTTGGAGATGCACAGAACTCTGAGACATAGTGGAAGAGTTAAATTTATGCTGCTGGCTTGAATGTCAAGAATTTCTCAATCAGCAAGTTGAATTAAAATTCTAAGCTACACTCTTTGAACACTCATTTGAAAAGTTATATGTATGTGTTTTGAGTTGCATTTTAGTTGTGTTCCGAGACTGTATGTTGAGGAAATACTTCTCTGAGTAAATGGTGGCAGAATTTGCTTGATGAATGTGTCAGAGCTTAAGATGAATAAGACTTATGGCGAGGGCAGGTGGCCAAAAGGCTTGGGCGTTTAGAAGACAAGACCTCATTTATGGTAGAGATGTGTATTTTTATATGTAATATACAGATTATTTAAATATAGACTATCTTAAACTGAGATTCACTGAAAAAAAAAAAGCGTGCTGTATCTTGAATGTAGAAGTACAATCATTTGCTATTGAAAAATATTGATGCTTTAAAAATCAGGTCTATATTGGTAACAGAAGAGGAGCTTCATTTGAAAGAAGCACCACCTCAGTTTCTCAGAGAAAAAGAAGTGTATTGATATTTTTGAGAGGTTTTTTCATGCTTAAAACATGTCTGTGTTATGATGTTGCACTGATGATTTTCTGTGCAGGTAGACTTCACTCAGTCTTGACTATACTAAATGACAAGCTATCCCTATTTATGCAAACATTTAAATTAGTAGAACTGCTTATTTGTCAGGGATTTCATGATTAGGCAGTAAATAAACTCACTGTTTAAAAACAATAAAATCAGTTATTTGAACTGAAGGCTTGCTTTTTTGTAACTCTCAGATGTGTAATCTGTTTTTTTACCTTAATTTTCCCTGCAGTTGCACTTTGTAGTTGCTGACCAGTTCACTGAAGGATGATGTGCTAGTGCACAGAATGCTTTTGGTGTAGTAACAAAGCAGTAACTTCATTTTGCAGTGCCACAGTTCCTTTGCAGCTCCATCATTGTGTGTGAGCTTGTGGGAACAGAAGATGAACTGATTTTTGCGGAATGTCCTCACTGGCGTATTCTGTCCCTGCTGTGCAGGAGGGGCAGGTGGAGGGGGAAGGTGAGGCTGGGTGTGTTGGCACCTCACTGCAAAGCAGCTGGCTCAGTGTGAGTTCCCATCCTCCTGTACCCTGTCATCCCATCATCTGCCTCTTAATGTGCTTTTACTGTACTTGGGCAATGTCTTGTTTAGCTCTCACTACTTCATGTGAAGTTCTGTATTACTTTTTAAACAGTGTGGTACCAGTTTGTTGTAGTTTTACAGTAACCTGACTTTGAAGGAAATAAATTCTTGCCTTCAAAAATGTCACCATTGGAAGGTTATCCGGAGTGCTGATAAGCACAGGTATAATGCAAGGATCAGGACAACTACAAATTTTGTAAGCTGCTGGGGAGGAGCTGAAGGTGTAGCTCAAATCTGCTTGCTCCTTTTACCTGTTTTGCAGATGTGCTGGTAACTGCACTGAGCATTGCCACAGACAAAACCATACGCAATGGTTTCCTGCCGCCTTTAATGCGTGATTAGAGGACCATTAAAGTGTGTGTCTTGTTTTCGGTAATGTTGCTGCCTGTTTATAACCGTGTATTTAAATTTTACTTTTGTCACTCTACACCAACATAATAAACCTCCTTGTAAACTACATGACCTAGAAATAAAGAAGGGAAAGTTTCATGGAATGCTGCCACCTAAGTGGTGAGTGAGATGAGATTCAGGGCCCCTTCCCTGGAGGCGATGCTCTTGTGGGCTTCTAGAGCAGTTACTGCACATGTGTCAGTAATGATAGGCAGAAAGTTTATAAATCAGGGTTTGGTTTTTAATGGTGACCATCTCCGAATCTGTAGTGCTTGCAGATGGCAATGATTCAAAACCCACCCTCTAGTCTCCATCCTGCCAGCCCAGTGAAACTGATGAAGTGCTCACAACAAATGACATAAATGACATTTGCTCACCCCCCAAGGATTGCACCTTTAACTGGTGACAAACTGTGACAGCTGCATGCCTGTAGTTGTATTTCATTACTATTTTCTGCTGCTGAAAACCGTATGTGTGGCACATTGCCCATTATTTTGTCCCCTCCCAGCTTTCCTGTGCCCCCAGGGCAGAGGGGGTGTCCCTGTGCAACTGGAGTTGTGCATCTGCTTGCACATACATAACTGTGCTTTTGAGGGCAAAGACCATGTAATTGGTCCTGTATAGAAAGAAAGAATGGGCAGAATTGGGCTTTTCAGGTCTTGCTTGATCCTCTGTTTTGTTCTTGCCTGACGGACCGCTGGGCTATTACACCTGATTTTGTCTCTTTTATCAAGATTTCTGAAATCGCAGCAGGTTTTCCCCTACCTGCTGACTTGTCTTTCAGTCTGTCATTTTTGTCTGGTTTCATCTGAATTTACGAAGGCATTAAGGTGTCACTGTTGTTTAAATAGAATGTTCTGAAAAGAGGTAGGTTTGAGGTATATTATCAAGCACATCTTAACAGAGGTTAAATTAGACAGCAGATAAATGGTGGAGATGCTTAATCTTGTTGGAAAAACCACAGGAGTCCAGACGCTTCTAATCCCTTTGCCTGTGATGCAACCTCCTATGGCAGTGAAGTCCCTGTTCTGTTTTTATTTGTTCATTATTGGGAACTGGCAACTATTTCATGGTGAGTAATAACAACACCAGCAGTACATCTCCTGGAGTGCCCAGTTTGAGGTTTTCCTGCAGCTGAGAGAGGTGTGTTTAGTGATGGCACCTGGCACACAGTGACCCTGCCTCTCTGCAGGCCCTGCTTGGCTGAACAGGCAGCAATATGATGTGAATCAGGGTTAAAAGTAAGTGGTGGTGTATTACAGTGTCCCAGTACATTGTGTTTTATTCACACGCGGACTCCGCCTGTTTCCAAGGTACGACCATCGAGACAGTAGATTTTACTCTCTTACCATCACTTCAGTTTTGGGTTAACCCTGGGAATAGACAACTAGAAAAATGCTGACATGTGACAGCAGTTCACATGGTTCCATTTTAAAAAAGGATTTGAAAAATCACACTAGTAGAGAAGAAAAAGAATCTTACTTTAAACCTTTCTTTTCTACAGGAAAAATATAATACAAAAAGGTGAAAATGGTGATTAGGTGGGTATTCTGAAAGTTGCATTCACAGCCTAGCTTGGTCTCTGCTGTTAAAGATAAATATCACTGTATCTCGGTCTTTGCCTTATTTTCGAAATTCACCTTGTATGAAAATGAAACTTACTGAGAAAAGGTGTTACTTGATTTCTTTTGAGCGTTCAGAATAAACTCCTGAAGCAGGTAGCAGTTAATGGAGATTGTATCCAACAAGCCCCAGGGTTCTAAATTAAAATTCAATTTTGGCTCAATTAAGGGCATGGCCCTCAATATAATTTCCATTTTAAAAAAATCTTTTCACTGTTATAGATAACAATTCTAAAGGGAAGAGGCAGGGCCCTGTCTTATAACGTGTTACAGGTACTGTCTGACCACTCAGTAATAGGTGGGATCAGGTCTGCAGCCTTTTACTTCATAGCAACATCAAGTGCTGTTGCTTTTTCAGCATTGTTTCTCCAGACCAGTAAGGCTGCAGCCGAGTTGTTCATCTATGCTGTGTTATTTCCTCTTCTCCTCACTACACAGATCATTGGTCATATTCCCGGTCAGTCCTGAAGCACTGGGATTCTGTTTGTTACTACAGAGGAGGGTCACAGGCTTGGAATGGACAAGGCAGTGGGACCTGCAGCAGGGAAAATGGGCTTCAGATTTTCCTACCTACTTTGCAAGTTTGTCCTTCAGCACGTCCTAGCCAGAGGCAATGCTCTAGGGTAGGTGTGATTATTGCATTGGTACGGAGAGCCAGGGGCAATAGCTGAGGAAAAGACCAGCTGCAGCAAGCTACCTGTCCAGGGGGCTGAAGGTGTCCATGTAGCTGAAGGAAATGCTCTGAAAAGAGTTTGCCTTTGTCAAGGTCTGCTTGGATTTGGCCATGGGGACTGCTGCATGTCCTAAGGGGTTGCGAGCCCATCTTCGTCTTGGATGGAGGTATGTTTGGGGTCAGGGGTAATAGAAAGAAGTCTTTACTATCTCGAAACAGGCATATGTACAATGGTATTGTGAGGTATTTTATTCCCTTTCGTTGTGAGCAAAGCTGTAAGAAGCCATTTTACACATCGCACACAGATAAGCCATTAACAAAGCGAGGAGCTGGATGAAGAAGAAGCAGGGGTCGAATTTCCCCAGCTTAGTTTCCCAGACTGACCTTCAGGCCCCCTCTACTTAGCACCGTGCTTCCTCCAAGGCATGTAATGGTGATGGGCATTACCAGCACATCAAACTTCTGCTAATGGAAGTTTTACATCACCCTGGTGACAGTATTTCTTAAAACATGAGCGAAGGCATCTAAGCCTTGTGGATACAGTGCTGCCAACCTTCTCAGTGCACCACCAGCTTGTCCAAAATGCGGTGCCTGCTGATGTTAAAGCCAGGCATACGAAATGGGTAATTCTGCTGCAGGTTGTGTAAGTTGCTCTCTGTCTGCCTGAGCCCCAGGGGAGAGAGGGAGAGGCTGAAATTCCAACAATAAACTGGAAGTCAATTTGGGATGTGTAGCAAGCAGGATGAAAACTTGGGGCGTCAGTAGTACCCCCAGCTTAGAGCAATTTAGTTACCAAAACACTACAAATGAATCACAAATAGCTGCGGTTCTTGTAGCATACAGGTGTTCTTTCAAGTTCGTAAAACAAACAGCAGAATGTCACCACAGCCTTTAATTTCTTCTTGTACATACCATTCACAGTACATTAACAGCCCAAATAATATTGCACTGGATTATTTCAAAAATTTTTCGTCTTGCAAGTAGTACTCACTTTTCAAAGCCAACAGATGAACAATTTGGTCAACTTGCACCAAGAAAATGGTTAGATAAGAACCCTATGCTTTATTTATACCACATGGATTTGTAACTCCAAAGGAAAATGAGAATGAGCTGTAAACTGTTTCCTTGTTAAACATAGAAAATTACTAAATCGTTGCTGATTAAATGTAGAAAGACTGGGAAAAGAAGCATGAAATCTGAAAGTTATCTTATTCCTGTTAGACTGCTTGCTGTATATATAATTATATTCTATACTGTGAAAATCCATCTACATTTAAAAGCCCAGCAGTCTACAGATTACAATGGTAAAAAAAAATAATATACTTTTATGAAAAGAGAAGAAAATAGTGTTTGCCTCAGAGGAGAAGGTTTTCAGATTTCAGTCATCTGGGAGTTTTTTTAGGTGCAATCTTTGAGGCAACAAAATGTCTTTTGGCATTTGGCACTCTAATAAGGACAATATTTTAATACTGGCACAAGCTAAAAACAGCACAGAATGACAAAATACAAGACATGAAACGAACCGCAGCCACTGGGATGATGGTAAGCTAGTTTGTATATACGGAGAACTTAAACAGTTTTGCTGAGGAATTGTGAAAGTTTCTGCAAAACCATACTTACTCTCTTCTTTTACCAAAGTGTAAATTTTCCTAAACTTGGAGGGAGAAAAAGAGTTTCAAATGTCCTCTAGAAAATCAGCAGCTGCTGGACAATCAACACAACGGCTTGTTTAGCCGTCAATAGGCGTGAGGCTCTTTGTGACTCAGAGCTCGAGTGCGTGAGGCAGAGCTGGTGGCACTTCGGATCACTTCCATCCATCTGTGAGGAGGCAGGAGGAGAGACACAAACAATAGAAAGGTCAATTCCCAGGGCAGGATTTCTTGATCCTCTGAAGTCAAGAGGATCCACACAACTGGCACAACTGTAAGGAGGTTTAGAGAGAATGGACAGCAGGTATGGGACCCAAAACTCGTCAAGTTAGTAGTAGTTTTACTTGCTCTGCCGACACCAAATATCTGTTTTCTGAGTGGTCCAAGCAATGAGTAATTGAGACCAACCATTCTTAATTTGAGAGAAAAAAAATGTACTTTAGAGGCAATTTCTACTTTTTCCTAGAACTGATAAAGGCATTTTGTGTTTTTATTTTATCACCACTTTCCCACAATCTGCCTTGTTTATAATTTTAGACTGACATGGCTGAAAGTTAGGAACAGCTTTCTTTAATGAAGACGTCATGATTTTTGACATGTTCATTCCTCATACAGAAGAACTACATTAGTTCCCTGTATGAACTATCACAAACCACAAATTAGGAAGAGTAGTGCCTTTTCCCTGGCTCTCCATGTATCTGAACTTCAGTGGGAAGTGTAAAAATTACATGGTGAAGTGGCATAAATATGTAGTAGGAACAGCTGCTTCTATAAACACTGGAATTTTATTTCAGGTGTGGATTTTCCATGCAGTTGTATTAGAGGAAGCAAAGCTATTCTGAAGAGCTACCGAGATGTCCTGTGATCTGTTCATGTGCTTCCTGAAGTCTGAGACATGGAGCTCCCCATGCAGCCAGCCTGATCAATTTTGACTGGATAATTCCAGGTTTTGCAGTAATTACCATTACTGCTTCCATAACATCAAAACCAATCACTTGATTTTAGCGGTATCAGGTTTAAAACTTCTTTTATAATTTTAAAAGGTTCTTTCTCAAAGTTGTGCTGAACCACCTGCCTGTATTACTGAACCAATTTATTAAACTTGGCATCTACTAACCTTTGGAACAATGCTCCTGGAATTTACCAAAAATTTCTCTCCCAGAAAACAAACTTACCTTTCAAAGGTGTATTCACTTTCAGCCCTGAAGTAGTACACATGGGATTTGAAATGTAGCTTGAACACATAATCTTTGTGAATGTTTTCAGATTCAGAAGGAAGGGTAAGTGAATATCCCAATAAAGGAAGGCTGGCTAAAGGATGATTGTCCTGAAAAGATATGATGGAAAGTGCTGTGAGATCAAATGCCCTTAAGTAAAGAGAGCACATACATAAATGGAAGGCAGATACACATTTAAAGATCACCGTGTTTCTACATGTGCAGAAAAATACCAGCTTTATACAATTGCAATAAAATTAAGTGTCTGGTGCTTTCAGTTGGTCATCATTATGGACCCTTCGCATAAGGATCTGCTGCAGGCTGATCCTATCAGTATTTTCTCGAAGGAAAGCTGGCTGATATCTTGGACTTCCACTACTTTCAAACTGATGAACCTAAGGCTCCATCATTTGCCATTGGCAGGGCACCACACGGGTTCATCCTTGGCTTGCAAACACCTACTCCTTCACAGGTGTGCTGGCCACCTGGCAGGTTCACTGCTAATGTCCTTTTACTCCATGGCAAATGATTTCTTCATCCCTCTTATGTGTAGAATATTGTCCAATTCCTTCTTTAATCATTAAGGATTTCTATAACATGAAAGCACAATGTAGCAACTTGAGTTACTTTGTGCTTATGCCCTGCTCAAACGAATTCCAAAGTCCAACAGATTCTAGACAGAAATCCCCTACTTCTGCACTGGGATGTTTGCTCAGGTGGATTAAATCGCTGACCGCTGTTCTCTCTTGTTTGGCTTAAGTGTCAGTAATGGTAAACAAAATTTTTAAGTCACTATTAAGTTTTTAATTGTAATGATCTTAGAATTTGTACAAGAGAAAAGCCTGATTTAAACTTGCACCACAGCTTCTGAGCAGTGGTGAGCTCTGCTGTGCTTTCAAGAATGATCTGTACTGTGACTGTTGGAAGCTTCAGTAAAGAACTGACCCAGGAGCAGAGTGAGAACCAGCGCTGCTCTGTGGGCCAGTGGCAGTGAAGGCTGTGTGTGGAGCCCTCGCCAGTGCACCTGCTTCTCCAGCCTACAGCATCCGTGACTGATAACCCCTTTCTCTCAGCTCCCTCTTTGGAAAAGAACCCCATGCTGTCTTCTCCAGCCACTCACACTTGCCCAGTCGGTTACCTGGTGCGATTTATAGAAGAACATGCAGAAGTTGGTGAACACCACCCAGAGCTTCTGCCACCCGTTGCTGTTTTTGAATTTTCTTAGGAGATTTCCAGACAGCTGGTTCTGAAACAGATCAAAAGCAGCCAAGTAAAACAGTGAAAGGTGCCTGAAGCTTAATTATTGTAAGAAAAATTATATGCTTTTATCTGGTTTTATGAGACCTGGTTGTACTTGAAAATGCTTCAGTTGAATGGACGTACTTTTCTTCTGCATTTTTGTACTGCTGAGTAGTACTTTTATGTAATGTATTTTTTTGTTTGCAGCTGGTACTTCTGGAAACTCAAAGCTACTACACTAACTCTTTTATCAATGGAGGTGGCTTTCAGCAATATATTACTAAACCTCAGTCTTGTTAATCTTGCTCTGTTCTTTTAGAATGATACTTGAATAGAATGGAAACAGAAAGTCTGACATGAATTTGTGATGTAAAGGAAAATTATGACATACTTTAGAATTGCAGATAGAGATTGCGGTCTCTGTAACCAGAGAGTTCACATGGTACTTTTCAAAGATTTCAAAAACAAGGACTGTTAACTTTATTTTTAGCTGGATTTTGGATAGTTTAACAAAAAGTAGGAGAAAGTCATAACCAAGTGCATGTATTTAATGGCTGGTTGAAGAAATTGCTCTTCACATAGTGAAGATGGAAAGTTCAGCATCATTGTTCCTTGCAAAGGAAGGGGAGTTCTCAGTGAATTATTAATGATTTCCCATTCCTGGTTGACTGTGAGGGCTCTTGCCTGGATCACAGCAGCTGTTTACATCATTCTCTTTATCTAACGCAGAAGCTAATAACTTAATCTGTAAAGCTTAACAGTCAAAATCTGGGGGTCCTGGTGTAGCTACTAAAAATGAAGTATTCTTAAAAAATCCTGTTTTCACCAGCCTTGGATATGCATTAAAGCCTTTCCTTTAAATCATCCTGTTCTCTGATATCTGGACTACTGCCTCCTTGCCCTAAGTTACAGTTGTACTCCTTAATTTTCTGTTACCTCATTACTCTGGAGGATATCATAAAAGGACAGGCTTTGCATTCGGTACCAGCAGACATATGAAATGGAAACAGGCCGCTGATCACTGATCAGTCCAGCAGGTAGGGAGGAACAGTCACTGACAGAGAGAGGATCTTCTACCACGAGAGAGACAGAAAGGAGGGAGAGACACAAAGAAAATAAACGATAATGCTGAAGTGAGAGGCACCGACAGAATGACGTGAGCATGAGCGGGACCTGCCACGCATGGAGCAGCAGGGGAGCTGAAGATGTTTTCACAGAACAACGCATGGCTCCAGGGTGTGCTTGGTCTTCGCTGCTTTGTGTTCATTTGAGGCACAAGGAAGGAACAAAAATGAGCAACAATGAGCACTGATCTCAGACCTAGTTAGATTTGCCTAACTGAATGTTTTAATCATTAGAATGAGTCACTGGTATAAGTTTTATATCTATTTATAATAAGCCCTCTGCTTAAGGGAAAAATACGAGACCTTGTCCTGTGCTGAACTAATCCTCCCTTGCAGGATGTAAGGGTATAAAGAGCCACCTACATGGGATCGAAATGAGGCTCTATAGTCAGCATTTTTTAGTACAGAATAATCTTGTCATATTTCAGCAACAAACTTTAAAAACAGAGGCAGTTACACAAACTATGAATATGTTTGTCCTTGCATCACTATGCTCTGCATCAGTGCATCTTCTCTAGAGCAATGGTGGCCTGATGTCTGAGGGCTGCCACTCGAGTGCAAATCCACTCAGCTTTAAGATTCCTTTTTCCATTTTCATAGAGCATAAATTTCCATTTGATGAGGGCTGTGATAAAGTAAGCAGAGCTCCTTGGACTCTCTTGGGTGAAGGAAGAACACCTCAGCAGGCTTACCACCTCATCGTAAAACCTACACTGAGCTAGGAGTCTTTCATTTCAATCTTTGAAAAGACAATGTCTGCACCTCAGCTGTCGAGTACAGAATTAACGAATGTGGATCAAATCGGCTTAGCTGTGATCAGAGGGGTAAAAAAGGGGGTTTGTTTTGAGGTGGAAAATGCAAATAAAGAAAAAGCAGATGAGACTGAGCAATGAGACAAGGTTCCAGAAAAGATGGCTAGGTAAAGAAAGTAAGTTAGTAATACACATAATTAAAACTCTGGCTGCAGCAGCTAAAGACAATATCCTTTCCGCTCGAGCAACGACTTAATGCCTCTGTAACTGAAAGCATTAAGACAGTTTGAACTGCTTTATATTTTAAAGGGCATCAGCTTTTTTTTTGACAGTTGCTTCTATGAAAATTACTGCTCTAGCTGATTTTACAGAGGTGCACTACAGGAGCAGGTATGTGCTTCTTGAGTGATGGTTTATGCCATCATTTGAGGATATGGGAGGCGGTTTAATAAGCGTGCCTGAAACTTCCCCAGAAGGAGACAAGGGAACACTGCACTTGTTAAGGAGGAGCAAAAAGGAAATTGTCATTCCAAAGCGAGCCTGGAGCTGCAGTTCAGGTCATTCTGAGGCAGATACCTCCACAGCAATACTAAAGTCGATCATTGAAACACTGGTATTTCTGTGCCAGCAGACGTGCACCGTAGTGTTGCCACGGTGTGGTGACTGACGTTCGAGTGAGGTGCGGGATGCACTGAGGTCGTCCTCAGATTCCTGGTCTACAGTAGTTTCATCAGGAGACTCTATGAAATGCAGGGAAAAAGCATCTTTCTTCCTCTATGCAACAACATATATAATTGGAAAAATTAAACAATCAATTCTGTCCACAGTATTGTGAACTAATTTTAAAACACCATTTTAGAAATAATTTTGTGCAGACTTTAAATAGATTATTATATTTTATATAATTATTTTACGTGTTTCTGCAAATGTTAGAATTAAAGACTAACTAGCATGCTTTGTTGGTGTTTTTAATACCTTCCAAGGACAGGCACTGCCCAAATCGTGTTAAATAGTTCCTGGAATCATTATGCTTAAGTCACTTCTCTATTCAATGAAACTTTCTGCTAACATCAACAAGAACATTAAAATGGCACATATATCAATATATGTGTACATATATCTGTATAGAAATCAACTTCCAATGTATCAGTTTGACCTATGGCCAGCACTTTTCACCACTTTGCTTAGAAGCAACCACCAATCATATTGACAAAAGTGAATAAACCCTACTCTCTGCATTTACTTACTATTGTCAGGTGGGCTGCTTGCCAGTAACTCTGGGGCAGGGCCACTGCTTTTCTCTGCCAGGTCTATTGCCATCTGGATGTCCTCAGTCCATTTGTCCATTTCAGCACGGGTACTAACAACGAAAATTAAGGTTTTTTTCACTTTCATACAGGCTGAAAGCAAACTCTAAGAAATAGACACAAGCCGAGCTTACTTTTAACTGAAATAAATAAATTCAGACACAAGATGCTAGGTTTTTTTTCCTGATAACTTAGTTTTGGTTCCAGCTTGCACAATTGTCACTCTGTTGTGTCCCATCGACTTTTTTCTTAACAAGTGGCTTTCACAAAAGAATATACCTTTGAGGAGATGGTTTTGGGAGCAACTACAAACAAAACGATGCCTCTCTTTCCCACTGCGAAAGCTGCAGAGAAATACAATTCACATGTGGACTTTGCCTCTACTGAATTACCTTGCAGCAACAACGATGGACTGGTGTTGACCTCGTAGTGTCAGACAGTGAGGAACTCCCCATTCCTCCTCACTTTCTTCCATCTGAGAGATGAAAGGCCAAATGCAGTCAGATTGCAGGAAGCACATATTTCTTAAGGTGAAACAGTGAACCGAATGAGCTCTTACCATTGGGGAAAAGAAAACTAGGAGAAATGCTCACAAACAAATTTGAGCTAAGTATTGAGGAAAAAACCAGTGCCTTGCAAGTTGGAAGAATAGTAAGTTCTGCAATAACCTCTTAAACCAAAAGCATGGCTTTGTCTACCTTGTGTCAAAGAAAATAGTGGTATTTTTATCAGAAGAGTGATTTATTGTACAAAAGGATGTGTTAAAGGCTGGAAACTGCAGCATAGCAGAGTTCTGTTGTGAGCAAGTCCAGGCCAAATGGCCATCAACAACTGACTAGGTTCCTTAAAACACCAGATAAAACCTGAAACCTTGCAAGCGTTTAGAGAAAATCACGTACTGTGGTAGTGACTACTGAACTCAATTCTCAGGAGAACAGCGTAGAATAAATACAAACCAGTGAGATGTTCCATTGAAAGTAATTGACGGAATGAAAGTGTTTTGAAATCAGCAAAAATATTTTTGAAACAAGAAGGGGTAAATAGGTGCTATTGGCTTGAATTGGCTGTTTTCCAGAAGAATTGCAATAAGAGCTCCAAATGACATTTTGCTGCCAGCTTCCCACTACTTTGGCTTTAAGATACAGAGCTGGAAACATTAGGAAACACTTTTTAAATAGAAATTAGATTGTCACTACTGTTTACTTGTCTCATATGTGTCTATAATGAATTGCTGATGAATTACTTGTAAGAATCATGGTCAAATTAATGGTTGAAAAAAATACAGAACCCATCTCCAGAGAACTTTGCATTGTGAGGAAGCAGCCCTCGAAAATGCATTTTCCCCCTCACTTTTGCTATGTGATCACCTCTGTGCAGAAGGCTGCAGGAACAGATGCTGAACCCAAGACAGAATCAGAGAACACCCCCCTTTGCTGCTGTTTTCAGCCCAGCAGAAATTCATCAAGCAATTAAGATGGGACCACAAATGGCCACTTAAGCACGAATCCCTTAAGTTCTCACAATACTTACTGTCATGCCATACAGTGGAAGATGGCCATGGACTTTAAACTGATTGGATGCTGTCAGGCCTCTACTCGTGTACAACAAGATATCATTAAACTAAAAAGCAAGAATAAGCATCATTAGAATGATGTTGGTTGGCATGTATGTATGCGGAAAAAAAATCTGAATGGTGAATACAGGAAAGCTGAGTATTTATATGGCAATCCTAATGCATGAATCCAAAATACTGTTTTCTACAACATTCCACTACCTAGTGTTAACACCCGTTATCTTCCCTGCCGTCCTTTCCGGCCAGTTTTAGGTATGTTTCCATAATTTTCCACTGGGTATTTTCCAATGCCTTCTAATATTCCCTTTGTGCTCTCTGGGTCAGAAGTATCAACCACAACAGCAGTGAAACAGAGTGGTACGTTTCACACTGCTGCACTTCGAAGCTATGGAAGGTGTGTGTTTCACCAATATTTCCTCCTGCTTTGAACGAAAAGATAAGAAAACATGCCCAAGAGGTGTGTCCAACTCAGCCCTTATAAACCGAGTGGCTGTCTTTTACTCCCCATATTCAGAAGGAAGCTGGGAGACCTGTTTTAAGGTAGATGGTTTTAGTTAAAAATACCAAGGTGAAGAGACTGAGAATCTCCATTTGTAGAGCTTCCTGCAGGTAACAACAGTTGTCTGAAGCACATCAAATGACTGCCTGCGTTTTGCTGCCATAAAATAAACAGAATATTTTCACTGGGCCACCTGGGTCAAAGGGTATTTTTCTCAAACCAGATGCTTGCATTAAGAAAATCACGCTCTGTGGTGTGAAACAGAGCTCTCACCACAGACCTCTACAATGCAGCAGCAGTAATTCATGAAGCTTTGTGGATCAGCCACTAGAGGGGGATTTAATTTTGCCAATGATTACACATGTGTGTGGAATCCCACAGTACTGACCCGGGATTTTACCTCCAAATAGATTCTGGTGCTTAAGACAGAGAAAAGATTTCTTTGACAGTGCGAGCAACTGACTTGAGTGTCTAGTCTCAGATTTTTAATGTTTTATATAGGTATAATACCAAGGCATCATCTAGTATCTGGTATGCAAGAAAATATGCACCGTATTCTTTAGGCTTCCTCTTCAGTGCCTTTAAAGGCAGAGGATAATCATACCCAGGTAGATTTATGGGGTTATATCTTTGGCCCATTTGAAAGATTAAATGTCAAACACCTTGTAAAACCTAGCACACTCACAAGCTTTTCTACACAGCCACTACCTTCATCTTTTGCACACAAGAAGCCAAGGAAGCATTTTTCTGCCACATTGCACTGACTCTTCAGTGTTTTGAGGACTAAAAAGTCTGTGCACTCTGCTGGGCATCCCAGGGCCCCAGCACCAAGGGCACAGCAGCAGTAAGATGGGGAGCTTGGGAGCAAATCAGCTGGCTGGGGAGAAAAGACAGGAGAAACTATCCAGCGGACTCTTGTGGATCAGAGACAGAGCGGGATCACCATAATGTGGAAATGGTGGGAGGAGACAAACTTTCCTAGTGCAAAAGCCACAAAATGTATCTCCAAGTACAGGCAGGTCCACCAACATGCTGGGCGCACTCATGTTGAAACTGGATGGTTTATGTAAAAATTTGGTTCCGTAATGCGTTCTGAGAGCATTATGTGAATTATTGTTCATATCACCAGGAGTCACTCTTTATCTTCTTTTCTGAATACAATCACTATCTCTGGTGCCACTTTTCATTTGTAATGACTCTGCTTTTATTTAAGACAAGGTGCAAGGAGGTATTATTTATCATTATATTCACATTGTCATATGAAAAACAGTTAAATCTTTGTAAAAAGCAGTTACAGAGAATATTGGATTTGAACAGAAATCTAGGTTCTTAACAACCAGCGGCACGGGTGATGTACTTTGTTAATTTAAATAAGGCTGTTTAAAAATACTTACTGTAATTCAAAATTCAAGTCTAACAGTTATGTCTAGTAGATGCCTAGAGCTACATTTCATTGTATAAAGAAAAATTGTCTTCTTGCTTACCAGAAAGAACATCCGTTGCTGTAAACCTTTTCCAGACAACTTACTAAGACTGCCCAGTCGAATAAACTCCTGTGGGAAACAAATACAAAACAAAAATGTATCTCCTGCAAAAATGATGATTTTTAAAGTATGTAAACAGAAATATGGCTACTTGATCATACAAATGACTTGACTATTGTCATACAAATGACAAACTCTTGGTCAGTTACCAAGACTTTCAATTTTATTAAATATGTTAGGAATCTAATTTATAGGATAATTCCATTTGTAACTGTCTTTAGGATAAACTCCTGTCATTCATTTTAAGAAAATTCAGCTAAGCAAATTTGTCTTTACCTGACATTAATTCCTTCAGACAGCTCCCTCTTTCATCAGTTTTTAATGAGTATTTTTCACAGCACAAATGACATAAAAACTAATGATATGTATGTTCTTGGTTAGCCACTGGTAATCTTCTGTGGTGCATAAGGCATACGTTGCCCTCATTCACTGCAATGTTATACCAGCTACACGACTCAACATCACCATGAGCAGCAGACAAAGAAAGACATTTGTCTGGCAGTGTGAGTTATCCCAGCACCATCCATGTCATATAATACAGCACATTAATTCAGACCATTGTGTTTAAGAACGTTTAGGGATGGAAATAGAGGAGAAGTAGCACATCTGAAACTTTCAAAGAGCTGGATTTCCTGGGCTTACTGTGAACCCTGCAGTAACTCACTCTTATATTTCTCTGAAACCCATGAAAATGTAATTTTTCAGTCACTCCCTCCAGCTTCTGCTAAGAGGTTTATATTTATTTATTACAGTCTTTCTAAGGTCATTCTACTCATAATTGTGGATGTAAAAGCCTATATAAAGCACCTAAATCACCTGCATTTTGGGAATAAACTAACTAAGATTAACCTGTTCAGAGACCCAATCTGAATGCCTTAGGCTTGCTGTGGTGTGTCCAGTCCCCCCACCTGCACTGCTTAAGGGCTAAGGGGTGGAAACATGGCTAGAGGTGGTTATCCCTATATCACAGTAGGTTCATGCTATCAGAGAGGCCACTGGAAGCTGTTGTTGGCCTCCAAGGAATATTAACCATAATTAGTACCATGTGGTACCACCCGATAGTCCCTGGCAAGCTCAGCACCACCACGGCCAGCGGTGGTGACCACTCCAGAGCTGCAGGTCACTGCCACCTGCACGTACAACCAGCCACGGGAGGTTTCCACATCCAGCACAGGAACCAGCTCAGCAGCAGCAGACATCCTGCTCTGGGACAGCCTGAAGAGGATGGGGTTACAGTGGCATTTGCCTCCCAGCCCTGCCTGCACCAGGGCAGCGACTTGAGTCAGAGCCAGAAGGGCAGCCAAAGGGCTGGGAGCAGCAATGCCCTGGGCACGTGCCAGAGCTTGGTGGCCAATGCTTCTTGTCCTGGCAGGCAAACAGCTTCTGCCCCCCATCTGCCTTTTCCTTGAATTTCCTAGGACAGGAAGACTGCTCAGACTTTAAATAGACTAGGGTAGCAGAAACACCCGATGACAGCATTTAATTTCATGTGATAGAGAGATGCACAGGCTGTGAAATGTCCCGAGGGACTTGCCAAGGATGTGAACAGTCTGTGGATCACTAGAAAGAAACATGAGCTGTGGCAGCTGCTTGGAGACAGGGAAGAGGTAAAGGGAGGGAGTGGGGAACAGCCACAAATCCAGAAATGCCTGTGCTCAGCACTGCCCTCCCAATGGCCCATCAACTTCAAACCCGGCCACAAGTTCTGCTTTTGGGTATTACACACAAAAATCCAGGGAGTGGGGAGGAAACTACTTCAGCAACAGACAACTCTCAAGTTTGCACATACAGATACATTTGCCTAGGAAAATAAAAAAAGGCTACAAATATTACAGAGTGGCTCATTTATTCTGAAATGAGCCTTTGCTTTTAAAAAAGCATGGTAAGTAAGAAAGGAATGTTGGTATTCTTATACCAGAATTAAAAGTGTTTACTTAAGGCAACACTGTCTCAAAAATTACTGCCTAATGTTACATGTAGACTGAAGAGACTGCTTGTCCCCAGGGCCATGAGTTTCAAAGCAAGGCATGGTGAAAGGGCTGAAGGTCCTCCAGCACAAATGCCTTACTTGCCTTTAATCTGTCAAGCTCTAGCATTGATGGCTGGGAAAAGAAAATAAGGGCAGCATGAAATGTGCAACTGCTCAAGGTCTGAATGCTGTGATAAATACTGCATTTTTACTGCGTCTATTGTAAAAGATATTTGGAATTGACTAAAACTGTCCAAATCTATACAAAAGACAGAACTTTAAAAATCAGTAAAAAGGTAATAAAGAGGATTGCCTTTTCCTGCTTTAAAGGTGCTGTTTGCTATGGTGTGCTGGTTTCAGCTGGGGTAGAGTTAGTTTCTTCACCATGGCTGCTATGGGGCTGAGTGTTGGATTTGTGCTGGGCACAAGTAGCTGAACACAGGGTTGACAATAAAGAGATGTTTTTGTTATTACTGAACAGGGCTTACACAGAGCCAAGGCCCTTTCTGCTTTTCCTACTACCAGGCTGGTGAGGAAGCTGGGAATGCATGGGAGGTTGGGAGGAGACACAGCCAGGACAGGTGACCCAAACTGACCAAAGGGATACTCCATCATGCTCAGTATGTAAAGTGGGGGGAAGAAGAAGGAGGAAGGAGACATTTGGAGTGATGGCATTTCAAGTCCCCATTACATGTGATGGGGCCCTGCTCTCCTGGAGGTGGCTGAACGCCTGCCTGCCCATGGGGAGCAGTGAATTAATTCCTTGTTTTGCTTTGCTTGTGTGCATGGCTTCTGCTTTCCCTATTGAACTGCCTTGATCTCAGCCCACGAGTTCTCTTGCTTTTACCCTTCCGATTCTCTCCCCAGTCCTGCTGTTGGGGCAGTGAGCAAGCAGCTGTGTGGGTCTTGGCTGCTGGCTGGGGTTAAACCATGACATGTGGCATTATTATGTTTACATCCGACAGCTTCTGGTGACAGAACAAGGTTTGTATGAGGAAAGGCAATTTCACACCTGCCCCTAATAAACAGGTTTTTAAAACATACCTAATGATTTGAAATGGTATCAAATCTTGATCTCAACTCTGTTACTTACCCTTCCTGGGATCACCAGATTGTCCATGCCTATCAAGTCTTTCTTCAGCTCATGCAGCTTCTGGAAGTTCTCCATCTTTATCATATTGCCATGGAGCTGAGCCGCCACTTCAGAAATCTCAGCCAAAGCAGCTAGATGGACAAATTCATAAAGTGCTTATTAAAAATTTACAAGGATGTTGAAGAAGAAATACGGCTTTTGTTGGCAGTACCCAGCTCATGAACCTTCTTGTGCTACTCTTCTCCTCTACAGCATAAAGCTACTCAGGCAGACTAAAACCCACACAAACTCTGGACATCATCTTACACAGTGGAAGGGGTGGAGTGTTGTGATGAAGAGACAGTCTATTTCCTAAACCAGAAGTTTGCTCTGTTTTAGCCATAGGAACTTTATAAGTACAGTAGGGTCAATCCAGAGCATCAATGAATGAGTTTTCATAAAGGACTTTTTAATTCCTACAACTCTGATCAATCTAAGGATGTTCTTTATGCTTGAAAAAAATGCATTTTTCCCCCTGCTTGCAGCACACTGGGTCAGGTTCCTATTTGAAAGCAGCAGGAAATGGCAGTGTCACTTACTGTATCATTTCAGATGGCAAACATCTTGGGGTTTGTCCTCAGTCCCATCAATGAGAACAACTAAAGGGCTGCACGTCACTGAGACACCAGTCCTACTTCATTCTCTCCAAAGACACCATCACCTCCCTGTGTCATCGTGTATGGGAGCACCTGCTTTGATACACCTGGATGGGTGGGCAGTGTCTGAATGGGCCAAAGACACTGGCTGACTTGAGTGCCAGAAGAGCAGTTACAGCCATTTGTGTTAAAAAGCCAGTCAGGTGAACAGTAACAGTGGTTCCATCTTCCTCCTTACATCATTGCTCAGCACACAGTTCATCCACCTGCTAGTGGGAGACCTATGCTCTCTGCTGGGAATCATTTCATTATTTTTTTGCTTCCTTTAGACTCTGACCTTTAAGAAGAATCTGTAAACACCTTAGTGAGAGACTGATCCCAGAGTGATGGTGTCTCTAAGTCACACTGTCCTTCTCATGTTCTCTTATTTTCACCTGTGAAACCTATGTTCGTATCCTTTTCAAAAGTGGAGCAGGAGTCAGACTGCTACACTCTCTGAGGAGAGGAGAATGGACACATCATCCTCATCCTCTAGCCTTGGCTGAAAGAAATGCAGGCACTATTTGCTGCCTTGTTTGAGAACATTCAGGCAGCAGCAACATTTGGGCCAGCATCTGTGTCACACGGCATTCCAGTGTCACAGGTCTCTGCGGCACTTCCTACTGCCACAGGTCAGGTTAGCTCTGCATTCTGGGCACTGCCTGCTCTGGGTCTCATCCCACAGAATCTGAGCGAGCTCAGCTCACACCTTATGCCTGGGAGCAGTTGTGCTGAGCACTGCTCCCTGCCCAAGTCCTTCCATGGATCTGCACCAATGCCGTACAGATAATGGAGTTATCCCTAACCACACACAGCTTACAACATGTGTGGGGCACGGCGGAAGGAGAACAAACCAGCTGAAAGAAATGGCAGGCAGTGAGTTCAGGCTACAGGAGGGCAATTTCTTCACGTTTGGAAAAAAACCAACCCCAAACCCAAAACCAACCCACACTGGCTGCTTTGAGCTCCTGAAACAAATCACGGAAATGGTAACAGAGCAAACTGTATGTCTTGAAACAAAAGACAAATAACACATAAAGACATAATAACAGCAGCCCTACTGGGTCAGACCAAAAGTTCACCTGGGCTGGTATTCTGTGTTATTAGAGGATCTCTAGGGAAAGCTAGGAACAACACAAGCACATATGGTATGTTCCCTGTGCTCTCTCCCAACCTCCCAACTGTTTTCAGTTCAAGAGACTTCCTGAACCTGCTGTCATTTCTGTGTGTTTAATAACCCCCAGTAGAATTCTCTTCCAAGTACCTGCCCAGACTGTGGCATAATGTGTGTAGAAGAGCAACCTTAATCCTACTGTTTATGGTGTTCTGAGTGCTGGATTTTGCAACTCAATCCTCTTTTGATGTAGGCTTAGAAAAAAAAAAAGGGTTTTTTTTTTCTCCAGCTGTACACCTCTAAGGGATTTGGATGCCATTCCCCAGTTCCAGGAACTGATGTCTTTTCTCTTACTTACCCCTTGAATCCCTGAAGTCTATGTGGCTTGGAGGGTAGTGCTTGCAAAGCCTCTCCATTATCTGCTTGTAGTGCATAAGCCTGTGTAAAGGTCTTAGGAGGAAGGTATTGAGAGGCAAGTAGCAGACTTTCTGTAGTTCAAAATCTCTGCAAAAGGTCTCCAGCTTGCGAGAGTTCTTGATCCCATTCTCCAGCTCCATTAAAATCTCATTGTGCTTTCGCAGGTGAATTGTCAGTTGCTTTTATGCATGAAAGAAGAGAGGAGGCTCTTAACAATCACTGAGAGACATGACTCAGCCCATACCTAATCCAATAACACATCCAACTAGCACAGCAGTGGGGATTTTGCAAATAAAATCACTGCAGCACAATGGCTCTGATATTTACTGGCCAAGGAGAAAAGGCATTACTCATTTGAAGTAGACACCCCCACCCCCTCTGCATCCCCAGGAAAAAAAAAGTACATGATTCTACAAAACTCTCTTATCAGTGAGAAATCCAAAGGCAAGGAGATGACATGAACACAGCTCATGCAAGTAGGTGCAATGGAGACAGCCAAAATACGTGAATGAGATTTTCTAAAAGGATGAAGGGATTTAGATGCCCCAGTTCCCTTAGGTGGTTTTGGGGAACTGAGATGCAGGCAAATGGACTTCTAGCTTCTGCTCTCCTCTTATTAATGAGAAGTTGCATCTCTTGGGAAACTGAACACAAAAACAGAGGCGTTGCCTGACAGAAATGGGTATGCTACAAGCTCTTCATCCTTGGACTACATCCTCTTCTCCTTAGTGCAGTCTCTAAATAATCCCACTGGCAGCAGGGGAGCTGCACACCAGCAGTGAATGAGGTTTGCATGAAATACACAACTCCATTTAGGTCTCAGTATCACGGATATTCACAACTCCCCCTTAAAACAATTCCGCAGTATTTCTTTAAACAATTTCTACAGGGAATTAATTGTGTTTTGCAAAAGGTGAACTGGTTCTTCAAGATGTACAGAGCTTCTCTGAGCAGCCAACTAAAGTTTTCCAGTATATGGTAGAATATTAAGCAGCAGCAAAAAGAAACTGAATGCATAAATTGAATGGACTTGAGAAGACATTCTGGCTTAATCTGACGTTTGTGCTTTTTGACACATTTCCAGTCAACTCTCTCTCTCCTGTGATTTGTGACATGTTTACCAGAAACATACCTTCCCTAGAGCCAAGCTGCTTCTTCCACGCACTGCATATTCATTTTACAAGTCTGTAACTTAGAAAAAGACACAGCAGACCCTCTGGGATGCTACAGAGGCTGCCCATTAATTACTTGCTCTTAACTTCTTTCCTATGTTAGTTAAACAAGTTGTGTCAGTTTGCAGATCTTTTAACAGGCCTCATGGTAAGTAAGTACAGTTTTATCTCACTTTATTGTTTCTTGTGCAGTTCTTTTAAGTTGAACTAGCTTTTGCCTCTTTCCTCCACATATCAGTTGATCAGTGGTGGTGGATTTCAAAGCAAAGAGATCTTCCCTCTAATGGGAAAGGGAAAATGGGAAAGGTGAAAGCACGCTGCCAGGTCTAAGTTACAGTGAGGACTGTACACTGCCTTTAGACTAGTGCCCCAGAAGGACCTGCAGACAGCAAAGAACAGACAATTTAATGTTGCAGGACACTAAGAGCAGAGACAGAGTCTGTCAGAAGCTCTCTGGTATTCTAAAAACTGTTTGTGAAGAGATGCATACTTCCTGAGTGCAGGGATGGAGGTAGAAAAGTCCCCTCTACATTTCTTCCAATGCACCTGAATTACATCTTGAGAGAAAAAAGCAGTTCCTGGCTAAGTACACTGCAGAGAGAGTAAGGCTGCCTTATTGGTGACAAGGCTGTCTCTGCTGGGGCTGGTAAATCGAGATTTCTGTGTTCCCTTTTTCTGATCTGCCATATAATCGCTTGTGCGTCACTTCACTTCCCCGCGTCTCTCTCTGTCCTTCTGAAAGATAAACCGAGTCCTAGTGAACATCTCGGGAGAGCTGTAATGATTAAACTGCCCTTTCCTCCAGCCAAGGACTCAAGGCTGCTCCATTTACTAACTGCAGAACAGCCCAAGTGGCCATCCCCAAGGAAAGATTTATTGGAGAGTTTCAAAATCACTCTGAGATCCGCACGCTGAAGGTGAAGTGCCGTGTTTTGCCCCACACCGACCTGGATGTGTAAATACATTTCAGTAAGGTGAGCTTACATCCATACTGTACAAGTCCATAGGGTTTTCACAAGCTCCTGTGCCTGCATTCCATGCTGTTTTCTCAGTAACACAGAGCATCAAGAATAATGCTCTGGCCAGGCCAAGAACAGTTGCAAAGTCTGCTGAACATTACACCTAGATTTATAGTTCATACATGTATTTTTACTTCTAGTTTTAAAGGGATCAGAGGCAATTTTTCCCATGATTCAAAAACCTTTCACCTAACTTGGCACCGTAGTGCACAAATATAACTTTCCCAAGTCAAATCAATATCCAGTTTATGGTCTTAACGTGTGTATTTGCATGAAAAAGGCACATTCAGCATTCGAATGGCCTCTTCAGCCACACAAATTCCAATGCTTTGCCTTCTTATTTGAAGGAAAAAAGAACTGAAATGAAATATTCCCGAACTTTTGTGTTTGCTGCTTTTGTATCAGGAGAGTGGAGGAAAGGGGCTGGACAATTTAAAATCAGCTTGCAATTCTGAAATCCCAGGGAAATCCACCAAATGCTTTCTACGTCATCAAAGGAAACTTTCATAGCATAAGCCTTGATTACAATTGGCAAAAACCAGCACAAGGGGCAACGTCATATGAAAATGAAAAGCATGCTAACGTTAATCCTTGTCAAAGCTTAATAGTTACAGGATCATTCCTACCTTCATATTCTGAATGTTCTTTAGCATAACATCTCCAATTCTTTGGTAATCTCCTTTAATGTGAGCATTAGAGCGGCCTTCCCTGTCAGCAACAGAAATGCCACACACTTCAGTCATGCAATAAAACTGCATTATCATTTAATAGCTCTGAAACTCAATAGTTCATTTCTTTCAAAATCCTGACCCCCCATGCTCTTTCCCTCAGAAGTGTGTGAGGAATCTTCCTGACAGCCATGAAATTCCCAGGTACAGTACACCCTTCACCCAGCCTGCCTTTCACTCCTAACAACAGAGAGGGCAGGCACTTAACAGAAGGATTAGACTTTTAAAGAAAATTGCTAGCATTTTTGAACACACCAGAGAAGGCTGGAAATGGTTTGGGGGAAAAGGAGACATCAAAACCCCATGAGAATATGTGATCTTAGGGCAGAAGGTTAATTCCATTCCGATACAATGACTGAACCCCAGAACAGGACCCAGGGGTTGTTCTTCCTCTGAAAAGCTTTCTGCTTGTGCAAGGGACAGTGGGGTAAAAAAAAAAACAGCCATCCAGCATCTGGCTTTGACTCATAAGTGTTACATACTGGCAGGAATTTTTGTTCAGTATGTCACTTACGGTATTACAAATGCAAACTGCTGCCTCCCACCCAGCCAGCCACACTTCGGTGAGTGCAGCACTCGGGAGAAACACAGCTCCTGATAAAAAAGATATTCCTGTACCTAAATCCATGTGTGAGACAGGCAAGGATAGCACACTCTGAGTGAAACCAAACATATGTTTTTTGAAAAATCATGATTTCAAGAACCTAACTGTTACAGATCTATTCCAACCAAGCTACACTTTCAAAAGAAAATCACCAGGAGTGTGTGGGGAGAAGCACTGTCCCCCTCCGCTTTCCAATTCTATCTTTCAACAGACAAAGGGACTCCATTGATAAACAAGAGATTACTCCATGTTCATTTGAACAACACCCAATTTCATAGGCTGTCTTTAATAATTTTCTATTTTGTTAACTCTCCAGGGCACCCACATACCTATTTAGGCAAGGAAAACCAGCTCTTGACAAGATTTCTTAATGGTTTTTTCTGAACCCAAAAGTTGCACTGGGGTAGGAAGTTGGGTTGTGTCAGTGGTAACTTTAATTACCATCGCTGTTTTGCAAAAACATTATGTAATATAAACACTGCCATAGTCAAATCATGCCCAAGAAATGGTCTAAACTGAAAGTAACAGCAGAGGTGCGGACATCACAAGACTACAGTTTTCACATTACCCGAGGATAAAAGTACAATTTCTGTCTCCAGGAAGCCTCTGTCTGTCAAATCATCCCCACTCTATGCTGTTCCTTAATTCTCCCTTCCCCCATGTCCTACCCATCCAGCAGCTCTCCTCTGACAGGTTGTATATAAAACCTTCCAGCCACTAAAGCTCTACTCCAAGTGGTGCATATCAAAGTGCCCCTGACTGAAAACCACAACCATTTGAAGTCCAAGGCAGTAGCACCACACTGGCAGGAAGTAAGGGAAAGCCACCCTCCACCCATGGAGCCAGCACGCAGCATCCCCTCCCAAATGGTTCATGCTGGGCCTCTACACACAAGCTCAGAAATGTCAAAGCCAGATGAAATTGTGCTGCTGCCAGCAATGGCATGGTATTCAGCAATTATCTCTATTAAGAATTCTTGCTTTACGTGTTATTCTCTAACTCTCTGGCACTGCCTGGATCCTTTACTACGTCTCTACATTTGATTTAATCTAATGGACGTCGGCAGTTTTGTACCTTTCTGAGTATGAAATACATAGTTATCTACTTACTGCCAAGATAAATATTAAGTACATCATTACAGACTCTTTTTTCTAGACACTGCTTTTCTGATCTGAAGGCTACAATACAGATTGGCTAGAATACACATTGCAAATTTCTTATCTACTAGCTAGCTACTCAGAGGCTGAGCCCAAGCCTACCAAAGTCACAGTGAGTGCTTCCAACAGCTAATACTTAGTGTGGTTGTTCACAGAAGTCAGGTCCTTATTTCCTAAAAGCCGGACCCTCTTCAGCACTACCAGCACTGACTGCTTGCACAGCATCTGACCACATCAGTCACATACAAAACATCAAGAATAGTCCCCTTTTATTGGCTTTGGCCACAGACTTTTAGGGCTTTCAAAACTTACTCTGCATCTTGGCAGAGAGACAGAGACAGAGAGAAGGGGGTTCCCCAAAAGCAACAGCCTCTCTCCAGCTGTTGGCTGAACAGTGAAGAGCTGAATGGTACCAGAGCCCTCAGCCCAGGCCAACAGAGATGACCTGTGCTGTACACAGATGCATCCTGCTGGAAGAAATAAACCCAGGGTTTTCTTAGAAGAAAACACAGAAATGTAATGACTGTGTACGGCTCCTTGTTCTAGCCACTCTTCTAACTTTAGTTATTTATTTCCTGGCAAATCAATTTCCCTTGCAACAGAGAGGATTTTCCCACTGGGGATGGTGCACAGGCACGTAGGCTGTGATGTGGAGCAGGGAGGCAGGGAAAGCTGAAGCTGGGCATGAGGGAACATGACAGCTTCCCATCTGCCTCCTAAATCCCAACCTCCATTCTACCCCATCTACTTGCTGGGACCCCAGAGCAAACCCTATGCTACACTGTCATCTTCCCCAGCTCCTCAACATGCAAATCCCAAGAAAACAAGAAGAAACACCAAGAAAAGAGCATCCAAATACACAGAATATAAAAATAAAACCCAAACACACAACATATCCGATGATGTCTTACTGCTGCGACAGCCCAAAGCACAGGAGCAGAAAAGAGAGCTCTCCCTGTGGTGTATGTTTTGAATAACAACACTCATCTTTCTGAGAGGGAAGAAGCTGCTCATTTGTTGTGCATCAATGGCTAAATTGTTCTTCTTACTCCTTGTTTTCACGGGTCACTGTTTGAACATGGTATCTATCTGCCAGTGAAAAGGGACAAAGCTCAGGGCCTAGGGTCTCACAGCTTTTCATCAGGAGCTGATTTATGATGCCTACCTCCATAGAAGATGTAGGAGCTGCTTTCCCCACACATAATGTGCCCTTACTTCACTGACATTGTGGGGGGAGGTCTAAAGCCACTGAAAATCATGTTGAAAAATGAGGACATTATTGTGTAATAAGGTCATTTCCCATTTTTATCCAAGTAGTTCCTTCCTTTTCACAACAATGCAAGTGTACAATAGCAAGAAAAGAGGAGACTGACTTACGCCTGGTAAGAAATTCAGATACTACCTTGTATATTACTCCAAACAGCCATCAGCTTGACTTACAGGGATTACACAAGCAGCCCTGTCAGATTTTCGAATTACATAAAGTTCTTAGTGTATATAATTGAAAAAATAATGGAAAGAAATCTCAAGTCAGCCCATATCTTCAATCAGAAGGAACAGAAATTCAATGGGGATGGTGGAAAGGCAAAAAAGAAGAGAAAGATACCTCAATAAAGATTTTTTTGAGGTAAACACAAAAGTCTTTGATTGCAGTCCTTGAATTGCAGCCAAAATAATAATAAATCAATTGTAACAAATTATATTTACAATGTGTGACCTTGTGTTACATGCTCAAGAACTCCCTCCTGAATACGATAGCTGGTTCTTTGAACACCTAGACACTTTGAAGTTATTTATGACTTTATTATTAACTAAAGTTCTAATATTAAAAAATACCTTAAACATTCCCCATTACAACTGCCTTTTAAATAAGAGGAATGTTTTGTAATTGGAAAAGAAGAGTCAATAAAAGCAAACACCCCCTTCCTTGCTCACACCCTGCTGTTACACAGCGCTTCTTACAGCCCTGCCCATCCCAGCCGGCACTGCAGCTGGACTTGCAGCAGTAAGTGGTGCATGACACGCTGCTCAGAGCCTAAGAAACGCACTGCTGAAGCCATCAGAGCTTCCCAGAGTCATACCAAGCTTTTGGAGAGTGTCCATATATTTAAAGACTTCGGGGTGCCTACCCTAGCGTGTTGTGGGAGAAACCCAACCTAGAGCAAACATGCATCAGTAATGCTTTTCAATGGTAAGGGACCCAAGAAAGTAACACCACTGCATGAAAATACGCTGTAAATGCAATAGCATTCCACATCTTGCTGTGGAACAGCCTCAGAGTTCATCCTGGGCATATCCTGATGGGAGAGCCACAGAGATGGAGGCAACACGGCTCTAGCTCTGACTAACAGATCCTGGATGTGCTGTTTCTCTCCCACGATTTCCAGTTAGTTTGGGCGTAGCACAGCTCCAATCCCCAGAGGTACCCCAAAGTGACTTCAGCAATGAAAACTATCCTCTCAAAATCGAGCCCAGTGTGCTGGCACCAAGCCCCTCTCAATGTCTTGGTGTCAGGAATCCGCAGTGCATAACTGAGAGGTTTGTACAACACATACCTCATTTCTGTACACAGGACAAAGACATTTTTGAAACCGTCCTCCTCGTGCCTCCTCATCAGACATGCAGAACCAGCCAAACAGTCAGCACTCTGCTTTTGAGAAGGCAGATAAGGACTGCTGCCTTGTTTATATAAACTGTCTATCAGGCTGTTCTTCCTGAGCCCAAGTATTTCTTCTCAAACAAAAAATGGTTAATAAATCAACATTTGGCTCATCTTCCTACACCTCCCTGAGTGCTTTTTTATTAGAGGTTTTCAATTTTGCTTCCATAAATCCTGATGGCGCCTTCTCCTTTCATATGCTAAGATCTAAGAGCCCTTTTTTTTGCAAATTACCAGCCACACATTCCCATCTGGTTAACACTGAGCAGCAGCTTTCCTCAGAAAGATCTGCGAGTCAAACTACCAGCTTCCCTGGAAGAAGATGAGTCTGCCTGCACTTCTGGGAAGTACGTAATGCTTTTCCTTCCTAGCACATTGATAAGGCCCAAACCACAGATTTGTACTACCTGATGAGGGCTTCCTTGGGCAGAAACAGCTATCCTGGCTTGCCCCGGTATTGCTCCCTGTGCTGCTCAGTGGTCAGCCAAAGGGGGATACTTACGGTTCTTCATTTGCCACGTTCTGTCAGCATTTTAAGAAACCAATGTGGAAATTTGTAATACATTTAAAGGGGGCGTGGAATGATGAGCTCAATTTTCTGGGACGGAAAATGGTGCTTGTGGCCCAAATGAATAGCTTATTAAACAGCTGAGGTAAAAGAAGGAGTAGAACCTAACTGACTTCTCAGATTGAACTGGCCAGAAGCTGAAGTATGCCACACTCTGCCTGCACTGCCCACACCTATTCCTCCTTGCCATAAAACCTCACCAGCCCTGGGAAACAGAAGCCAGCTTTAAGTCACTGAGATATGCCTCCCATATTTTCTCCCAGTAAAAAGGCTTGGGAACTCCTGGCCTTGCACCCAAAGCCTTGCTGAGGAGCAACCTGCATGAGTCCTGGCAGCCAGGACCAGGATCTGGATGCCCAAGTGCCGGATGCAGCTCTTCTGGCACTTGCTCACAGAACAGCCTGATGTGTGCTGTTCCCTCTCCCACCTGAGGCAGCTTCAGCTTCCTGCTCTTCTCCTCTTTCCTTCCCGTGTGAGAGGGCAAAGCACCATGCCTGCCTGCATCCACCAAAGGTCATCCTTCCTCTCCTCAAACCACATGGCCTTCAGTAGGGTATTTCACCTGTTCCCAGGATCGTGGCCAGTCTCCAGAGCTCAGGACAGCTGGGGCAACTGAGGAGATTCATGGGCTGCTTTACTGGCCCTGCAACAGCACAGGCAGGGCTGGAAATGGCCCAGAGCATGGTATCACTGATCACAGTAGGATGCTGTGCAATAAAACCACCAGGAATCTTCTCAGTTTCACGGCCAGAAAGAAACTCTGGCTGAGAAAAATGCACTGACTTCCTACATTCTGCAGCTGACTATTGGTGTCAGCATCAATCTGTGTCATATTAGAAACTTTATCACTAGGCACTGGACACTGAGATGTGCTGCTCTCAGGAAACGCAGTACTAAAGAGAAAAATGGGTGAACTGTGTAAAGAAACAGATCAGACCTGCCAGAATCTATAACCAGGTCAAAAGGATACTGGCCCTTAAGATGCTCTGTAGCAAACAGCCTGCCCCTGACTGCAGATTCAAACACTTCAGAAGCCTTCAAGCAAGCCAGAAATGCTTTTAATAATGTACACAACCCAAGCTTCTTCCAGCCAAATACTAAAAGTCTATAGATGTTTTAACAAATTAAAAGCATGGAGACATCTAACAATTGCTATGCACAATGCCCCCGAGCCTTGCTCTCCTCATAGCTCTTTTGCAACAGCCTCAGCTTCAATATGATCCAAGGCCTAAGACAGCAGGGAATGAAACAAACCTTAGAGAACTGCGCTTATGCCTGTGTAGAGCAAGCAGGCTGAATTGCACTTTAAGTTGATAAAACCCAGCATCCTACTCAGTAGGGGAACACAGATGACTGGTTGCAGGAGGCTCTCTCTCTCAGACAAGCTCCCACAGCACATGTGGGTAGCTAGGAGTTTCCAGCAGCTTGACGAAGTCCACAACCCTTTCATTCATAGGCCCTTTTTTTGTAGGACACATCATCCTCTGACAAATGCAGAGCAAGCTCACGTCTCAGGACAAGTGTCCCACCTTCCTCCCCCCATCCCCCATCCAAGAGCTAACATGGAAGAGTCAGATTTAAATGAGCTGGCTTGAATCCTGCCCACACCTGCCGGCAGCTGTGCCACCAGCTCAGCCAGGCCCATGATTTGCTGGGCAGCTGGGAGCAACCTGCCCAGAGCAACCACAGCCAGAGCCCACTGCCTTAAAAACACCTGGGGCCAAAGACACAGGTACCATTCTGGCAGTGTGGGCACTGAGCTAAGTGACCTTGACTATGCTGCTGGCAGAACTCCCTGCCACATTGCCACTAGCTTCTTGTGGATTGCTGAGGGGCTGTTTAATTTTGTCACTCACTGTTTAATTAAACACTAATCTCTACAGGATGGAGTTTATTGCCTGCAGCTTATCTCAGCATCTGTGGCATGATATAGAAACATCAACACCTCTAAAATAATACCTGTCAGGAAGTCTGCCTCCCTTCCCAAGGCACGTATTCAAACCTTCCAGAACTTTAACAACAACCACTGTCTACAACAGGGGTATTACATTAGGTGCATCCAGGCTGTTGGTTGCAAACTGAATGCAGACCATGGGCAGGAACGTGACTGGTTTTTTGTCAAGTGATTAAGAGCAGCCGACAGAGAATTCCCAGTGGCTTTACACTAACTGTGGAAGGACATGCAATAGCTGAGCTGACAAAGTCAGAACGAGGAACCCAGCTGGGACAAAGTTACCTCAGCAGAATATTTTTGAACAAATTTGGATTGCAAAGTAACTTTGCAGCAGATCAGCACTTTAAATCGCAGGGTAAGTGCAGTTCAAATATGACATTAGAAGCTTTAAACTGAGGTTTACCACCCTGTGAAACCTTAGGACCCAAAGAGAAGCTGGAAAACAAAAGGTTTATTCAGCTCTAAAAGAAACTGTCTGAAAAGGAGAAACAAAGTGAAACCATGGAAACTCTAAAACCTAAATACTTTTTCTTTCTTTTAACATAATTGGCCCTTCCCTCCACTTGCTACAATGTCACCTTTCCACAGCAGGCTGGTAGTGCAGCATCATCCAATTTTTGAAAAACACCACACCTGAACAGGAGGTTTGACCTCTAATGCTACCAGCCACCTCTAATGCCACCAGAAGGATACAGGCAGTATCTCTATTTCAACATGTGCCCCAGGAGTCAGCACCCAGTGAGATTAGGCTGGTCTGATAGAGACCAGAACTTGGTCTTTATTAACTGTATAAATTTTCCTTTTCTGCCCACCTTAACCCCAACTGGTTGGGGATTAACTCCAACTACTGTTAATCTTACACCAAGGTTGAAGAAATCAGTATTTTGGAACATCTGAAAGAACCTTCTTGGAGTACCTGTAATAAATGCTCCTTAGTGCAATGCAATCAACACCAGAACAGCCCAATGAAAAAAAGAGAGATACAGGCAGATTGGCTGTGCAGAACATGCCTTAGGAGTAACTATGTTAGTTATGTATAAATACATATACAAACTATATACATACATATGTATATATGTATTATATTAGGAGTAACAAGTCGACCAAAGACCTGGGTGAGGATGTCAGCCCTAAGAGGCAGTACCACATTCGCCTCTTCCCAGAAAACACCTGCTAATTCTGCAACTGTGCAGGGTGGGTTTGGACAGCACTAGTCTGCAAAGTGCCGTACCCTCATTCAAAGATGTCACCACATCACAAGAGCAAAACTCACACATTCTGAGACTGTGTTTTGCTTTTGTTTTGATTCATTAGTTAAAGAGGCCCCCATCTTAATTAAACTGATTAACACCCATTAAGTCTGCCTGCTCTGTTTTCACGTGATTTTCATTGTCACTCTTCTAACTGAGAAGGAAAAGCTCAGCTCCCAGAACAAAAGTCACAAAAAAATGCCTACACAGAGCAAGACAATCTAGTCCACAGGTCTAATCACAGCAAGCAGAAGGCTTCTGCTTATGCTGCTGCCTCTGCTCAGATTTTAGTGCTCAAATGAATTAAGAGTCTTGCCAGGGAAGAATTACTCACTTCATAGCTATTTCATAAAAATGCCATGTTTTACTGTCACTATTATGTTAAGAATAGATAATTTTCAAGCCCAGTGTCCTTTTCCAACACTGTCAATTTGTAGAGCACAAGGTAGACCCTGAGAGTGTCGCAGCTGCGATGCTGCAGAATGAGAAGCTGGTCTGTGAAATCCTCCCAGCCTGTACCTATTTTGACAGAAACAGAACCTGGTCCTTTGCCTCTCCCTCTTTATTACTGATAAGCCTTGCTTGCAGCATGTTATTCAGAAGAGCTGCCATGTAGAAACACTGACATTTGGCAAGAGAAAGCTTCATCCAGAATGATGATCTCATTTGCATATGTCTGTAACTGAGATATCGGAACAACAGAGTTTGTTAAGTAAACATGAACAAAGCATGATTCAATAAACCCTGTCTGTTAATAACCAACATCTGTGACTTTCACAAATTAAGCACTACAGTAGATCACAAGGAGTTAGCAAAAAGGGAAGGCAAAAACACTAAACTGCATGAAATAATACAGATAAATAACAATCAACAGTCTTACCACAGAGCAAGTCTCTGCTCAATTTCCTTGAGAAAACCAGTGTGAAATTTGTGCAAAGGCTCGAAGTTGGAGAAAATTAGATTTTTCAGTGTTTCAGGCATGCAATCTTCTTTACTCACTGCACTCTGAAACCACTACAAAGGAAAAAAGAAGCAAAATTATCAGTGGGTGGAATGCAGAAGATATGATCATTTGCTGTCTTTATGTACCTAACCCAAATACTCCTAACAGCTAAGCCAGCAGGGATCTTATTTAGCTAGCACTAGAAATACAGCCCAGACTATCCCTGACACTCCTGTGTGCTGAACTGGTGCTCTTATCAGAGATCAGACCTTGCATAGTTGAAAAAGGAATTCCCTGCCCCTTTGCCATCACTAATCAAATCTTAAAAATTCTTTTCAAACCCAAACTGGTTAGTCAATACAAAATGAATTTGCAAATGTTGGAGGTGCAGGAGAGTCTGCAACACTTGCAAACAATTCAGTAAAAGCAAAACAAGTATGCTCTGCATTTTCTTTTTGCCAAGTTGCGTCAGAAATGCCTTTGGCAGGAGTTGGTTCAGTAAGCACCCACGCCCATGTTGCTGTGTGCACACAGAGGACATCACTTTGCAAAGTGAACAAGTGGAAGACACTGCTATCACAAAGCAGGAGCGGCAGTGCCAGACACTGTAAAGACTGAAACAGGCTCCTGCTCAGTCTTGCTCCATATTCTCTTTATTTCGCCCTAATAGACTATGGGTCACATAAAACCACAGGACGAGGCAGCCTGCTAAGGTAGCAATGCCTGTTGTCTTCAACGTGGTAACACTGCTCCCTCCTCACTGCCCTGAGGGGTTCCAGCTATCTGTAGTTGACTTCCAGCAGTGCCTAGAAGGCTGCTGGGACCATGGAAGGCTGTTACAGCAGTCTTGCTTGACACTGCATCAGCTGGAGCTGAGCCAGACCCGGGATGAAGAGAGATCCCTCCCAAGCTTCCCTCTCCCCTGCTTTACCTCAGCACTGAGCAGAGCTAAAGTTGAAGCACATCTACCAAGTCTCAAAATTCTCCTTTTCCAACTATGCTGGCTACTTGTTCACTCTCAGTGGCCTCCTGGGCCAGTCATTTGTGGAGAACAGCTGATGCAGCTGTATGCTAATCATCAGGCCTGTCCATCTTGGTGATCCAGCAAATTCAAATTTGCCTACCATAAGAAAAAAGGATGGGGTGGGAAACGGGGTTTAGCTCTGAAGAGCTAAAACTTTTTGTTTCTGCAGCCCCTGGGTGAAATAGTAGATGAAAACAGCATATCTGCTGTTGAGACTGCAGAACTGTCCCACGGAACCTGGCCTCTTCTCTCAGCAGGCTGGCTTCCCAGAAACCAAGGGTGAGTAGCAGTGGGGCCACAGCTACCTTGCTACCTGTAAAAACCATGCTATGGTAAAAACCATGCTAAAACTGGGCTCTGATTAGCTGCATCTGTCATGTGGGATCCTGGAACAGACAAGAAGCTGAAGAGAAAGCATGTCCCTGGCTCCCAACTGGTCCCAAATCTCTCCCCTGAAGCATGCCCTCCTTTCCACAATGACACAGGAGTCAGCAATGCGCCTTACTGGTGATTTAAGAGCTGAGACATCTGGAGCTGGCCAAAATGCCATGAAGGGGTTTGGATCCAGTGCCATTTCACAGAAAATGGTTATTTCAGACCAGATCTTGCACCCATTATTCTTGGAAGTGAAACAAGACTGTTGCTGTGTGTGCAGAGATGGCAGCTATTTGCCTTGGTGATTTTAACAACCACACTCTGATCAGATGCTACAGATGAATGACTCGTTTAACACACAGTTTCACTTTCTGAAAAATCAGAATCATTCAAATAGGTACTCCACAATATTTCATGTTAAATGGAGGGCATTTAATACAGTAGAAAACATTTATATGTGCCCCTAAGGAGCTACTTCAGTTTTAAGAGAAGTCATTGAAAACCCACAGGCATTTTTAGTAATTATAACCACAAAGCATGAGAGCAAGAAAATGTAACTGAAGTGTGTCCCAAGTTCCTCAACCTGATACAATTTCTTAGTGCATGTTACTAACCACAGAGCAAACCTCTACCGTCTGATTTTTGTGTTATTTCCTCCCTGGAGGAGCGCTCCTGTGCACAGCTGAAAATACCTCCAGTGCAGAATACAAAAGTAGCATGGAACAGCTAGGATGTTAAAGGGAGCACATAAAATACCACCACTGACTAGAGCTTCATGTGTTTAGTGAGTAACGCTCAAGCAAACATACCGATGTGATGACTTCAAGGTCCTTCAGGTATGTTCGCTCTGTAGTTGCCACTTCTTTAGCAATGAAGTAAGCCTTCTCAGTTGGGAACCTCTGTGAATTGCAAGCACATTAGGTTTTCCTCTGCTTTTATGGAGAAAAAAACTGTAGACAATAAATCACTATGAGAGTTACAAACCAGTGACCCTTGCTTATGGTTATACCGTGACTCATGCTCGAATGTTCCTAAGCCCTGATGCCCTAAAAACAACCCTTCCTTGCAAACACAAGAGAACAAGCACTTTCTATGGGCTTTTGAGAGACTTCTTTTTTTGCCAACATGATTTCTACAGCTTTGGGGCGCTGATGTTCCTTTCAGTCTATTCCTGGAGCAGGACATATTGTGAACTTTATGAAGAAATCCTTTGCAGGCTAGATGACCATTTGAATCAAATATCAAATTTGACAAAATGACAAAAATGTATGTCTGATTATTCTAAGTTCTATAATCAGGATGATAATCCACAGGAAAAATACTTCCAAAAAAATTCAAACCTGTAAGACTTTCCCAGGCTGGACAACCTAACAGTGGGAGAGGGGAAGGCTTTTAGACTAAGCTACATATTTAAAATTTCTTAATTCTGAAGAGCCAAAGGAACCCAGCTGATCTTCCTCTGTGTTGCTCAGGAAGCAAAAATTAAGGAAAAAACATCCATAGATCTTTTTTCCTTTGTTTCCTCCCTGAAGACAAATGATGCAGTGGAAACACTGTGAATGCCCTGCGAAGGGAGCCTGTGTGGGCATTTCCTAGTCAGAACACACCCCCACGGGAACCATCATCAGCCAGTATACACAGCAGTCCCTGGCTGCTCTATCTCGGACTGGCACACAGAGTCCTGACTCTGTTAACTGATTCTCAGCTTTTCTTCTCAAATTTCTTTCACATATCTTGCTAACTACGCACAGTGTGAATAGAGATCTTCCTTACACAAACTCCTACTTATCCAGCAAAGCCATCGGAGTTCCTTTCTTCCTCCTGAGATGCTCCAAGCTGAGGAGATAGAACAGGCCACAGAAGGACAAAAGCAAGCCCCTCTCACCCAGCAGCAGAGGAGGGATGAGCCAGCAGGCACCCAGAGCACCCCGGCTCAGACGAACACTGTATCTTCAGAAAGCACTTTTGGATGCGATGCTCCCTTATGGTTTTGCTGCAGTGATGGGTCTGAGCCAAAGCCAAACACTCCCAGCTGAACACTGCAGGCTGTGGCTCGAAGGGAGCATTTTCTACTCCCACAACCAGATGCTCCCAGTGGTGCTGACAGTAGTGCTCCCAGCAGACAGACCAGAGAGCCTGGGCTGGACACTCCCACAACAGACTCAACACTGTTCCTTTTCTTTCTGTCACCTGGAAATTTTCTCTCCAGTGATGGAGCTGACTGTTTTGTTACAACCAACTACCAAACTCCACTCCTTAAAAGCAAGTTAGATTTACAGGAGACCCTGACCAAACAAGCTCCTGAGGCTGCAACCAACAGGAATGGCACAGATTTATCACAACACATCAGAGAAGAGAGACAAGGCCAACTTCATTTGCCTTACCTTTCTTTTGACCTCTTCCTCATCATCAGCCCTGATGCATGACGGGTCATTCAGCAAAGGGCTGACCAAGGGAGATGACTGCTTGGCATCAGGGCTCAAGTTTGGAGACAAAGTCATATTTGCCACTGATGGTCCTCCTTGGGAATTGATGGAAAGCTCTGAAAGGTGAGGGCTGCCAGTCAGAGAACCTGCTAAGAAAAACGATAAAAGAGAAATCAGTTAGGACAAGCTTTCTCCAGAAAGTACCACAAGGAGTTATAATCTTGAATTGCAGCATGTGAAATTATGCTACAAGACATAGCCATCAGGGTCCTCAAACTAGCCCAAATGGCCTTGAAGCCAGAGGAACTGCATCCACTTGCATTCACCATGGGACTGGCTAAGTGTCTTTCAGCTGATAGAACTGGCTGAAATTACTATCTCTGTAGGGAAGGGATCAAGGCACAGGTGACTGAGCTGCAATTCTTTACAGTGAGAGTGGTGAGGCACTAGAACAGCTTGCTCAGGGAAGCTGTGGATGTCCCATCCCTGGAAGTGTTCAAGGCCAGGCTGGATGGAGCTCTGAGAAACCTGGTCTGGTGAAAGGTATTCCTGCCCATGGGAGGGGGGTTGGAGCTAGGTGGTCTTTAAGGTCCCTTCCAACCCAGGCCATTCTATGATTCTAAACATCAGCTTAATAAAAAAAAATCATCACTGTAATCCACTCTATAGAAGAGAATAAATACAACAATACGGGAATTGTCCCAGGAGTGCCATTCTTTCCAGCAAAGTAGAACTTCAAACACTCAAATCAGTACTTCATAGGGAACTACAGGAGACAAGTTAGTACAAATTTATCTAGCTGAAGTCTAGAGAAAAAGGATGATTTTCTACAGCAGTGTTGCTGCTAAGATCAGTCAGATGTAACATGAAGGGAGAAAACTACTAGTTCCCCAATTTCTACACACAACACGAGTATGTATATTATACCTTGTAAGTCTTTCCATGCTCCTCTGATTGTTTGGGATGGAAATGCTAGCATTACATTTACATAAGAAAAGCAATACTTTTAATGCACAAAGCATGACAATTTCAGATTTTCACAGATATAAAGTCCCATTTCATTTTGGATTAAAAATATTAAAGAATTAGACAATTAATTACACTTCCATGGGTTCATATACACTACATTAAATATTACTGAAATCAGCATTTGGTCTTCTGGGAGGCTGCCAGATTAATGACTGCACAAAAAGAAAGTTTGCCAAAAATGCCCAGTGTTCTCCCAGTTATCCCCTCCTCCATACGTCTGAAAATCTAAACCTGTTTTAGAAGAAGAATCTGTCATGTGGAAGAACATTTACAGTCTGTGCCATTTTGGCACCATACATTAAAATCCAACCCAAAAAAAAGTGACAAGCTCTTGACTACCATAGCTAACAGGCTGTCTAAGATCAAATGTAAAACACATACATTGCTGTATATAATGAGGGTCAAATACAATTTACTATAATGTGATTATGTCCTCCCTAAATTATGATAGGTAAATGTTCCTGTTGCTAAAAAACACAGCTGAGATATCCCAGTAAATATAATATAAAATAAATATAATTAGGCCAGTAGCAAAACCTATTTATTTTCTGGAAGAACTCAAGATTTATTGCTAGAACATGAATGTTTTCCAGTTCCAAACCAGTTCACGTTTATAAATCATTCCTTTGAAAAGAGAAGGAAAAAACAGCACAGTTATCATTTACGTAATCATGACAGTTATGTAGCCTATTATAAATCAAAGTCAAAGCAGTATTTGTCTGAAATAAAGGTCTGTATTATTACAGCTAGCAAGAAAGGATTTACCAACAGTTTCACACTAAATCAATGTGCAGTGAAATTTGAGAAAATGCCACAGCTTGTTACACAAATGTCAATTTTATTGACACTAGCACACAACTGCATACAGTATTTTCCAAAGAAATGGAATTCATCATTGAGAAATAGTGAAACAGATTAATAGCAAGGTTGTAAGGTTAAAAGTACTTAACTACATTACAAAAGACATAAGAAAAGTGATATCACCTCGAATGTGGAAACAAAGAAATTCTGGCACTATGCCTGTCATATGACAGTGAATAAATGATTTGCACCTCTGTGAGAAGTTCACAGCATTGTAGTCTAGAAGTTAAATAGCACCTATCTGTGATAGATAGATATAGATATATTGACATATCTACCTACCTATCTATAATCCTAGATCTAAGTTCTGATGGAGCTTTTATCAGTACAACTCAAGTATTTCAAACTACAAAATATCAAAAGGACAATGAATCAGAAAGACGCCCTATCTTACAGCTGGAAGACATAACTTGGGAAAAGTATTACGGAAAGTATCATAAAAAATGTGCCTGGTGGCTCACAGCACTGCGTATACACCCCACTGATTAAAGACTTTGCACATCAATGCATCACTGACATTCTCAAAGTTATTTTGCAGCAAGCTGAAATGCTGCATCCTCCCTTTTGGTACCAATGTGAGCGTGAGCAGTGACCAAATCCAACCACCACCACCACCTACAAGCAAGAGCTCAGACCCCACCTGCCAATACACTGAACAAGTGAAAATTAAAAGTAGTTGTAAGAAAGTGGCTACATCACAAAAGGGCCTCAAAATGTTCTTACATTAGTACATTCTGGGGCCTCATTACAACCAACACAGCCATAAATATCAACACATTGGATGTTGCTCTGGGAAATATGGGAAACAAGGTCGTTTTGGTGTGAGAAAGTCAGTAAGCCATGAAGAAATGAAAATGGAGGTTCTTCCCTCCCCCATTACCAATCAATCAGGACATGTGTCATGCTGATGGCTCACGGCAGTGCTGCAAAGAGACTTTCTCTTTTTCACAGAGGTGAGGAATAAATAGCCTGAATTAACAAAGTGTTTCATCTGATCGCCTGCCACAGAAGAGTATATTCATACAGGCTCTACTCATCAACTACATACTGCAGAATATAAACAGAAGCAGAAGGGAGAAGACCAATCTTATTTACAAGGTACTGAAATCCCTTACAGTTCACCCTAAAGGATTCATTGATTGACAGGCAATTATTAGCATGTCATTTGCCAGATAGCAAATGCTACTGCACACCAGAGGCCTAAATGGCTTGCAGCTGGTAACATGGAATTGTCTTTGCTTGTACTTCAAGTGATTTTTATTTAGATTCAGATTTGGGCCATCTTTCAAATTTAATGGAGTCAGCTGTATACACACAAACCAAGAGAAAGTACAAAAGAATGTTTATGTAAGGATTGTTTAAGTATATACTAAAATTATATCCTTGGAGGAGGGGGTAGGAATTAATATGCATGTGCTTCAATTATTTTCTAAGCATGGATTTAAGAAGGGAAACCAGCACTGGTTGATGACAGTGGCAAACAATATGAATGCACTTTACCATGGTATGCCAGATTGGCCCATCAATGCCAAAATACCTGGAGTGGTTCTTAGTTCCATTGAGCCAGTTTCCTATCCAGACACTGGAGAAAAGTGCTACAGTAGGGAAGGTGACAAAAGCGGCAAAACTTGATTGAAATCTAACTTGGGGAAAAAAAAATCTATGAAATGACAACAGCATTTTACACAGCCACAGGACATGAAATTATGGGTTACCTTCCTAGCTTTACACGTGTCTCAAATTGCTCCCCACCAACATACATATTCCATGTGCTACACAAAAAGAAGCCAGCAGCTAGAATCAAATACTTAATAGCTATACCTTTGTCAAAATACACATCAGTTGCTTGCTGCAATTTGGTGGTGGGAAGGCACGGAGTGCTGGCAATCTCTGAGTGCCCTGCCAGAGAGGGACAGGCTGGGCTCTGCCCTCGGCCACCAGACGTGATCCATCCCACTCACTGTACCTGCATTATTCTAGGCTCCTCTCACACACATGTGAACCCACATGGACTGAGGGTGGTGCCTCTGGGGTGTTGGGCTGAGTGATACTGCTTTAAAACATGGCTCATATCAAAGGAAAACCAGTTAAAATCAGTACTTTCCAGTTGATGAAGGAAGTCTCTCCCAGAGGTCAATTCACATCATAGGTGACCTAAACCGCCTGCCGCTTCTTTCTTTGTTGACTACATAGGCAGCATAAGATGACTTGAAATCCCTGGTTAGAAACTTTATCCTAACATGGGGGAGCTCCCCTCTTTGTGAGGGAGACAAATGGGACTCAGTGTATCCTGAAGATACTCCTCCTCCATTCCTTTTCTCCTGAAACTGCTGAGTAACAAACGCAGGCCATTTAGTGCTCTGCATCTGCTTCAAAAGAAACAGTTCCCATCCACACACATTGTTTTTTAACAGAGAGGAAGAGTACAGCTGTGTTAAGATGCTCACGGGAATGTTCCTTCTCTGTGGAGTACCAATAAGTGAAAATGACTGAAAGGTGACTGAAATTCTGCTGGAAAACTTCATGTACCGCTTAAGATCTCATCAAGTCAACTCTTAGGAGTTTTATTGTTCTCAAGGTTGTTATTATTATTACTAGAAATTAAAAACATGTTAAGAGCCAGAAAAGCACCTTTCTCAATATCTGGAATGTTGCAGGGCCTATTCTCTCTTACTCCTGCTCCACCGCCTGCTCTGCAGTCAGGGGAAGCTTGTGACATCCATATCCCAGTTACTCAGCTTTAATGTCAGATCAGTGTTTTCTAAACTCCAGTCTGGCAGATGAAACCCAAGTTGTTTCCCCTTTCTCCTTGGCATTACTGAGCATATCACTTATGAAGGCTCTTTAATAAGAAAGTATCTGACAGAACTGCCACTGCTGTGGCCACACAGTCTAGATTAATTTTCCATTTTCACAGTGATTGCATAGCTCTAATGTGTATCTAAACGTTTTGGTCAGAGAAGATGCATAGTACAAAATGGCATGGGGGAGAGATAGCACCAGATGAAGTAGCAGGAGTTTTCATATGCACTTCACCAATCACTGAAGTACCTTAGATTGAAGAAGAGTTTAATAATGGTATCCATCCCTTCTCTCTCCAGCTGTGAACCAGGCACAGTTGTGCTGCTGAAGAGTTATGGGATGGAGATTCTGCTCTGTTCTCCCTCAATGCAAGAAACAAATCCCACTGACTTCCACAAAATCTTGAGGGCAACCAGTTCATCAAGCTGCACTTCTCTTCCCCATTACATGAATCAAGCTGGAGCAGTGGATACAGTTTGTTAGTTTGAAAAGTAGTTACACAACAGCCATAAATTCATGTACAAACATCCCTGAATGCAGTACCAAAGATTTTGAGAAGGAATAGGAATTAAAAACAAACTCTTGAAGAAATCCAATGTCACACACAACCACTAACTCTGCCTGGCTCGAAAAGGAACTTGACAGGGAGAAAGGTTCACCTTCACTTCACAGCTTCAAAATGCATGCCCATGGCAGAATTTGAGAAAATGGTGTACCTTCTCATGAACCAATTTCCTCATATTTAGGACAAAGCATCAGCCAGCAATTGGACAGAACAATCGAACCAGTGACAGTTTTACAGCAAAATACCAGGTAGAATGAGTAAAAGCCTTCAGGTACAGGTAAAACTAAAAATAATAATAAAAAAATTAATTCCATGCATACACAGTTAAATGGCTTGACATGCTTGTAGTCTCATCAAGCTTGGTGTTGGTTTAGTAGCCAGCAACCTCTCCAGCTGGTAAAGGTCCATGCTTTATTGGTGTACTGCAATATTAGACAGCGGTGAGTGTGAAATCAGACAGTAACTGCTGTTGGCCTACATCAGGGTATACTCACAGCTTAAGAACAAAGAGTGAGCATCACAGTCTGGGAAGAATACAAGGTCACTGGGCATCAGTCCTTTGTCTAGCCCTGATCTCTCCAGACAGAAATAGAGCAACCTATAGAAGGTTTTCCTATTGTACCCAGGGTTAGGGTTAGTTTGCCTTTGTTTGTCTTTAAACCAACATGACACAGTGCTACAACAGAATTGGAAACCTTCAGCCCCCATGTAAGCTTATGCCACAGATACTGTCCATTCCAACAAGAATCTCCCCAGGACTGCAGTGATCCTGCTCACAAGCCATGGCAGATGGCCTCGATTGCTGGGTGCAGCCTTCATTAGGAAATGAAGGGCAACCAGATTGTGCTCAATGGGGCCCAAACGCCCTGGAAAAGAGACCTTCTCCCCTCGCTTCCCTCTTCTCTTTTGCTCCCCAACATGGTGTGCTTTCTCAATCTGAGAGTCACAGCCTGGTGTGGGTTTTCATTAATTCTGAGGCGAGGAGTGCTCCGTGAGGCAGGATCACTGTAATAGGAGGAATTAGGTACTCCCAATACAAAATAGGCATTTCTGCAGTAAAAGGACATTGAGACAGTGCTCCAAACAATGCAAGGAACAGAAGATACACCATGCTTTGAGGATAGACAGAACATTGAAAAGGCTTTTTCTCCCAGAGGTACATGCTGACAAAACAGTGCATACAATGAAACAAAAAATGTTTCTCTTTAAAAGGTATTAAACAAATGACAAAAATGAGAATGAAGTCCCCAGCACCGCCAATTTTAAAAATTAATTTTTACTATTGAGATTTATTTTTTAAAAATCTATGCATGTGCACACACAGAAATCAGGAAAGGGCTGGGTAAGTGAAACACTGCCAAGCTTATGAACTTTTGTTAGTCGGTCCAGGTGATTTTTTTAGCAGGAAAAGGGAAATACAAGGATTCAACTAATCAAATCTTTTTAAGTGCCTCATGGAAAAGCAACAGGCAGGAGATCTAACATTCTCTGAACTAAACAGAAAGAACTACCTCTGATCTTGCTGAAAACCATCAAACGAAAAGCCTGTTCTCTTCTCAAAACAAGATTTGCAGCATTTTAAAGAAAGCATCCAATCTAATTTTAACAAGCTTGAAAGCTCTTGAATCAGAAAGCAGTCATTTTCCTTCAATCTTCCATGCTCAGTCAGTGACAGCTGTATCATTACTGCCTTTAGACTTGATTTTTATCAGTGTGAACTGTAGATTTTTATGGTTCCCAGGGGCCAAAACTTTACAAAAAAAAAATCATCAACAAAAATTACATCTTAAAACTCTAACCATTCTTGAGCAAACTAGTTACCATTATGTCATGCAAATTTATGATCCTGAGGTCTTTACCCCTTTTACTGTAATAACACCACCATTATTTACACACATACTTGTGAAAAACATGCCTGTGAATACACAGCTCAGCCAGGCACACAGGCTTTTCAGATCTCGTAACATTTAAAAGAAAGTGCTCACTGCTTTTAATAACAAACAACATAAATCAAGCTTATTCTACATGCTCTTTATAGAACACAGAATTAGAACAAAAGACAAAACACTCTGTAAAACTGCTACATGTCACCCAAACTAGGATTTTTGTTCATATGATGCCTTTGATTTTTAAGTAGAAATTCTATATTTTAAAATATCAATGGCACCACACAGCCTAACCATAGGGAGGAACACAGAAGATACCTTTGCTCAGGATGCACATGTCGCAGAACAATTATTTTCCTTACAAATAAGTAACTAAGATATGTGCCTATGTCTAGGCGTATTTCAGTAACTATAGAAACTACTGAAACACAAGAGGAAAGATTTTGCTAATGTCAGTTTCCTAGGATTTAAATTTCCTTCCTTTCCAGAACCTGACAGTACGGGCAAAAATTTTTCCTAATGTAGCTTGACTGAAACCAGAGTCCGCTGCCACTCACATTTGAGAGAAGTTACACACCAGTCTAAGCTTTGGGTCCTCATGATGGTAACACTGTGCATCTGCCACTTACCATCAGAAGACCCACAACTATCATCATCAAGTAGGAGACACCAACAAACAGCTGGATTTCTGACAAAAAGACTCTTCTCCTACCACTTGTGTCTGACAGCAGCTAACAAAAGAAAGGCCTACATATTAAAAATAGTTCCAGAAGATTCGATTTCCCTCACATATTTAGGGTTTCTCTTATTTTTTATGGGGAAGAGGATTGATCCCTTAAATGAAGAGGAAAGAGATGAGCTAAAGTATATAGAAGCTGCCTTAAGAAACTATACTATCCAGAGGGAGAGAGAGAGAGAGAGAGGGAGAAGCATTATTGGAAAACTAAAAGGGATTCTGGCTTACATCACTTTATTACATGCTTGAACAGAGAACCTCTTTCCTTCCCATTCACTGCTCTTTCCAGCTGGTGACAACCATACTGCTGAATGACAGGGATTCTCCAGTGGCCCATATTTCTGTGCACAAGGCTGTGACACCCAACTTCTTCAAACGTGTGTCGAAGTCAGGAAAAACTTGGATTGGTAATTTGTTTTTCATCATTAGAAGTTAAATTGCAGCAATTAAAATCTCATTCTAAAGTCACCTCTGACAGCAGTCTAACAGCTCATTAAGACAAATGAGATTAGTTAAACAAACATGGAATTTGACAGAATTTATAGGTCAGGCATCCTTTTTTTCTGTTAAAGAACTGTTCCAGAAATAGCCACAGTTCACACTAATTGCATATAGATCATACTGATTAGATCTGAATCAGTGGTTTTACCAAAATTCAAAATTGGGTCTGCTTAATCAGTTCAACTGATCAACATAATTCTTGCTCTCTGAGTACCCCCTAAAACTACCGGGACTTTAAACTCTCAGAAAAACAGTGGAAAGCACACTATGCCAAAGGGAACTGTAAATAAGTAGGGATAGATATTTTTTGTGTGCTTAAGATGTTTTCTATTCCTCTCTTTTCCTCATCTTCCTGACCCTGGAGTTCCCCAGAAGAAACTTCTAGTGATTACAGAGACTATGTTCGTGTGTTTACCATGGGACTGAAGAAGACAGAATTTAAAACATCTCTACTTCTTAGTGAAGAAAAAGAGGGCCTATAAACAGCTTTTAGATCTGTCTCACCCATTTTCTATTTGACTTTCTCTGGTCACTACCAAGTGCTTGCATGTACAGATAAAGAGGTCAGAAAAGGAACTTCTGGCATGAATACTCCTGCTTCAGAATGAACAGAGCTGCTTCAACTAATAAAAGCCTTACTGCAAACAAAAACCTGTCCTACAAATGTTCAGGGGAGAAAATACAGGTCCTGAAGCAGTCTGGTATAGTAATACTAGCCCCATTTAGTGAACTAATTCAGAAACAATTGTTTTTTCACTCTTTAGTAGGTTCTACTGATTACATTCAGCATTACCAATGCTGCTCTGCAGAGAAAATTCTTTCTAGTTTTGCATGCCCTTTAATCTTGAAGAAAACTAATAGACTGATATGATTTTTCAAATTATTGACATACAACTCTTTCATTATGCTCATCTGCCTATAACTCAGCTCTGTACAGCTAACATAAGGTAAATGCAAATACAGCAAACCTAAAAACTTTCAGTTACATGTTGACGTTTTTCACCTACAGGAATTTCTCTTCCAGTTTTCCTTTGGTATAATGTACACTTAGTGTGCACTGCAATGGTTAGTGGGATGGAGCCTCTTAGGCAGGCTATGAGCCACGGGTGAAATGGCAGCACTTGGTGTAAATTACCTTCAGAGAACACTCCTCTCCGTCAGGCACAAGGAGTATGTTTCCTAGGGGATATGGACTTAAACTGAAAACAGTGCAGTCTAGGCCGTTCAGATACCAATTATTCAAAGCTCCATATCTGCAATATCCTATATAGGTCTCCGCTCCTACAACAACTTGTCATTCTCCATCTTTCCTTCATCTATTTATTGACAAATTTAATATCCTGGGTCACTGAGGAAAACTAGGTTCTAAGAAAGGCTGCCATGAAAAAAAATTCCAGAAGATCCCAAGAGGACATCACAAGTTTGAGCTGCTGCTGAGTAGGAGAAAACTTAAAATTATCTGACATAACCTTTCTACTGCCATTGTAGAGGATGGCTGAATGTGGTCAAGTAGCTGGAATAGCAAAGAATGAATCAGAGGGCCTTTTATCCAGAGATTATCTAGATCTGCACGTTACTATGCACAAATCCCGAACTGCTTTTGCAACTCATCTCCACATTTATCCAACTACATGGACAGAGTTGATTCATCAACCCAACAAAAACCTTCCTGCACATCTCTGGAAAGACAGATTATTCAGGACTACACAATTCAGATGGATGGGTTCAGGACTACACAATTCAGGAGATGGATGATTCAGGACTACACAATTCAGACTAGACATAGCTGCTCAATCTCGCTGGGATTCAGCTGCCGCATTTGTAGCAACTGCCTAAGGATATCTGGGCACTTGATGAGTACGGGACTGAAAGTTCATTATTGACAATAAAAATTTTAGGACGGTGAATCAAAAGTACCATCAGCGACATTCCAAAATCTACTGGAATTGGTGGGAGAATCTGTTAGTTACCCTGTCTGTAACTACCTGCTATACGTGAGACAAAGGTATGCTTAGATCACTGCTGTTGTCCAGTGAATTCAGATCAATAAATGCTTGCAACAACTAACTAGAACTGACAAGCTCCTCTTACCATGAGCACTTTGTGAGCCAGGACAAGAATTCCTCCATCTCATTTCATCTCATTTGCAGTCTTACCCTAAAGGTTTCTGTTCTTTTCTGCAAGGTCTTTCTGATTGCCCCACAGAAACAAATTCCCAGATGAATTCTAAGGGACCTGATCCTCTATGAAAATGTCAGATTAAAACTGCTTTCTCCCTTCACCACTCTTGGCAAGGGCTCAGATATGAACCACATGTCTGGTGGAGGAATTTGGCCACAGACTGTTTTTAATGAAAAGCTTCTCTACTGACATTAAACGGAGCTTCACTGGCATTAGGATGCTGCAGAAGTAATTAATCCTAAATGAAATTATTTCCTATGTTATTTATAAACTTTACTTCTTCTAACTGGAAGAATTCCATGTGTTAAAACAACAACTACTTAAACATTCAAAGCTGAAAAAATGCCAGATGACAGAAAACAGAGAAAAATCCTCATATTGCATTTTTTAGGATAATATTGAAGTGGGAAAAGAAAATCTGTTGAGATACTTTATTAGCTACTAGGCTAAATCCAGTTACCCAGCAGATCAGTTCTTAAAAGGTTATAAATTCTATATATTTGTAGGCATATGAGAGAAGAATCAGGCCTGGAAACAGTATCTGAAAGGATGCAAAATAGTAAACACTACTTATAAAATTTTATATTCACTTAAATCCAAAGAATGTGAAATCTATTCACTTTTCTTAAATATCAGAAATGACTTAAAATCCTTCTTTTGTTGCAAATCCACTACTTGAACTCTAACTTTACTGGCTAATGAAGCAATTAACTCATCTGTCTAAATTGCTATGATTTTACTTTATACCTACTGGTACTCTTGCTGCACAGGCAATAAAAAATAAATCAAAAGGAGAGTCGTGCACCCACTTCCCCATGCTCACACTATCTGCTGATGCGAGCTTCAACTACTTATATTTCATCTTATATATTGTGAACTTCAAGGCAATTATTTCACAGCTATTCTACATCCAAAACACAAACCATCCTCTTTTAGAATCATATACAAGCAAGCTTCTCCCTAATTATCAATCTTGCTGTTTGTAGACTCATGCTTTTAACTACAGGAATAAATGAGAGTATTCCCTGTCCCCAAAATACCAGTATCTAAAGAGATGCTTTAAATCATTCCTGTTCCAGAATGAGGTATCTAATCTCTAAGAAAACCAACACACTAAAGGAGATGAGAGAGTTAATACTTATATTTACACAAAGTTATATTTTACTTGCAAAACAGTAAAGTATATAACAACACATGCCTAACTACTGTAGGTATGTTTTTAAATATCCTTCACTCAGATTAAACTCTGTTAAAGTGTGCATAGACCAAGGCATTAGAAAAATTAAAAAGACTTCTTATTTTATAACTTTTGTAAAAACAATCTTGAAAATTTTATATTGCCTAAATTTACAAATTCTGTCTCTTTTTCATCAGTACTTATGTGAATGAATTCATCATTGCTACATGCATGTAGTGCATGGTGAAGATCACTGGAAGTGACCTGCAGTTCCATCAATGCTGTCGTTCATCACTTAAAATTCTGGGATTTATTTCCATTCTTCCACAAGAAAAATATATAAAAGTCAAAAATAAGGCAAATCATAAAGAGCACATCTTGTCTCCCAGATCTAGTAACTGTAGGACACTTTCCATACAGAGGACCTTTCATCTGGATTTTCTTAATTAACTTGGAGAAACTAAAATCAGATTTTATCAGGATACATTAATTCTCAATCCTTTCAGCCTGTGAAAAGGAAGCATACACAGAATTAGTCTCCTTGTCCTTCTGCCCATATCCATTGTGTGGATAGAACAGAAGACAATCAGCCTGAAACACAGTTACTCCTATCATTCTCTTGTGGATGAAAAATTTCTGAGGTGGCACTACTAAAAAAGTAGCCTACAACAGAGTAATTTGATCCTGCACAGATAAAGATTTTTTCTGATCAAAGCAAAAAATAAAATTAAACAGCCACCATCTCCAAACCACCCACCACAGAATTTTGATGTCCCTATAATAATTTCACTTAAAGTATAAGCGATTAAAAAATTTCTCGCAATATATCTCTATATTAAACTGATAAAGGATAGAAAGGATTGCCTTGCAAGTAATACTCAAACCACTTTTCATTAGAGCTGTTGGGATCAAAGTTTTTTTCACTTGAATTATATCTTTCATCCTGTTCTTCTTCTTGCCCAAGGAAGAGTCTGGAGTTTCAAAATCTCCATCACAAATTAGCCTGTTGAACTTGCTGAAGAAAAAGACGATACTTTCATTTTTTCTGACAATACTGTCATTTTATACATGCCTGATTTGTACCCTCAGTTCACCAGATTATAAAATGAGTTATGAAGATGAGTAGACCAGACACATTCTTGCTACAAAAAAATTTTCCAGCATATTTCAAGATCTCAACAAGTCTTGGTCTTGAATATCAAGCTGCCTGCATTTGGCCACAAGTTGTTTTTTTTTTCTCCTAACTCTGTTGAGGCACTCATAAGTTGCTCTCCTTACATGGGAGAGAAAAAGGATTGTAATAGACGTACAAAAGAGCAAAACGTACCTACTTTACTTGATCATTTGTTTTGTCAAAATAACTAGTCAAATATCAAAGAAGCTACAACATATACCTAAAACATGACTTCATACAAAGAAGAGGTGAATGTATAAAGTCTTACAGAGGTACCTAAATCAGTAATAATTTTTCCCTCTTCCTGCCTTTCAGAGGAGATGCAAACTGTCAAGCATCAATGAGACTTATTATTGTGTTCTAGCATCCTTTCCCTCTGGCTGGTCTGTACAATGATAATGTCTGAAATAGCCCATGCACTGAAATTATTACCAGCCACTCATCATGAGCCCCAGGAGATGTAACCACTCCAGTGAGCAATCACAGTATCCCCTGGTCTCATACACCCTGGTCCCTAGCAGCTGAAGACCTGCACACCATCTTCATCACTGAGGCCAACAGACACATCCTCCTCTACCTCCTCATCAAGCTGAAGGCTTCCAAAGGAGTATTTATTTCTAGGCATGGGAGAGGAGCTCAGCACAACAGGGTTTCCAAACACCAGGGGGTGAGTGAAGGGGTTAATGACTTCTGAGTCGGAATCACTGGATTCCGTCCCACTGCTGGTGGAGCCCTCCATCATCTGGATTGCACCCATGTGATCCATCATGCCACTGGCACGCAGCGACTGCATGACTGGGCTCTGTTTCGACTGTGCCCCTGCTGGCATACCATTGGCCATCATTTTGCCTTCTGGAGAGGACATCTTAGCCATCCCACCTCCTTTGCAGTATCTCTCTGATCTATACTCCTGCCCAGGGGTTGAGGATATCTGGCTTAGGATAAATGGATCTGTAACCGACTTATTGCAGAGATTTGGGGTTTTCTGCGCACGAGGCCGTTGAGAACCTGGAGAATATCTGCAATACCCATGGCAGTTAGTGGCATGGCTGTCCTCCTCCCCAGTCCTCATCCTGCAGTCGTGCCCATTTTCTGAGACATAACCCTGAGAGCCAGTTCTGCTGAGGCTCATGTTAGGGCTTGACTCTTTGCTACTGGGAGGCAATGGAGTGGCCAGCGGACTACGGCTCCCTGGCCCTCTAAACATTTCATCAACCAGAGAGCTGTGCCTCGGCATCCTGGGGCTTCCCCCAGCGTAGAAAGAGAGACTAGCTGTGTTATCATCAAGGTACTCTTCAGAGAGATACTGGGAAGACTTTAGAGAAGCTGAGGAATCCCTGTATCTAGTTCTATTGCGATTTTCATCTCTGTAGTGAATATAGGCACCACTGGTCAAATCACCCTCATAATTGTCATTTGTTTGGGAATATGACCGGGTTATTCGTCCTCTGAGGAGATCATACTCGCTATCTACATCACTGCAGTCAATGAAAGGAATGGAGGTGCTGCTGCCATGAGCAGCCCTGGAAGCTGGACCTGTGCTTGGCTGCTGTGATTGAGGTCTGTTCTGCTGCATCCTATCCTTAGCAGGCTCCTCTTCTTCCTCCACTGTTGAGACCACTGCTCCATCCACCTTTCTGCCTTCCTTTGGACTCTTCTTCAAGGAAGGGCTCTTGTGTTGTCCAGTGTCTTCCGTTGAAGCTTTCAACTCCTTTCCTTGCCGGCAGCTCTGCACTGCTGCAGCAGCATTGCTGTCTCCATAGGCTCTAGCACTCTGGAATGACAATAGAGGGAAGGCAAGGGGGAGACAAAGGAAAAGACAAAAGGGGAGGGAGGGTGGGAGGGGAGAGGTTCGGGAGGGATGGGAGCCAGAGGGAAAAGGCTACATGTAATTACACACAAGAATTTTGCACTGAATCTGCAGCAACATAGGAATCTCTTGAGAACAGAAGATGCAACCCAAGCCTCAAATAACTAGAATTAAAAAAATAGGTTTCTGATCTCGAAGAACAGAAAAAAATACATAGGCTAAACAAGGAAAGAGAAGGCAGACAGAATGCAGTGATAATGTAAAAAGGGGTATTTGAGGTGTTTCCATGCTCTAAGGCAGCCATTAACACTCTAAGAACATCAACCTGTTCACACTACTCTGAGAAGTTGGAGGAAAAGATAAAAACATAAGACAAATGCTGCACAGCCTACTTAGATACACTAAAAAAGTCATGTGTGGGCTTTTGAGCACCCCACATTCACTCCCTGGAGCATACCTGCCATTAGTTCTTAGACTGGCTTTTCTGCACACATCTGCCCAGCAGCCATGCTCCATCTACCTGAGCTTGTCTTAGCAACATTAAAATGCTACAGGCTATTTGAAATGGGCTCCATCTACAACAAAATTCTCTGAAGTTCCTAAATTTGCAGAATGGAGAGAGCCTGTGACTATCAAAATGAAGTGATGCATGGAAGGTGAAGGTTCAGGTAGCATTCTTAAATGCATTAACCTAATAGGTTGCTTCTGACATTTAAGCTCTACCTAACATAAGGTTGTGTGATCAAAGGTTCACCTCCACAGACACAGATGAGCACAGAGAAACACTGGCAGGTGGAGAAACCAAAACAATCAAGTCAGGAAAAGGCAGCTTCCTGACCTCTCTCCTCTGAAGGCTGCCCCAGGAGAGCCATCAGCCCGTATGTTTGGTGTGTTTGGGATGCTAGCAACTGGAGACACCAGAGCCAAAGAGTGGAAGAGGGCAAGGCCACTGGCACTGTCTGTGCTTGTGGGAGTGCTGTTTTCTGTTTTCACCTGTGTGGCTGACTGTGGCTACGTGTACACGCACTGTATGTCTGCATTCATGTGGGTGCCTATAGTGAATACATGCTCAGCCTCACTACCAGCTGGACCTGGGAACTTGCAGCTGCTGCAGACTCACCACTGTTGGGCTTTTGGACTTGTGACCTCCTAACACGTAGCAGCTATCAACATAAGATAAATACATTTGGTATCTACCAGAGATAATGGCTTAGAAGGCCAGAGCTGCAATTTTTCTGAGGAATTAACTGTTCTCCTCCCTGGTTAAAACCTGGTTAATACTAACCTAACACCTTGAAATGGTCAACCAAGATCTCCCAGCGAAGAAAAGTAATTACACTTTCCCCACAAGCAATAGCCAGCTACAACCTAGGACCTTGGCAGCAACACTGAGGGTTGCAATTTTTCAGATGGTCATTAGTACAGCTCAGACAAGCTTACTATTTATATTTGTCTGGTTGTCTGTAAGTAATGCTGTTTCACTCTGCAGAACCTAAAGCTTATGACACCCAGGGCTCCTTAGCTCCCAGTTAAATGGTAAGCGAGCAGAAAACTATGCTCCTAGGGTTTCAAAACAGCAATCAGTGGAGGGTAATCTAACAAGAAATGTTTAAAAGGATTTCATTTCCAGGGTTTCGTCAACATCACTGACTTGTTTTGGCACCTCTGTATGCAGTTCTGAAGGCTGTGCAGTCAGACTCCTGATGGAATGAATCTTGCTGTGTTTCCTGGAGATAAAAGGAAAATCACATAAAGAGCTATTTCAGGGGTTTTTTTCCTACTAACAGGAATCAAAAGACATGCCTCTTTTAAAACAAAACCTTTGAATAACAGCTTTCATAAAAGTTTGCTCCAAAACAGACTAACATTCCTCCTTTCTGTAAAATTTAAATGTGCTATGTGTTGCAAATGTACCACTGCAAGAAAAGGGAGAGGCAGTGAAGCAACAATGGTGTATCAGGTAAGCATGAATCATAAGCAATGAACTGTTGTCATGGTCTTTGTGGCATTTTGGCCATTACTTTCAGCTCACCATGAGCATGATGAGTTCAGACAGAACTGGCTCTAGCAAGCTGGAAGAGTTTCAGTTTCCCCAGAGACCTCTCCCTTGAGCTTGGCTGTACTTTTCCTTACTTTCAGTTTTATTTTGAGCTGAATATGTCTGTTCACATACACTAACCACATCCCAGCAAACAGGGTGCAAATCAAATTGGGAGGAAGTTACCTGTGATAGTAGGATGCCCATTGCTGAAAAACAGATTGAAGACTACTGATTTTAAGTGAACTATAAGTTATGAAACTTCTGCCAAAACATTCAGGACCCCGGGGATATTACACATGTGATGAACTGTCAAACTAGCAGAAAAGGAATTTTTTCCTTGGACTGGTACCAAGATTTCAGAATATAACTAACTGGAAATCATGACTTTTCTTAGATTATAACATATTGGGATAATTCATTTATTTCCTCTCACCTTTCAAACTGCACTTTTTTGTGCCCTCCTTCCTTAACATAGTCAAGAACTTGCTTCTGAGTCCGACCACTGGAAGAAAACCAGAGTTAAAGTATTTAATACAATATACCACCTGGTCATCATAAACATGTTTTTTGGCTTGCATATAAAGCCACAGAAACCAGAAAAGTATTTGTCACTATCAGCAGAAACTCATGTTAAGATCATATGGAAGGGGACCTGGTCAGATACACACAGATTTTTACCATTTTGCATGTTACTTGCCTCGGTTTTTTTGCTATGGAGCTACTTTTTGATGCCATTTCAGAACTGATTAAATTCAGTTGTGTGGGCCCTATAGGGTCCTGTATTACTGGGAAGTCACTACAATGGAAAGTGGAGCAGGGGTTAAGCTTTCCTCTCATGAATTAATATATTCTTGAATCCTTTTTAGTCAAATACCAGCCTGATCTGGTATTGGTAAACCCTGGAACCAAGATGAAACCCCCTGACATGCACTTCATTACTTAGTTGCTACTATAAAACACACCTTTTCTCTTCTGCAGAGATTTGGGCTGGAAATCCCTTTCTCCCCTTCTGCTACAGGGTGTGAAGTAGTGAGAAAGCCCAGCGCTGCCTGTTGTGCAATGCTATAAACTCCAAAGTAAACTGAGAGCAGCACAGGAAACCCACACTTCAAGAATGCTCAACTGAGAGCCAAATTCTTCCAATTCATTAGAGGCTTTCAGGGCCTGGAAAAAGTTCCTGAATGCAGTAACACAGATCACAGTGAGTGGAGGATGTAGCGAAAACCTGCTTTCCAAAGCCTGAGGTAAGTTGAATGCACCTACAGTTTTCTATCTACTCAGGCAGAAACGTAACAAGTTATAGCTTGTTTACCCAACATAGGTCCTTCCATCTTAATTAATTTACTTTGCAGGCAGCAAACGAAGTGGGAAGAGAGGTACAATGGCTATATATACACTATGTTCTTGTGCAAGGCATCTAGAGTGCACCATTCATCTCAGCAAAGAACGTTTCTGGCTGTTCAGCTCGTATGAGCTCCACAAACAAAATAAACTGTATGACTAAAAGGATTTCCCCCTGGCATACACAATGCAATATCTACAATGATGCTTCTGCCAGTGTAAGGAAAAAAAATGCCCAACACAATAACCAAACTATTAAAAGCTTTCCTATGGGTCTAACAATATTGCAGGTAGACTTGGTCTTAGCAGAGGTGGTCATCTCCCGTAAACCCTTTGCAAGCATAAAGGTCTCAGCATAAAGACAATTTCTTGCTTTTAATTGCATAGAGATGGGTTTTACCACAGGGACATACAAAAAAAATACAAATCTCTACTCTGATACATAGGAAAGACCCCATCCTAGGAGCAGAGGATTCAAAGAGTCCCAAAAAATTGCTAGCTAGTGTTGCTTAGGACACAGGTGAATTTTCTTAAGCAAAACCATCTGGACCCTATATACTTTATACCTTACCTCCAGAAAGCTACTTAGCAACAGCTAGGACAAAACTAATGCAGGGCTTTCCCCTATAGCATTCTTTGCACTGTTTTGGCTGAGAAGATGCAATGGAAAGTATAAAGGAGCAAACTACAATGTAAAAAAGGTGAGCTGAAAATAACAGGTTTAATCTTAGACCATTACGGATGTGATTTTGAAATGGAGAGGCAACAAAGGCGGAAAGAATGCAAGTCTTACCTGAACCTAAATGAAGAACCTCTAGAAAAAAGAACAGGTTTAGGCTTTGGTTTAGGTTCCTCAAAAAGCCTGAAAAAGGCATGATGCTCCACACAGATCTTCCAGAAAGACTTGCAAAAATCTCGACTGGCCATAAGGAATTCCAGGGTGTCTTGGAATGAACTCTGAAAATTGGGATAGCATTTGCAATGTAAGCTGGTAAGCAAAATAGATTAGAGAAATGCATTGACAAATCAGGTGCTATGCTCAAAAAAAAAAAAAGGCTTCTTCCCAATTTACTGGCTTTCAGGCTTAGCAGGCCCTATTCTTCCAACTTTGAGACATCACTGGTCTGCCTGTCAGTATCAAAGCTATTGCTCAAACTTCCTTTCACTGACAAATATGACAGAGATTAGGCAGTGGTTTGAATGTTAATGAGAAGAAGTTGATTATATGCTACACCTTAAGAATTGATACAGTACCAAAGTCGCAACCAGAAGATGACTTTGGGACATTCTATTATGATTGATTCAGTTTACACGTCCTTTGCTACGACTGCTCACCAGAGATGCCAGGTTGATGTGCACAGTACCAACAGTGAACATAAGCAATTAAAATATTCATGAGGTGATAAAAAACACATGCAATCTGTGAGTAGAAATTTACCAAATAACCTTTTGTCAACTTCATCAATTCCTAACAAAGACTTACATTCACATCAGGCCGTAGTTTGATAAGAAAACGTTTCCTCTTGAAGCTCAGCTTTCGAACCTTAGCCCAGTTGAAGGCATTGATCTTGGTGTGACCCTATAGAGAACAAAGCCAGCTGTGTTTAATCATTCCAGATGTGAACGGAAAAATCTAAACCACTAAAGAAGCTTGTCATAAATTAATCATCTGTTCACTTAACTTGAAATGACGGTATTTCTTATAATTCATCCTCTGGTAATGCAAAACATAAACATCTGTGCCATGACTGAAGGCAGGCACTCACAGTTAAACTCTTGCAATACAGGAATATAGTGAGTTATTGTGAAAATATCCAACCCAGTATCACAAGACAGGGTGGACCAGATTTTGCTGTCTTGTGCCACTAAACAGACTCAAGATTTTCCGTGGACTAAATCACCCTCCAAAGGTGACTCACTCTACTTCCACCAGTAACAGAGAATGCAGGGAATCCACACACATGTCACCTCACTTTGATGAGCAAGATTTCCTCCCTCTTTGTGTGTCTGCAGGGCAAAACAAATATTTCTTTAAATATTATTTAACTGTGGAAAAAACAAGCAACTGCAAGTTTTGTATTGGAAGTACAAAATACTGTGCGTATTTTGACCTTTCATAGGGAGCACCAGAAGCAAAAGCAATCTAAACAAATTACTTGTTTCTGAAGAGCCACAAAATGATTTTCTGGGAAAAAGCAACCAATACCATAAGCAAACAGCAAGAAGGAAATTATCTTCCTAATACTCCAACTCCCAGCCACTACATCATTAGCCCCTACCCTCCAGAAGTTTCAGTCTTAATCTATGTCAGCAGGTAGTGGAGGTTATTTTAAAATATTCATTACAGCAGTTTGTTCAATGAAGACTTCAATACAAATATTCCTAGAGCACAGCACAGAAGTTTCAGAGAACTACTATGGGATTGCTAAATGCAGAAACCCACGTTGATTTGGGCACCATCACCAGACAGCTGTAGGAGTAATGACAGTGTAATGATCTCTGCTAAGTCAACCAGCTGTCTAAGAATCACATAATTAATCTACTTAAAATAATCAGCAGCACTGACACTGATTACTAAATAAATGGCAGACTTATTTTAAAGTCTGACTACAGCTCATGCCATTTGTGAGTGAACCTTTATTTTCATTGGGGTCATTCTAATGAGATCCTCATATTTCAATTTCTATCAGTTATAACCAAAATAAAAATAAGAACTTAGCCCTCGACCTATGAAGTGGTTGAAGGAAGCCCTAAGCCTACTGACAGACGCCAGTTGCTGGGCAGACTCCAGCAGGTCAGGGCCCAACTTCCTTTTCAGCATTCAGTCTTGGAGTTTGACCCAGTAAAACTTCCAAGCTCTTCAGAAACTTTAAAAACAAACCAGAACTGTTTTGAAAGTCCCAAACACATTAGGTCAACAAGAGATGACTTCAGACCTTGACAAATCAAGCCTTGGGCCATCAACCTGCAGCTACACTTTACAGAAGGATCCCAGCTGTCTGTAGGGACTCTGAGATCCTCCATGCTGCTTTCTGCAGACACATACTTTCACCCTGAAGACAGTCTTAATTTATAAGGCTTGGCAATTCATTAATTTACCTGATGAAAATGCTGTGGGGGAGCAGGGGAAGGGCCTGAACGTACAATCGCTTGAATTATGTGCATTTCTAATAACGTCCTAGTGTTCTCATGCTTCAACCTATGCTTCAGTTTTGGGGTTCTACTACCAACTCATTTAGTTGATCAGGGATCTTTTTAATTTGCTGCCTCTTTTTGGTTGATGGGTTGGTTGGGTATTTTTAACTCTGATCTCAGAGCATTTGGGTCAGACATTTCAGGGCTTGTTTGTTGCTGTTACTGTTCTTTATGAAAGGACTTGTACTTTGTAAGGCCGGAAACAGTAGTACTTTGATTACAAACAGTTAAAATGAATAGTCTTTTTTGACAATTGTAAAAAGGGACATTTTCAAGAACAGCTTACTGTTTTTAATACAGAGTGAGGTAAGCATCTAAAGTGAAAGCAGTTGACACCAGCTGACTACCTGTAGCTTCACAATAGTAAAAGCCCAATTTGTTATTTATCTGAGGGGAACTGCAGAATGAGAATTTGATAAATTTACAAATGATGCTTCACAAATATTTACTAGATTGACTGGGGTAGAAAAGGAGAGGAAAGAAATAGAAGAAAAACACTTTGGATCTTTAAGGGAAAGAAGTAAGATTCATGGATTCAGCAAAGGTACAATGGCCAAGGCTGGTCAAGAAAATTGTAAGAACTCTGACAAAGTAACACTACAGAGAGCTTTTATTTATTGCCTTCACCCTTCCGCATGGACTCCAGCTGTCTGTTGTTTTATTTGTCTCTGCTTCTCACCCATCTAATACGCACCATGCCTGCAAGACCTACCTGCTCCTACATGTAGGAGAAGTCAGCATAACCAACTTGCAAACCGTGAGCCATGGCTCAGTTTGCATCTTGAACAGCACATTATGGATGCAGATGGAGTTCTACACTGCACACTCACATAAGGCAGGAGTCCCTGGAAGCGAAGGGGCTAATGCAGCTACAACAGGTTTAAGATCCTTCTTAGAAAAAATTTTGGAAGTTCCTGCATTTTCCCAACTGAACACTTGTAGACATGGCTGAGTTCCTGAATTCTTACTGCTGTCAGAAATCTCTATGCTTTATGAAGTACAAAATCACGTCCCGAGCAGCTCTAACCTGAAACACCAGAATGCCTGTGTTGGCAACAGCCAGGTTGATTTTTGTCCCCTCCCTGTCCTTGGCTGGATGCAAGCGTATCCCGTACATCTCCAGCCGACGGGCAATCTCCAAAAGCTGGAAGTCAGACTCTGCTGGTGTCTGTCCCCTTGAGAAAGAAAACAGAGAACACTCACAAGCTTGTCACACCTTTTAATAGAGATCAAGAGGTCCTCCAGAGAACAAAGAGACATTTGATCAAAGAGACTGAAAACTGTCAGAGGTATAATATCTGTATGGTTTTTCTATGTCCCCTGACTTGTATCAGCCAGAACAACAACTTAGTCTAAACAAATATCAAAGAATACACAGATTTTACAGTCTATTATAAATTTTGATTGCTCCAAATCTGAGACACCTGATACAGCTAGATTTTAAACCATTAGCTCTAACAGGATTTACTATCTCCCTTTGTTTTTTCCACTGGAAAACATGCCATATTCCTAAAAAAAATAATGATGGGAAGTACGCAATGATGCTATTCATTTTAAAAGGGAATGTAATACCAAAATGAAGTAAAACAGAAGGCATGAAAACCTTACCATAAATCTCGAGAAGCTGTAAGCACCACATTAATTGTGATGGAATTACGCAAAGCTTTGATTATTACTGCCACAGAAATCACTACTACTCACCTATTATTCAACCTAGCTCAAAAATGAAACTGTTCATGTCTTGAAGTATTCTCGACAGCTAAAAAATACTCTTCTATGCCTTACTGGTACTTCTGTTCATCATCTTCCTAGTACAGGTCCTTTCTTTTAATCCTAGACATTAGGATACCAATTTGCATCATCATCTTGAATTCTGTTCTTCCAAATCCCTACTTCCATAAGTACTCTGTGCTTTTCCTAAAACTATTACTAAACCCCTTCTTCAACCTATCTCAAAATACAGCATGGAAAGGTTGAAAGACAACATTCAGTGTCCTTGAAAACAAAAGACTACTGTCAGAAGTGCCTGACTGATCAGTCGTGATTTGCAATCATACCTGCATGCACAAAATCATCAGTGAAGCATTTTGTATGAAATAGACTGTAAAATAACAGCATGCTTGAATGAATATCGAATCAATTGCACTTTGAACATCTTGTTATGATGATGGGAAAAAGGCAGGAGTAACCTTCAGAAAGTTCATAGGCTTTAACAGTTTTTGAGAAGCAACCTTTGAGAAACTCAGAGGTCCAAACCTCTTTCGTACTTCAGATCTAGCATATACTTCCAGTTAGAACCACTCTGCAGGAAAAGAAGGCCAATAACAAAACCAAAAAACTCTTACATGTGGTTACGGTGAAATTCCATGATTTTGTCTTCTAGTGCTTCTTGATGAGGTATATACTTGTTCTTCGCTAAGTGTTCACGATCTATGGTTTCATCAAAATCCCCAATCTCAGCTGTGGAGAATTTTGAGAGAAGTCTATTAAAACACTATATTACATCTGAATAATCTGGTCAATCCAAAACACCCGGACAGCTGGGAAGAGGGCAGAGAAACAAACATAGCTCCTTGCAACCTGTGTCATGGTTTTATGGTTCAGATTCCCACTACAATATCTTCCACACATTACACTCTTCTCTTCTGTGTTAGTGTTTGATATGTGAGAAGAAGCCCAAGGATTTCTCCCATCTACCACCACCAAGTAAGTTGTTGGATGTCAACTAAAGAGATGAAGCCATGTGTGCTACTTCGACTTGTGTGGGGGATAAGGGCAGGGGTAACACGGAGGGCAGTACTAACTGAGCAGAACCCATCCATCTCTCTCACACTCTCTCATGGTGCTCAGGTGCCTTTCCATGGAGCAGCCAAGCACTAGCTTCCTCTCCAGACCCATGTCCCACATGGTAACCTTTGAAAGTCAGAAAGATGGTTCTGTTTGCTTGTTTGAACACAGGTTTGTAACCCACCTCATGGGATTATGAAACATTTATACTCCTCTAATTCTGCAGCAGTTTTAGACACATTCTGTCTTCCTCCTCCTCAAAGCTGCTCCCATCTGCTGCAGTTATTCAACACTGTGTGTGCAACAGTATGGCATACCCACCTTCCATTTTGCAGCCCATTCAGTGAAATTTCCTTTTTTTGGCAGGTGTGGGGGTGAGGGGCAGGCAATCTATCTGTGGGTGCCAAATTACTATCTTGTTGCCTGCTATTCTTGGAATGTCTCTGAAAGTCTTTGTATTAGTTTTTTCACTGAACAAGCATAGCAGCTTCTGCCTGCAAACCTGATGGAGTAATAGCAACATTGCTGCAACAAAGGCTGCTACCTTGGCAACGTCAGGGAAATTAAAATACAGTGCCCTCAAATTAAATGCAGGTTGCAGTCAGACACATTGTTGCACAGTTGACCTAGGATATGACAGACCCAAGCTCAGATACACCTGGCTTCATCGTTGCCTTAGTTCTGCCCATATAAATGAATCCTTAATCCAGTTCTGTTCAAACTAAGTATGTTCAGAAAAAGGAAAGGGTTCAGATCACATTTAAAACACTGTATTTCTGACAAACTGGGATCAGATGTACCTTAAATGCAGAGGGGAAGCAATAGCCTTGTGTAGGCACTGAAAATGAGGAACCAAAGCATCTGTGAATGACAGAGCAGTAGCTTTTTTGACCCAAACTACCTGCGGACACATGATGACATTTTTTACTTCGAAGGTCAGAGGTGGAAAAGAGTTGAAAACTGAGACTGTCTGATTTCCACCCCCTCATTCACCCCATCTGCTCTCAATCATTCCTTAAAATGGTAGAAATACTACAGAACCTTTGAGAATTTCCCTTTTTAAAATTGTCCCTTTTGTCCCCATCTCAGAAACAGCTCTCTCCTTCCAATTTTACTCATCCCAGACTCACAGATCTTCAGGGTCTGTTTTTAACCCTAACTCAAATAAAAGGCAAGTTTCTGTTCTTTAATGAAGCCATAAACCCACCTAAGTTTGCAACACCTCAAATAACATGGGCCTGGATTCTTCAAAATGCAGTTCAAAACCTCTATGTCTGTGTACACAGATGAGCTTAACACACCTCCTGTAGGGCCTTCTTCAGAGTCAACAGTACAGAAGACTCTCCACCTCTCCATGATTTCTAAAATGTTCTCAGCATTTTTCAACTGCTAATTCATTATCCATTATCAAAATTGTCTTCCTGGTGTTTAAGTTACTTCTCAATTTGTTCTCTCTGACCCCATACTCAACAAGCTTTTACTTCCCGCCTTACCCTCCTTTTCCACCTTAAATGACTTTCTAGTAGCACTCCATTGTGAGTGAGAAGGAGTTATATTGTAAATATTGTCAGCCACATATGTAACTATTCTTCAAAATCTTTTCATGTGATTCAACCAAAGACTTACTCATACTGCTGATGGTTTTTCTCTTACCTTGCGAGTGCATTACACCGCGCTGTATTCTGTCTGCATTAGCACTTCTGGTATGTCTAATGCTTTGTATTTCAGCTCTTTTCCTCTTACCACAGAATCATAGAATTGCTTCATTTGGAAAAGACCTCTAAGGCCATTGAGTCCAACTGCTAACCCAGCACTGCCAAGTCCACCAGTAACCACGTCCCTGAGTGCCACATCTACACTTCTTTTAAATACCTCCAGTGATGGTGACTCCACCACCTCCGGGGGAAACCTGTTCCAATGCTTGAATTTCTTCTTTCCATGAAGAAATTTTTCCTAGTATCCAATCTAAACCTTCCCTGGTACAACTTGAGGCCATTTCCCATTGTCTTATCACTTGTTACCTGGGAGAAGAGGCTACACCCCCACCTGGCTACACTCCCCTTTCAGGCAATTGTAGAGAGCGATAAGGCCCCCCCAATCCTCCTTCTCTCCGGGCTAAACAACCCCAGCTCCCTCAGCTGCTCCTAATAAGACTTGTGCTCCAGACCCTTCCACAGCTTCCTTGACCTTCTCTGGACACACTCCAGCACCTCAGTGTCTTTCTGAGGAATACAAAATGACACAGGATTTGAGGTGTGGCCTCACCAGTGCTGAGTACAGGGGGACACACAATCACTGCCCTGGTTCTGCTGGCCACACTATTCTTGATACAGGCCAGGATGACATTTGCCTTCTTGGCCACCTTCCTGGCATGCTCTGGCTCATGGTCAGTCCATCTTCATATTTCACACACTCACTGTAGTGCATTGTTTGCAGTACCCAAGTGTCCTCTCACTTCCAACACTTTTTACAATGCTTTTAAGGTATTTTTAAAATGAATGTTTCAAATATAAATTTCATTCTGTAATATACATGCTAATTTAGCAGAAACCTATTTGCTGTCATATTATGATTTTATGATAAGTAACAATCTATAACATTGACATAAGCTTGCATACATAATATATGGGCCTCCTGGAATCAGATATTCCCCATGGAAACTGCTCATTGGCACAGCATTAGTAAGACATACAATAACTAACCTGCATTCTCAATCTTTCCCCTTTGATACCATTACTCTTATCATCTGTTTACTTTGATTTTTATTGCAGACAAATACATAATATTTCTTATGCTACTGAAAAATAAGCTAGGGACAAAATAAATAAAGACAGCCATGCAGGTAAGATACAGCTATAGACTCTTAGCAGAGAAAATTTTCACAGAAAGACGTTCATGACATACAAGATGAACAAATAAAAAAGACAATTGCAAATTTCTAGCAGAGGTTTCCAGCAAACACTGCTATGCAAAAAACAGAGAGGGGAAAAATCAACAGCAAAAAAAGAGGCCAGATTACAGTCAGGACATGTGGAGGGGAAGCACTGCAGGTGCACCATGAGGCACAACACCCCTCTGCCTAAAATTGCAGTTCAGATTCTGTGAACACTGTTTCACTTCTGCATGATGAATCTCTTCTCTCTCTTCTGACACAATGAAAAGATTCTGTTTTCCAGTACAAAAGTAGCTTACCTGGCTCTCCACTTAAGGAGAGTAGTACTTGACCCCTAAAATGCCAGTTCAGAACCACTCTGCACCTCAAGGTCACAAGTGAAAGGGCCAGAAGTTGCAAATGCAGCATGATCACTTCAAGCAAACTGCGGAAAATTATTTAATCCAACAACATAATGCATCTCAGTAGCACAAGAGCAGTGGTGATAATTTGCCACTCTGCACACCTTGGAAATGAGTGCTTCTCACCAGCCTACATAGTTGTCTCAAGGGTGTAATAGATGAATTTTGAAAAACCATGGAATTAAATTTGAGTTTGACTGTGGAGCAGAGGGACACAGACACCTTGTAAAGGTGAAAGGACATCCTATATTTTATCCTCTTATGCTGTTGCTTTTGGAAAACAAGCTAGCAGTTACGCTCTGAGCAGTTTGGACTCCAGAGCTGTTGACAGCTCAGTGAAGAACTTGAGTAATTAAAAAGGTCCAAGTAAGACATGAAATAGGATCTAAGCAGAGATCATAAGGAAAATAATGCATAGAAAATATAAGTGTTCAAGAGAATATGATCATAAAGCAATACTTCAAATGAAGAGAGACACATGCATTAGCGTGTCCACTCTTGAACATCTTTCTTTGGTGCACAGACATTTAGTAGGAAAACTCAGCCTCCTAGAATGCAGTTTAGCAAATAAGACTCAATTTCCCCAAATGATAAAGATTTTTTTTTATTGCCTGAGATGAAAGAAAGTTAGAACTAGCTTAACAGAGAAAAGAAATACAGCTGGATTGCTGGACACTGTAAAAGGAAAAACCAAGAGACAAAAATCTCACTAGTCAAGGATTTTATTTTTTTTTTTTTTAAGTCTGTGCTGCCAAAATACTCAATTTTAAAATGGTATGAGGACTATAGAATTTCACAGCTTTTTACTGCTACTCAGTCACACTGGTCAATGATGACCATAGCAAATAGAACCATAAAATACCTGCCTTTCCAACAGCAATTGATGAGAAGCTGCCCTAACACTCTAACAGACTATGGCAAAGGATCTTGAGACTTATCTGTTCATCTCCAAAGAACTTCCAAATGTCTTTGTTGACATTTCCATAATACAACATACAAAAGCATGACAGTGGAAGTACACAATACTGAATTGTACAAAGATCATTCAAAACAATGTCTATTACAACAATTATACTTGCTGTTAAGTGGTTTTTCCTAATGTTACTCTCAAGATGAGTATCCATAAAGTCTTGAAAGGGAAAACATATACTGTCTTTCAAGTGATGTGGAAGCTAAAAGAAGCTTTGATGTCAGAACAAAATTAATGTATGATTCTACTGGACAGTGTTATTGAGCATACTTTGCAATTACAAAAAAAAGGGGGGGCTTAAAATCATTGTTTTCTTTACTTCCCTATCAGTTTCCTCTTAGGACTGTGATTTAGTCTGGCATTCTAAGTATGTTTATTTACTACATTCTCTAGACAGCATACAGATCTCCAGGAATTTGAATACCCTGCTGACATGATGCAAAGTACAATAAAACAGGATTTCAGCAGAATTCAACATGTTTGCCACTGCCTGCAAAGTCTACTTTTTAAATGATCTTTGGCAGCCTATCAAATGCTTTGAAAATTCAAATTCAGTGACCAGAAACTCTTCTTTATCTGAAATAGTTAATTATCTGTATTTGAATGCCATTATACAGAAGTATAATAAATTTTCCATACAGCTTAAACCTGTCCCTACGGCAGCTACTAACAGGTAATCCTGCAAAACATGTCCAACCAGTCATCCCGTTTATCTGTCTGGAAAGAAGAAAAAACGGAACTTACACTGTACTATATGTGAGATTAGGAGGGCAGTGCTGGTGTCATTACATGTTAGCCTTCCCTGTGCCAGATCCTGCTTCACTTGCAATGCAAATAGGTACCTGCAAAACAGAAGTGAACAAAGAGTTACACAAAGCAGGAGGGAAAGAGGGGAAAGTATACCAGCTCTGGCTTTGACTGCATGTTCCCTTCACTTTTTGGAATCTACAGAAGTGATCTGAATTACCTAAGTTTAGAGGCTAAATAAACCACAACAGATACTGTATTATTGCCATTAGAGCTGTACATGGTGGCTGCTTTGAAGAACCAAGATGTCTCTCTTTTTCTCTCTTTCTCCCTCCCTTGAAACCAGAGCAACGAGATATGACAGTGCTAGTAAATGTGACAGCTATTAAGTACTCAGCAAGAGATAGTGCAGCTGCTTCTAACCATGAAGAAATGACAGATAAACCAGTGATTTAGAGTTATCAGTTGGTTCTTGTAGAATACAAAGTGAACTCTAAACTTCCACCTTGGCACTCACTCGGGAATGAGGCACAAAATCTTGATCAAATGACTCTAGCTAGCTAGCTCTGATACCTTTGTGGCCCTAATACCTGCACTGTCCATGTACCAGCCCTTTCTAACATTGCCTCCAAACCATTTCAGCCACGCAGGGCAATTCTACACCGCCAGTTTAAATGCTGAGACAACACAAGTCCAAGACATTATTTCAACATTTAAATCTCTTTTAGCTTCAACAGAAATTGAAATGGCTTAGTTCCACTCAGTATCCGATTCTTCCCTCCAACAAAAAAAAAAAAAGCTAGCAACAGGCATTTCTCCTACAGCTGGTGTGAAACCTGAAGTGGTGAGACACACCTTAACAAGGCTTCCAAAAACTGCAGCTCCTCTGGAGGGCTCATACTAGGATCTCAATAGTTTTAATAAGACTAGATTTTAACAGGTTCAGAGAAAAGCTCTCATTTGAACAGCGAGTTTCTGAACAAGAAGATGTAGGTACACTAAACGAAAAGGGCAAGCTGATTTGAGGAGTATGGAAAAGTACTGCGTACGTACAAACTGAAATAATACAGCAGATCTACATAATGTCCTTTTGAAACCTGCAGACATCTGTCTACCCATACAAAATTCACCCTGGCAGAGGAACATAGCACAAAAATCTTATAGTCTCTTCTTCTTCAAGTGATGAAGCAGTTCCCTGTGGATATGCTTTCACATCCTACACACTGCTGTGTATATATATTCAAGTCCCTTAGCATACATATTTAAAATCTAACCATAAAAAGTCATTAGGATTAAGAGACACATCTCCAGGTACAGAGAGAGATCACCAAAAATTATTGTACAGTTCACATACTAAGAAACTGATATGCAGAATATCTATTCAGAAACAGAAATGTTTCATTAATAACATCACATTGTGAGTTTTCATTCATCCCTTTATTTTTTTTACTCTTTCTTTTATTCTTTAGTCTTTACCAAGTAAATACTCCTTCTTCCTACCCCACATTTCTACTTTTCTCTTTCCAGGCTATCAAGCGATATCTATAATTTTTTTTTTTTTAATTGCAGTGCTCTATTACCAAAATAAAACATGACAAAGATAAACAGTGAACATCACAGAAGTGGACTTGCTCTTTATAATACAAGTCGTAAGGACACCAGAGCTCTTTGCAAAAGAGGACTTTGTCTTGTGAGAAGATTGAAAATAAAAACTAATAGTGAAAATTCTGAATCTGAATGGAAACATGTAATTAAAAACTAATAATACTGTAGACCAGAAAAAGAGAGAAAAGTTGCAGTGAAGAAATACTGCAACAAAACAATGCTTCTGACCATAAAGGAAGGACCTCGTAGTGAGAAAGAACCTTAACAGATCCCTCAAACACATATTTACTCACAGAAAAACATGACTTTTTGTGCAAATACAGTGTGAAATTCAAAGCTTAAATGAAGTTTTTGAAATGCACTGAAAATCATTTAAGCATTAGCATTTAAGGTACTGTCTGCATATGTGCGTGTCTTTCTCTACATTCTTATTTTTCATTTTATTCCTTCTCCTTTGCATTTCTCCATCTCCAAAGTCACACTTCCACCTGTGCAAACCTTTGGCACTTGTGTTGGCTATACAGACAGGGTCCAATGCTGCTGCAAATTGGCAATTCACAGAAAACAGCTCTCTCCCAAATGAGGGTGCAGACACACATGTCCCTCGGCAGAGGGGTACCCCAGGGTGCCAATACATGACTTGATCACGCCAGAGAACTCTGTTGCCAAACTGACCTCTCCTGGGGTTAGTAAAGCTCTCCCAGGACTCCATATCCAAAGAGGCAAAGGACTCCTGGACTTTGCAGAACCTCTCAGCACAGACTGCAGCTGAATCTTAGGGCCCATTTTTTCAGGAGCATTCAAGGCTGGGACAAATTATATCAAGCTAAGAGGCAGTCATCAATCCTCACCCAGTCATCTCAAATTCCATGTTCTCTCCCCTCTGTCCATCAGAGATTTAACAAGAAGAAATAGTCACGCAGCTACTAACCTTGTCAGTTCCTCCTGCAGCTGAGCGTGGTCAGGTGGGAAGAATTTTACCACAAATTTTACAACAATGTGCTTCGGTCCTAGGGAAAACGTCAAAGGAAGTTATCAAACATCAATAACATGCTAGCCAAATATGCACAATGATGTACAAGGGATGATTCATGTAACCTGCAGTGCATACAGACATGCTAACCTCTTGTCCTTTGTTAGTATGCAGGATATTTGGAGACTGCCCAATAAAATTTACACACAATAAAAGTGAACAGTAACTTGGTCAAGGGCTACTCTGCCAAAACCAAGTATGTTTTTAGTAATTACATCAGTTGATCCAATAAAATATATCTGTATCTACTTTCCTTGCTTCAGAACAGGAGGGAGCTAAAATACACTCTACTTTTTAAGTCCACTAGCAAATTACTATTTCTGTTTTAAGAACAGCACATTCATTCCAACTCTTACAAGTATGACCAGTGACAAAAGGACCAATGCATCCCTGTCTTGTGAGACGGAGAGGTGCCAGAGCATACACTCAGACTAATATGACCAGAAAAGCACCCAGAAAAACTGAATCTCAATGGGCAAAGCTCAACAAATTAAGAACTTGGCTGATATTTGACAGAGAAACAAAATAACCAGAACCTTTCCTGTTCACTTCTACTCTTTCCAGAGCTGGTGGCTATTTACAATTTCCTGTTCTTTCCCACCACCCACTATACCTTCCCATATCTCAACAGTTTCCTCTTCTTGGTCTCCAACAGTCCCAGGTTCTGCAGCAATGTCCCACACAATTGTAATACATCTGATAGCTCCTTTCCAGTAATAAAGCCTTCCTGTTCTTTTTCTTCTGTTCTGATTCCTGCTACTACCAGTCAGCAACATATGTTCCTTTAGTCCTTCTTTTACTGCACTCTTTTTTCTACAAAATTGTTCCCTCCGTTGCCACCAGTGCCTCTTCTAGTGACTGACCAAACCCCAGCCTCCCATGGGGTGGGGTCAGCCCGTTCACATGCTCATGTGACAACTTCACAGGTACATCTTTTAAGGACAGGCCAGAAATACAAAATAATTCCAACAAAATTTAGTGCAGAAGCTTGAGAATATGAAGATTGCAACCGACAGAGTCCTAATTTATTCAAGCACTCTCAGACTGAGGAAAGAAATGTCAACAAGGAAGTACTTACTTCTAATCTGTTTCATAACAGGCTTCAAAAGATCGAGCCACACCTGAAAACAAAAGAAGCTGGTGTTATCATCTCTAAACAAACTACCAGAGGAGCATTTTTAATTGCAGTACCTAGATTATCAGTTACTTACTTATTTTTTCCAGTGTGGTCATTATGCTTTCCTTAATTATACACGGTGGGTTTTCTCCCCAAAATTCTGGGAGACGCTCAGGAAACAGCACTGTTAATGGGCACAGCTTTCAAAGCAGTAGAGATTCAGAGAGCTGGGAAACAGTGAGGAAATCTCCCCCTCACTTGTCTCAGACATCAACAATCACAGCACATGTGGTCAGGAACCATTAATTTTGGGGAAAGAACAGCTGAAATGAGGAGTTTGGGAAAAGACAGTCCTATATTGTCATTGGGTTCCAAACCCTGATTAATCTTGAGAAAGGGAAGTGAATGGGGCTTTTGCTTGCCTTTGAGGCTGGGAATGCTGGACAAATGGAGAAATAAGATGGCAGCAGCCTCCTGGTATGGGGGACCCAAGAGGAATCCCTGTGTGAGGTCTGGGCATAAATGTCGAGTTCCATTGCTGGGCTCCATGGAGATTAAGGAGCCTCCCTCCAACCACCTGCAGGAGGAATGTCCTCTCAGACCACAGTGTAAAGCAGACAACAGCACAAGGTGGTAGTTCACTTGACAACCCTTTTTCCAGGACAGTGTGTGGGTCTTTCCTTCAGCTTTCAAAAGAGAAGCAGTGGGGCGAAATAGAGTTTTGAGAGCTTATCCCCCCCATCCTGCAGTCTCAAGTCAGAAAGGCTGGGACAAAATGTTACAGAAAGCCAAGGGACAATCATGCAGAAGGTAAAAGCCAGATGATTCACAGGGCCTGGAGACAGCTCATAGTCCTCAGCTGGTAACTACCCATGCCCATGATTTATATTTTGTTATCTCACTAAATTGCACAGGGCGTCCCTTGAAGACATCTGGAATTTGTGGAAGAACACCCTACAACCATCACAAAGGTTAAAGCCATTAAAAAACAAATCAACTGAGTCTTCCTCTAGAAAAAGAGTACATATTAAAATTATTACTTCTTCAACCTTTAATAATTTTAGATTATGCAGAGACTGAAACATACTCAAAATACCCATTTCCTAAAATCACCTGAGAAGCAAGACGGGAGCAGGCCTGTATCACTGCTGTAGCTGCTCCAGTGCCATGTGCCATTTTTATCATTACTAATGTGACTGATTGCAATCATCAGAGACCTCACAGCCCCGACCCTTCTCATGCACTAATGTTACTCAATTGAATTCTTACGTTTCTCAGTCTCGAAAAGTCTTTTTCTTTTTTTCAGAAGTTAAAGAAACTTGGTTATCCAAGAACAGCAATACATTTTTTATCACGTTAAACTGGTCCTGACACACTTTGACACTTGAATAACTTAAAACTGTTTTGTTTCTGAAAGTTCTCATGTACATAATCTGCAACAAAGGTCAGAGACTTGGCCAAGTTTAATGAGAGGGGAAAAAGACATCTTGAATATGAAATAGCCAATTTACAAGATTATGAGAATAATGTATTTTACTTGATGCCAAAAAAAAAAATAAATTAAAGAAATCAATTTCTCTTCTCCCCAGAGGTGGCTTATAGTACAGCATGAGCACACAACTGCACCATTCCTTTCTCTACTTTCCCAGACATCCTACAAGCAAGTTGTAACATCCTTGAACAGACTGCTGGATACGGCAAATCCATGTACTGAATGCATGTAGTGAGAAAGGTGGGGCAAAACGATGATGTCACCACTATCACCAAACCTAAGCAATCAAAACTTCTGCAGCATGCAGCTCCCACACTGTATCTAAACACCATCAATCTGAGACTGGTTTATAAACTGGAAAGGAAAACTAATGTGAGGACTTAATTAAGATTAATGTTTTTCATTTTCTCCAGAACTATAAGGCTAGATTATTTATTTGTTAAACAAAGGCTGGCATTCCACGATGGTGACCAGATTTCAGCAGCTGGAGAACTGGGGCAGACCTCAAGTGTGATGAAACTCTGTGAAACCCCAGGCTTGGCAACAGTGCCTCATTTTTCTCTTTGTCTCAGCAGGAAGTGGAGTACTCAGACCCTCCACAATCATCTCCCATGCAGATCTTGTCTGCTCCAAGCATGGCATGCTTGAATGTATACACCTGCCAGGCACCTTGACATACAAATGTCAATGTGTCAGATATGAGGTCTGGAGCCTCGCATGTTGAAATAAACACAGCCAAATTGTGAATATATGACTTCACATACATATGATTACATCCAAACAAATATGCTCTAAATATTTATTTTTCCTTTTACATTGCACTCTACACTGCAAAAGCAACTCGTTCTCTTCAGATGATATGAATATAAAATATGCATGTGTGTTTTATTTCTCAGACATACCATTAAATGCAGGGTTTTTTACTTGCACAATGCCCGAGTTCTACATTATGGCCTTCATGAAGCTCAGAAAATTTTAAATACCATGGGAACATTCACCTCAATTGCATCATATAAACTGGTTACAGTAATTTAAGTGTAAATAATACTCTCAGATTGCTGCTCCACATCGAAACAACAATTCATAATCAAATCTTCTGCTTCAGTTTCTGTGAGTTGCTTTCAGGTGGTTGAAGGCATTAATTCCACTGAATTTCACCATTCTTGGGGCACAGCTGACTAGATGTGGGCAAGGTTTGCAGAGCTCCCCATTTTGCAGAAGCAAAGACTTGAACAACCAGCAAGAACATGGACTGGTGCTCTCAGATATTTGGCTAGTACTTCCTTTTGCAAGAGTAGGGGCCAGCTGAGTTAACATGCTCAGTGCACGGAGGCATTTTCCTTCAGGTCAAACTGGCACTGGGCTTAGGAGGTTTTCACCACCTTCCTCTTCATCAGAGCCCCACACCCCCCACTGTGATTGTCTGGACATATTTCCAGCCAGTCAATTCCTGCCACTGTGAGGGCCTCAGGCAGTGGCAGCACCTCAATCTCTCCTGTGTTCTGCCTCAAGCAAATAAACCACTTTGTTTTCACAAGACTGAAAACTGTTGGTTTACTTCAGGTCTCTGAGCAAAATGCAGACAGTCATCTATTTAAAACTTAATGACCTGTGAAGTAGAGAAGGTTGATCAAATGACCTTCTCTATTTTCTAGAAAACTAAAAAGCAACTTTATATACAAAAGACGTTAGGATTTGTTTCAGTTTTACACACATACATCAGTAATGCCAGAATGTCATTATTAACATGGCTACCTGGACCCTCTGCTGCAATGGTACTGTACAGTCGCATTGTTTAGAAAAGTTACATTAAGCTCTCAAGTTACCTCAAGCATTAGCCAAGGGTATCTGGCAGAATATTAACCCTTCTAGTGAACTGTGTTTTACGTAATTCCAGGAGCACACTGTGAAGTAGATCCCTTCTAAAGATTAACATCCATTTAAAAAAAAATTCCTATTTAATTAAAGCTAGCCTAGAACGCTATGACCACTAGCATTCAGTTTTAATGTCTATTGTCTAATGTCTGTGCCTGTACTAAGGCATGACAGAGAAGACGTTCCTACTGGTCATTTCATTAAGAAATACTGTTATTTACACATATTTTAGCTAGAGAGAAAGAACACAGATTTTTTTTTACAATTGTCCAAAGTCGTCTCCTTTAGGTCATCCAGGCTACTGGTGCAAAATTCACCTAACAGGCATGAAATCCAATGTACATCAGAATGTACTGGCAGAGCAATCCAGATAACTAGCACACATGCCAGTAGGTTACACGATAAGTCTAAAATAAAACAAACTTCAAAAAGAAAGTCACTAAGAAGAAAGACTAAGATGTCGTTAGCCTATGGCTTTCTGTGCTACATGAAGTGCAATGCCTGAATGTTGCCAGCAGCTGATCTCAGATCCCTGAGTGTCAGGACCACGACACCTGCCTGTGCCACACAGCTCCACAGAAAGGACTACCATCCATTTTGGAGGGTTCTTGGATTTTCTTTCCTTTTTATAAACCTTGTTATATTTTATATATCCCTTTTCTTGCCCCATAATGTTTTTCATGAACTCTGTCACAATCACTGCAACTTCTCTATCAGCAGAGAAAATTTATTTCTACACTCCAAATCAAGCAGGACTATAAAATCAAGAGTTGAGGCTCTGCAACAGTCCAGCCTTTGGCTTCTGTACAGCAACTTAGAAAAACAAAACGCTTTCCCAGCTTGTGTCTGAATTAGCCATTACTTTCAACGCAGATGAAATCTGACAGGAACAATCAGGTTTAAAAAACATTTCTTCAACTCCAATAGGCAAGAACATTTTTTTTTTTAAAGTCCTTTCCCTTTTGAAGACTGAGGATTAAATATATCTTACAAGTAAGGAGCAGAAGGAGAGAATACAGTGTGCATGCAGCTGAAAACCAGCTCAACATTAATCCTTTTACATACCATCATCTTTTTATGATCTGGAAATTCAAGGCCAAAATAGTCGCCTTCAACAAGGTTCAGGTGGTTGCAAACAGCATCATGCAAAACTTTCCCTGGAGCTCTTTGCTGTAAGAAGAAAACAAAGCCTAGGGTTACAAAGATGCTTTTAATTAGTGGCAGAAAAATTATTATGCTAAGAAATTATTCAAACAACACTGTCAAAACTGTTTACAAAATCAGTGGCTATTACAACCATACCCACAGGGCAGCTGACAATAATTACACTAGTTTCAAAGCTAAAGAATACATCCATCCATCCATGGATGGCAGCTCTGAATCCATCTTTAGTGCGTTTTTATTTTTTGAGGGAAAAGTACTGTGAACTAGAAGAGGTAGAAGAGGGGCTTGGGATATAATTTTCTTACGTCTACCAAGGCTAATTTCTACTGTGATTTTTCATTTTATCCCACGGCCCTTCAAGCCACATCAGGTGGTGTATATCTGTGCACAACACAGTGAAACCAGGATGTTCACCGACAGACCTGTCATACGAAACACCAAGGACTGAGGGTTCGCTGGACACTGCTTGATACACAACAGGCTCAAGCCCTGGGTTCTGACTTCACAAGGGCTTATCCCAAGCTTCCTGCTGGGAGGCACTGAGGCTGCTCCAGGCCTGTGTGTGCTACCCTGGCAGAGTGGGCAAGTCATTTGGAGGAGTCAAACACACTGAAAGCCTTCCCTCTACAAAGACCAGATGTTCTAGCCCAATATTAGCTCCCAGAGCCACCATTCTGCTGATTCTAAGGATTCTTTTCATCAGCCCATCCTTTAAATCCACACCTGCAGAAAATACTATAAATTACAGTTTTCCAGCAAGTCTTCTGCAAAAAACAGTCCCTGTATAAAAAGGCCAATCACTGAAATCAAATATTTTTGTTCCTTGGACAAATGCACCTATTTTAACTCAAAAGGCCCTGAAACACAGGTCTATACTCACTTCAGAACAAATAATAACCCACTAAATTGCACAAACTCTGCTGTTACAAGAGACCAATCACATCCTGGAGAACTGGCCTTGCATTCAACCTACAGACTGGCCCCTTCCCGTTCGGCCCAGTAAATAACAGAGCAAAATGAAACAGTAGTAACCAAGTGAAGAAAAGACAACCATTACAGGTGGGCAGACCAACTGACCTGGCCCAAACCTGAGCCTGAGCCCACGTCCTCGCATCTCCAGGCAGTGCCCATACCAACAGCCTACTCGAGAGTGGGCAGCTGCTCAGTCCCACCCGCTCCCAAATGCATCATAATGCAGTCTGGTCTCTGTTTCACTGGGACACCAAAACAATAAATAGACAGGATTTTTCCACCTAGGGCAATACCTGGTTTTCAGCTGTAACTTGAAGTACAAAGCATCTTTCCAAAGGTAATTTCTCTAACATTCTCTAATATGAACAGTGACAAGTAAATACCCAGTAGTGAGGCTTACATCAGAGAAATTAAAGTGATGACATTTTTCTAGGGAAAGCACAGGATGTAGGTGCCACCACAGCAGCGCTGTCACCCTGGTCATGCAGGACACAATGACTGAAGCCTTCAATGCTGTCTGGTTTTGAAAGTGTGAAGGGAAGAGCCAAGCTCACTTCTTCAAGAACTTGCTGAACAGGTTTTTACCCAACATACTCCCAGTGCCTCTGACAGACCCATGCCACCAGGAAGCGATGTTCACTCAAGTTATTAACTGTTTGTTAATATTTTTTGTAGCAAATATTAGCCTCATGAATACTGTCAAAAAACACGTCAAGAACAATTGCAGATAAAAGTACTAATTTTTTTAGGCATTCACCACAACCTTGCAGTAACCAAAGTAATGCATAGTAAAATGCCAAGAGGATACAAAGAAGGAAGGAAAAAAAAAAAGGCATCTTTTTTTCTAGATAGAGAACTTTTGATCTGATGCAATGGCATCCAAAATAAGTCTCAAGTGCAAGTATATTTGAATACACTCACTTCACGCTCTCCAGCTTCATTAAACCAAAAGCATCCCCAGTGTTCACCACCCAGCCTGCACTGACCATTGCACCTTGTCAGTTCTAACAGAAAGCTTCCCACCCTTTCCACTCCATCTATCACTGTAGGTCGGCACAAACAATCAGACACCGTCTCAGTGAAAGAGCTTCCTGCTAAGTGCATTTCATTGGAGGCAACAGAAGAGTATTAAACACATTAGACTGAGTGTAATAATGATACTACTTTACTGCTCTGAAAACACACCAACAAACTATTTAGAAGTAAATACTCCTGCTTCCAGACTAGTCTCAGGTCTTCACAGTTTGGCTGGGGCTGCTAGAGAGACAAAGAATGGGTTTATCAGTTACCCTCGCAGCAAGAAACTTTCCGACTTGTGCACAACCAGAAAAATGGTAGCGTGCCTGTGAGTGTCTATGTATGTCCAGCTAAAGTATTTGATGGACTTCTGTCTGACAAAGACCAAACTTCATCTCTCCTCACAGGAAAAAAAAGTGTCTCTGAGTGGAGATTTTTGAACAACAGGAAAGAAGGCAGAGAGCCCACCTGCATTACCACACTGCTCAAGGTTAGCTGAGGAGAGCACGGCTGTCTGATCTCAGACTGTGAGTAAAAGCATCTGATTAAAACCTGCTGAGTGTTTTCATAAAGGTTTTTTTTTTAACAGGCATTTAAATGATGGAACAGCAGTCTTGTAGTATTTATGTCACTTGGCATTTTCTCTGGAGTATGCCTCAATAAAATGAAATGCTTCTTACTCTAGTATTTGTAAATATTATTATTCTAAACTCATCTATAGCTTTGATCAGTCTACCTCAAAATAAAATCTGACAGTTCTCTCAAAGGAAATGCTGTGCATATAAAATCTGCTGAGATTTAGAGCCTGATGAAACTCCGGTCTTGCAGGGCCAGAAGGAGAAGTACAACATCCACAAAAGCAGGAACTCACAAGGTTTCGGAGAGATGTTGATTCAGGGCAGTTCCATGACATCCCTACTAAAAAATTTAAACACAATAAATTAAAAGCTCCGTCTACTGGGTATGGAAGCAAACCAGGAGTCATTCAGGGCACAGTAAACACGAGCTGACAGAGGGAGCATTCAGGAATGAGTGAGCCACACCGATGACATCATCTGAAGTCAACAGTTGTGCCTGACTTTAACATGGTTACAAGGCCTATGAAAAAATACAAGTTTTCCACAGAACTTGGAAGGCATTTTCCAACCACGAAGCAAGGCCCCGCTGCCATGCCTCAGACAGCAAGTACTAGACAAGCTTCATTGGCTGCTGTTCCACAGCCCGGTGGCAGCATCTGCATAAGCCAGAGCTTGGCTGCTTTCCCTGCTCCATGCCAGCACCAGTCTGCTCCATGGGGGACACTGACATGGAAGCATGGAAGCAACGAAGGCTGGTGGCAAGACTATACCTCCAGACCACTTGCTGCCACAGACAGCACCGCCCTGTGAGGCAGCAAGGGAAAGGAAACAGGAGGGCATGGTATACTGGTGGAATACAGCTGGGGGAAGGTCACACGCAACCCCCAGGCTGGGAAGCAGCTGCAGCAGGTGGCAGTCCTCTGCTCCTGTTTCTGTTGACAGCCAGATTCCTGTATAATCAATGAAAAAATATTGCAGCTCCAGACAGCAATTCTTCCCACCCCAAACCAGCCACCTGAGCACACTAGCAGGGAACTTTTCCTGAGCAATACAGGTGTATCTTTTACCCTGACAACAAGGAGCCCTGACATCTGTTTTAACGATTTTAGATGAGGTGAGCCCCAGTCAGACTGATATACCAGAGAATTACTATTTTTCTCTTGGTGCGGTATTTACTTACACCAAAATAATATTATAAATTTGTTACAATGAAAAGAAGCTCACTGACTTCCAGCTACACATCCTTACTGCTTAATGCATTTTGAACTGGTCTTTCATCTAGCTCTGTCAAATCACATTTTAAAAGTCACTTTACATTTTCAGGGAACGTCAAGCTCTAAATTATGAATAATGTGCATCACTACATTTAGCTGCAAGCTATGAAGGTACCCAGTCAAACTAGCCTGCTTTACGCATTATACATTGAACATTTTGCTGTCTGCTCATTATCTCAGTCCTACTCAATTCAGCCTCATTCTACTCCCACCCAAATCCAAAACAACATGTTGCTTATGATCTTCCAATGGTGAATATTTTATTAGGTTCAACAATTCTTTCATGTTCTAGCAAACGCCAATCATTTTACAAAAAATCCCTCTACATACTTGTTTAGACCATTCTTTGAGATATACTGCAATACATTTTGTTTTTTAAGAAAAAATAAAGTACATGGCTATATCTGGAAGATATCCAGAGCTGTAAAAGAAGTAGGTTTTGACACATCACACCACCTCCCACAGTAAATTCAGCAATTATTTCACTAATTATCTACCAAAAAATAAGTATGTATGTTTCTGGTCAAATAGTGGTTTTAACATTTTTTATCTGTTCAGCCAAATAATCTCTGATCCCAGCTTGAACAAGACCTTTGATTAAAAGGCTTTTGTTAATTTGTTTGTTTTTACATTACTGAGCAGCAATACCAGCTTAAAAATACCAAATAAAATAAATACTTTCTTCTGAACATCTGAAAAATTTAAGTCCCATTTTTGGCTGAAGTAAGAAATAGTTTCATGTGGAAACACAGACTACTCTGTTTTCCTTCTCTTCTTCAAAACTGCCGCAAATGGGTCAGAAAGAAGTTTGGGTTGTTTTGGGTTTTAATTACACTTGCTTGTACATTAGTAGCAGCTCATAGGAGAGAAAATAATTCCTTTATGTTCAATTGAAAGAAAGAGGTACATTCATTATTCACACCTACCACCATATAAAGGCAGGTCTTTCTTCCACTAATGCCCTGTTCCTATCACATTCTGGGTGCTCAAATGCTCTAAAATAAAATGTGACTACTTGGTCACGCTAAATATTTTACAAATACTTAAATACTATATGGCACAAAGGTTAAACACAAGGTTTGAAACTGTATTTGCTCTTTCATGGTAATCACCAAAAAAATTCCTTGCACTGATCAGCCTTTTATCATATCAGCCAAATCAGTTTGCCAAATTATTTTTATACTCTAATTTAACAACTGCATTGAAAACTTCATTCAGTAATTTCATTACTATTTCTGAAGTCATACACAGTTGTAATCACTACTAAGAATAACAACCCCACGTTCTTAACAGCATAACTTTCTCAGTTATTCGACACTGTTAAAAATTATGTAGTATCTACAGTTTTGAAGTGAAAGAAAACCAACCAACAACTGTTCAAGATAAGCAAATAGTATAAAAATAACCTCACAGATGAGATTGAGCACAGGGTTCTTAAACAAATAACCCTGTCAGAAAATTATACGTCAAAGAAGGCTTGAAAACTACTCACAGGAGAACAATACTGTCAGCATCTGAAGACAAATTTCATATTTTAAACAGTTCTCCTTTCTGGCGTAAAATGAAATGCATAATTCATATTTAGCAAAAGTCTATTTCCTGAAAGGTGGGATTAACAGCAAGAAGCACTGGTCTGAGTGTTGTTGCTCTGGACCTTGGAGACACTTGGAGATCCTCTGCCCTTCTTCTCCTCTCCTCCCTTTCAAAGCGTAGGTGTTAATCCTATAAGGAAGGATTAGATGACTATAAAAATAGCATTAGACCATAAAGATAGCTCTTACACCTGGGCTTACTGGCTTTTACCTGGCTGTTCAGCTTAGACTGGGTAGTTGAGAAGTGTTGGAAGAAGTGTAATTCATTACTCCTACATACCAGGCCAAAGAACGGTGGAGAAGTGACACCTTTGAACAGAGCAGCCACACACTCCCACCACTACTTTTAAGTAGGCAGATCCCCACTCCGGAGCTGCAGCCACCAGGTATGCGTCCCATTTGAAAAGAGGGTGTAGAAGAGGCAGATTTTTATGATAACCTAAAGGCACCTCGTTCCTTTCAAGATATTTTCCATTTGAATGTAGTTGAAGGCTCCACTCCTGGCACATATCCCACATGCTTTTGCACAGACTGTGCACATACCATCAAAGGGCAGACTGAGGCCAACAGCAGTAACAGAATAAGTCTCTTATGCTGCCTTAAAAACAGGGGATTGATCATCTGCTCTGTGTGTACAATGAGACTATTTAGCGTTCTTTTCTTTCAAGATTTTAGTGGACTGCTTTTACACTCACCACATAAACTGTATTCCCTTAATGCCAGTGCTTGCTTTCCACAGCCTCTGATGTACACTTTTACCCTTTGGTCAGTTTTGGTGGCGGTGGCACCTTTTTTTAAACAGCACGATTTTAAGATACGGTACTTTTTACTTCAGGTATGTTTTACTGCCCTTAAAAAAATGCAGCTGCAAAGTTACGACTTCCCCCCCCACCACCTATCAGCTATGACAAACTTCAACAACAACTATTTTAGGCATTTTGTTGCTAACCAAAAATCAACACAGCAAACAATTAGTAAGGCAAAAAATACAAAGGGAAGGGGTTTAATAACCCCCTCATTTGCTTGCATTTCTAGCATGGTCTCCAAAAGAAAATTGCAGTTTTCTACATTTGAAACATGGATTTGTTATTGTAACCATAGTCTTGGATTTCTGATTGTGACAAACTGGTTTATGTCAAAATATTTTCTAAAATAGGCAGAAGCAGAAGGACTGCTCTTACTAGACCTTAAACTCTCTTCTAATGCCCAAAAATCAAATTTAGTAGAAATAGCCAATAGTAAAATTCAGACGAACAGTAAATACTAAATAATCTTCTTTAATAGTTAAATGCTGTGGAAGGAAAAAGAAAAACATTATCTAGCAAAGCTAATGAAAAGTTTTATCATGAGGCTATTATTAGCACTGCTTAGTTAAGCTTTTTCTTATAGCAGAGTCAGACTAATACAAAATTCAGCTACAGTAAATCCTCAGGTAACTGTACATCTCCATAATTACAGTACAGTAAAGCTATGGAATTGGAAGCTCTGCTAGGTCTATTTTCACTCGGCTCATAAAATTACAGCTTTGTACCTTAATGGGCAAACACCACCCACACTGTATTTATCATATACGCCATTTCAATGTGCATGAGAGAACACAAACATGGAGGAGAGATGGGCTGGGCACCTTCAGAACTGAGCCTTTCACATCACAGACTAATGTGTCATCTTCAAGCATAATGCTCCAATAATTCGGTTTCTTTGCAGTTCTTACAAATGCAAACTGATATTAATACTGATTTTACTTGCCACCTCTCTATTACTCAGATTTCTAGTGGACAAGACGTTTGTTACTGCAGAATCAGCAGCAACCACCACAAAGCTAGTGGAGCCCTTTGTAAAGAAGACAGAGGAAGAAACAGGCAGATTCTTGGAGCCTGGAGAATTTCCTCCTCAGGTAACTGTAGGGACAAAAATACACAGAATTTATTTCGCACATTCATCTCTCTGTCATCAATGCCAAAGAAAAACTGAAACTTCTCACTGGCGAAACACCACGAACCATAAAAACCAAAAATATTCAGCTTTTGGCCACAGTAGTCTAAGCACACATCTGTTTATTACAAAATGTTACTCATGGTGAAACACATTAACAAAATACTTCATGATTAGTTTCCTGGTTCACTGGTTCCTTTGGCTCTAGTTACAGCATTTTAACTAGCTGGCATCTAACTCTCAGTTAGAAAGTACAACTGATCTTGTATTGACTTTTCTGTACTGATTTTACAAAATCCTACATTTCACACATATGCACCTAAAATGCACTTCATCAACTTAAAAGTGGTGCTCTGATCACATCTGCTTATGAATTCAGCTGGAAAACTTCATTGTTATCTGCCTAAAAATCCTCTAAGAAATTGTCCCAATGGGGACAACACATTCCTTCCCATGAAATGCGAATGCTGATCTTGGTATTGCCAAAGAACCCCTAACCCCCCCAAAAAATCAAACTGCAAAACCAGGTCTCTGCAGCAGCTAATTAGTCCTGCTGGAAAAATACAAACCTCATTTCTTGTAGTACAACCCTAACTTCCTTCAGACAGGTGTAAAACATTTGTGGGAAATCAGCAGTGGCAGAGCAAGTCTTTTAAACAACTGTTAAAGGCTGCAAAATTTCACACACCAACAATTAAATTCTTAGACTTCCAGTGGGAAACTCTTGGCAGCACCACTGCTACTAAACCAAAATTACTTTCCTTGAACATCATTAAAATGCACAGTGTGGACAAGAAAAACGAGGTATTAAAAGAATAATGAGAAAACTTACTAAAAATATGTCATCTTATTCCCTAAATTAGCTCCTGTAAATGCTGAGTCATCTCTGCCTAATTTTCCTAGCAAAATTAAAAGTCGTTTGTGGCTGTTCTTTCTCCCCTTATCAAGGCAACCATCCACTGTTGGAAGTGACTATTTTCCTTTCTGAAGAATTCCAGCTTCAGAGCCTTGACACTGCATGGTTTAGACTTGCAAAAACCAGAGCCAGCCCATCATGAATTTACCATCTACGTGCGAATGGCAGGGCAGATGCCTTAAACAGTGCTTTCCTCGTGATCTAAAGCAAACTGCTTTGCAAATCAGCACGTAAGAAAGGTGGAAGGCAACAATACTTTTGTGCTACATGGCTTTTTAAAAACCAGCTGCACACTAAAAATTCTCTGAAAAGCTGTGTCTTGCTCAGAGGGGCAAGAAGGGAGGGAGTCACACCAAAGCCATTCCAGCTATGACACCAAAACCCTTAGTGGAGACAGAGGGATGCCAGCATCTGACAAAGATAACCTCTGAATTACCTATGTTTAGTCGACAGCCAAGGGTGTAACCGGGCAGATGTCTCCATCTGGCATGAGCTGCACCTCCACCACGAGGCTCTGCCCATAGGGATGTGCCTGCCAGCGTTCTGCAGCACAAGGATGCCCACAGCACAAGCCCAGCATGTGTGCTGTGGGCACTGGCTTCGGAAAACACACCACAAGATTCGTTTTCACAAACTAGATGGGAGTTTGATGTGAAGCTGATAGAACCTCATTTTTCAGAACGTTTTCTTTATGGAAAGCTGTTTCACTAAAGTTCAACTCTGGAACCAAGCATATACCTGTCAAATAAATGTTGATATTACTTTCTCTCCCTGCAAGCAAAAAACTGAATGAGTCTAACCCCCGGCCCTGGCACTATTTAGTGGCACACTGTGCTCGTTGTTTCTTGGGAAAAGCTGCAACCGAGGCTCAGAACACTCATTAAAAATACCTCAGATTGAATTTCATAGCCCACAACTTTTGAAAAAGAATATAATGGGCACCATTCAGTGCTTTCAGTGTAATTCAGCAGTGTAGCAGCCAGCGCATAATTGGGGATGGAAACCCCAAACTCTATGACACCACTCACTCCTTGCCTCCCACTTTACCACTCCTCTCTCTGTTTCAAGGCAAAAATCACTTAATCACCTTCTCAGGTTTTCTTTTTTTAACATTAAGAAGTACTTGCTTCTCTGTTTTGTTTGCTTTGCCTGCTCATTCTTCCTCATTTTCTTTACGCATAAGCAAACACTTTATTAGAACGAAATAGGCAATTCTTAAGTCATCAAATGTGAAATCAGAACCCTTATATACAGACTGGAAACATGACAATATGAAGTGGTATGAGTATATGGGAGTTATTACTATAAAACCAGACTGAGATGCAAAGAGGCTATTTACTATTTTTATTTGGATACATTTTAGTTCAGTCATGATTGTACTAAAATCCCTTGAAGAAAGTAATTTCATTTACATGCATAAGACCTGGAAAAAATTCCACAACAAACCCCAAAAAAAAAAAGAGGTGTTCAGGCAAAATATTAAATCCTACATCTAAAGCAAAACTAAATGCAACAGAAAAAACCTTTCCATCAGTCTCAACATTACTGTTAATCTCAGAAAGAGCTCACACCATCCAGGACTGTATATATTTTACTTTTTACTTTATCTGAGGAAGGAAAGCACATTTTAACAACTGGATACAGAAGTTTCCAAAAAGGACACTCCTAGATGAGGCCTTCAGGCTGTGGCTGCTGCTAACCTATAATGTAGTCACTTTACATCCTAAATTTCTGTCTTCAGCTAGGCCACTGCTCCAGCTGGATCTAGAGCTCTGACAGCCAAAATGCAAGGCAGGGTAAGGAAGACAATCTTGTGTGCAATTTAAATTAAGAGTTTCTGTAGGACCCTTCTGCTACCAGCCTGTTTTGCAACACTGACGTGGCCTGTCTTAAGAAAAGCTTGGCTGCAGCATTCTGCAACTGCTTCAGACTGGACGTGGAGTAATCTTGTATTTATGTGTGAAACTGAAAGAGATGATCTGAGTTCATTTCTAACGAACAAAATGCATGACAACACATTTTCGTGGCAGCAAAACTTCCAAGGGCAAAACGTAAGTCTCAAAAGTGATCTCTTCTTTAAGTATCTGAAAGGCAGAATTTTTGAGTAGTTTTTTGCCAGTCAAGTCCCCGATACACAAGAGTTTCTTGTTTGGTTATGCAAGATCTGTCAGCAACCTGATGGATGTATAGGAAATGTATTCAACATTTCTCTAAGCAGCCTCAAAGGACCTTAAAACTGAACATGCTTGGAGGCTGATCTGTCTTTTAAACATGCAAAGACACAGGAGAAAAAGTGTCTATATTCTAAGAGTATTTGCAAGGGGAAGGTACAAGCTCTGTTTTGGGCATCACTGAAAAGTGCTACCTTTAGTCTGGGACACAAACTAGAGGGGACAGCTGAGTTAGGGGAATTGGTATGGTAAGAATAACAATAATGGCTGCTTCTACCTGCAGATTTCAGAGGCACCTCATAATGATGTAGCCAAGTCACAATTTCAAGGAAATATAAAAAATAACTACCTCCCTTTTTAATACAACTACACAGCTTTCAGAAAGATCCTCGGGAGTTTTTCCACTCTTCCTTTGCAGCCTGCCTGCAACATGCAGTGTCTCCTCACACAGCAGATGCTCTAAAAAACCATCCATGAGTCATCTCAGGTCTCTGAAAGATGGAACTGCCTCCAGACTGCAGCAGCCTGATGAATGGTTATGTTAGCAAACAACACATAACCGTGGCCATCACTGGGGGGGAGCACAAGTGGAGTGGTGCCGGTGTGCACTGCAGAAACTCACTTCACCTTCAGCCATTTCAAAATCCAAACCTGCTGGGACTGACCTGTATGTTGAACCTAGCATCAAACAGCAAAGCAGAGATCTGCTTATACATTTGTGGCAAACCAGGGAAAGAAGGGATTTGTGCTCATATCTCTGGGGCAGGAGGAGGTAAAGAGGAAAGAAAGGCCAGCAGGATTTTTAAGCTGTACATGTCTGTTAACAGCACGTGGTCTGAGCTGGGCAAAAGCCTCTCAATCTCCAGAGAGCTTCCTCCTGACTGTGAGCAAGATTTTACTTTTACCCAGGTGGAACATTCAACTTTCAGGTGATTTCCCACTGCTTCTGCATGTGTGTGTGTGCGTGCATATTTATGTGTGTGTACCTTACAGAATTGCCTGTGCCTGCAGTTCATGTGAAATTCTTCAGAGACAATAACTTACATCCTTCTGCTTCACTGTGCATTCGGCCATACCAACTGTTCAAGCTAAGGAGATTCCTAGGAGATCTGCTTTGTGTCACTCAGATAGAGGCCTCAAATATCAAAGGAAAGCATCACTATTTACTATCACAAGTGCATAAACACAGCCTCTGAAACACAACTTTTATGGCTTCTATTTTCTTTCAATGTGCAACAATGTTTTCTTTTATGCTCAGTTTAAAAATGTGTGCTGTACAGAATTAGTTACTGTGATCTTGGCTTTGGACAAAATTGCTAAAATACATCTTTAGGCACAGCAGGTTTACAAAGGCAAATGAGCCACTCAACTGTTTTTTTCTTAAGGCCAGAATACAGCACTGCCATATTAGATACCACTTAGATATAAATGAGCTCTATCAGCAACAACAGGCTTCGTGGGAAACAAGCATTCCCTGTTCAAGGTACGTCAAAGAGAATTCTTTGGGGATGTGCTATCAAAAGTCAAGCACCAGACAGCCACAATGCGACTTTTTTGACCACATTTTCAGTCTTACATTGAATTCCTCCAGAAAGAGTTTTAATCCATTTAACCTTGAGGATAATGTGTGTAACTGGAAAAGCATTTGATTTTATCTAATTTGTGGGTTTTTCTTAATGCTGAAACCCCAGTCCTTATGTCCTTAGAGACAGAATACATCTCATTTTAAATATACATTTGTAAATATTCTTTGTTTAATGTTAATACCCAGGTAACTTAGAGATTCCTGGGCTATGCGAGAGCAATACATTTTATTTACAACGTAACATAACTGGATCATCGAATCATAGAATATGCTGAGTTGGAAGGGACACACAAGTCCAACTCCTGGCCCTGCACAGGACCATCCCCAGGAATCTCACCATGTGCCTGAGAGCTTTCTCCAAATGCTTCTTGAACTCTGCCAGGCTGGTGCTGTGACCACTTCCCTGGGGAGCTTGTTCCAGTGCCCAAACCCCCTCTGGGTGAAAAACCTTTTTCTAATATCCAACCTAAACCTCCCCTGACACAACTTCAGGTCATCCCCTCGGGTCCTGTCACTGGTCACCACAGAGAAGAAATCAGCATCTGTCCCTCCCTTTCCCCTTGTGAGGAAGGTGCTGACCTCTTTGAGGTATCCCCTCAGTCTCCTCTTCTCCAGGCTGAATGGACCAACTGACCTCAGCTGCTTGTCAGACAGCTTCCTCTCCAGGCCCTTCACCACCCTCTGGACATTCTCTAAGAGCTTCATACCTTTCTTATTTTGTGTTGCCCAACACTGCACACAGGACTCAAGGTGAGGCCACAACAGTGCAGAGTAGAGCAGGACAATCCTCCCCCTTCATCATGCTACAAGTGATTATTGCCAAGATGCCTAGTATGAAACATTAAATATACTTCAACCTTGCCTATTTATAAAATGTTTAGGTTATCCATGTTCTCACCAGCCCTCAAGTGAAGTTCTGTGCCAGAACATACACATACTTTAGTGATCTCCACCAAAATATTGTCTCGCTACTAGCTTCAGGAATTATCTTTCTTCATCATAATTTACTTAGGGAAGTCAGACAACCCTGTCAGACTCAGAATAAATCTCCTTAGGGAAAGAACTTTTGTCTACAGAAGACCACAATGGCATTGACCAATGATTACTGCTAATATACTTCTTGTACTGGCCTTGACTGTTAATCACAATGTGTAATAATGCTTGACAAAACCACCATGTGACTGAACCAGGGAGAGACATAACCCTGGTCTGGCATTAAAGAGCCAATATTATCAGCTTTTGCTTTTTCAGACTGTATTTCTTAAATTGTTGCTACCAAACAGCTTGAGGCATCCTGTCTACTCTAAAACATCGAGCAAGGTCTTGGCCAGGAGAAGGGCATAGATTTTGCAGGATGAGAAAGATAAGTGAAGACACATGTCACTGGCATCCTTCTGGCTTTTTGATTCTTCCCAGACCATCAATGCTCTTCAATGGGTCCACTCAAGGTAACCAAAGGCAGCAACTTCTGAGTGAGTCCCAGTGGGAGACTCCTTCAGACCACACAGTGGGGGGAGCTGAGGGGTTTGGCCATGATGTCCCGGGTAAGCCAAAGATTTCTTGACCAAACAAAGTGCTGCAGTTCTGCTTCTAGCTACCCAGAGAACACAAAGAAAGAAAAAAAGTCTTCATGTTTGTACTAAAATAGCAGGTCTAAAATCATGCTGAGGAAATGCAAATATTAGCAAATGTAGAGGTCTGTTATAACTGGAACTTACATCTCATCCCCTCTACTGGTACTAAAAATCTTACAGAGTAATTAGTATGTGCTACAAGTAGCTACAGAACAATTTGCTCCAAGAGCAAAGTGCAATTTACTCAAGTGACAGTCTGATACAGAGATTAGACCAATGACAGGTTTAGTGTGTGGCTCTCAGCCTGTGGGACCATCATACTCGGACGCTGTTTGGGCATTGGAAACAACCAGTACTTGCAGTTTAAGAAAGCACAAATGCCAATAGACAATACCTCCTATTGCTCCCATATGCTGGCATTTGCCTACAGCCACAAGCTGCCCCTACTTCCTCTCCACTGCCTACAGAGAGAGGGAAAAGGGCTGAAAACAAAAAAGTGATCCAAAAGAAGAATTCAAACCCCTCCCAGGTAATTCCTTTCATCCAACATATCACAACTATAAATAGACTGTGAACAATTAAGGCCAGGAAAAGGTGAGTTATGCTCATCACTGTCAGTAACCATTCATTCCAAGGCCACACACTTCCTTCTCGCTTATGAAGAAACACAATTTCCCGGCACTGAAACAAGGCGCTCTTCACTCTCAGTTACATGCTAACCAGGACACACAATTTCACGTTATTCACTAGGGTAGATATTTACCCCCATGACCCTCAGAGCCTCGTTTGAGTTGAGATTTATCCATTTTTAACAGCAATTAAACATCCAGTTGCCCTGGAATTCCTTCATGTCAAGTGAAAAGAAAGTGTACTTTCAGAGAAACACTCAGGCCAGGCAAAACTGAACAGATGAAGCTGGCCTTCATCTCATTGCTACTTTGCTTCTTCCCTTGGATTCCATGATCTTTAACACGGCGGTGTGCTTATTTCTTGTTATCATTAACATTCATGAGGTATTTAGTCTACTGTGCTGTTAGGAAACAGATAAGTACTTACACAAAAGATAGTAGAGGACATAATCAGCATATTTTAAATAGTCTTCCAAAACTAAATTCAAATGACTAAACTACTAAAGACAAATATTTTCCAATTTAAAAAAAATGTAGTTCACATCCATTATGAATGGATAGCTCTCACCACCAGCTATTTCAGGATATCCTGACATTAAATCAAGTACTTAACGAAGGGCTTACATTTCTTTTTGAGTGATGCTGAATATATCTGGATATGTGCCCTTGCTGGAGATTTATAATTAGGGTTAGGATTGTAGTGAGTAATTTTAAAAGCTTGAGAAATCACAAGATCTGTCTGACATCAGATGTAGATTCAATACTGAAAATAAAAACTCTACAGACCACATATTTGCCATTGTACAAAAAGCCATTCATCCTGAAAGCAGTGGAAACTTGAACTTCCCCCATCACCTGCGCTTCAGCAGAAGCATGACGGGCGCTGCTCCACTCCTGATAATTATGATCAAGAGATGACACTATTAAAATCTACGTCACTCCTCATAACTGCTGGCAATAGTGTCCCCAAATGTCCCTAAATATGCTTGTGTCCCCAAATGCCCCTAAATATGCTTTACGCCAAGACAATGAGTGCATGAAAAGCAACGGACTTCTGCCAGGGCTGAGCTGTGGGAATAATGGTGGGCTCATGCAGAGCACTCCCACAGCTGTGCCAGTGGCCACAGTGGAATTCAACTCACCCAGCTCTGGCTGTCTAAAAGTCATGTGTTATGTCTAAACTTACCATCTGGCTTGTCTCTCTGCAGTTGGACAAGAGGTACCTGATAGGAAATTCATCCCATCTGGAGAGAGATGGATCACATGCTTCGGGTGAATTGCCCACTGGGACAACTCTCACCCCACTGACAACTGGGAGAGGCTTTCTTACTCCTTGGGAATCTGATGTTCAAACAACTAAAATGAGACGAGATAATCTTATCTAAAACTTTTGCACAGGTAAGGTATGGTCTCACACGCTTTTTGCTCACAACTTTTCCACATGCCTGAGATACGATACACGTGGCATTTCCTTTCCTGGGAAACAGAAGAAAGATACATTCTTATAAAGCTGAGAATTTAAGCAAGGTAATGGTCTTGAAAGGCCTGAATAAGACAACAGCAGACAAAGCAGAAATAAAGACAGTACGATTGAGAATGTATTACAAGAAGGACAGGTTCCCAAAACTGAGCTACAGCCCAGGCTATGATTAACAGCAAAATCCTCCTTTTTCTATATGTGTTGCCCAACACTTACATTTTGCTTCTAATTCTGGTTTTTAAGTCCCAAGTTTTCTCAAAGCAAAAATAACCAATTCCATTCAATACCATGCTGAGGTGTTTTCCTGGAGAAACTGGCTGCTTGTGGCTTGGATGGGTGCATTCCTTGCTGGGTAAAAATCTCTGGGGATTGCTGGGCCTAGAGAGTGGTGGTGAATGGAGTTACATCCAGCTGGTGGCCGGTCACCAGTGGGGTTCCCCAGGGCTTAGTACCAGGAACATCCCCATTTAATATCCTAATTGATAACCTGGACAAGGGGATCAAATGTACCCTCAGTCAGTTTGCAGATGACTCCAAGCTGGGCAGGAGTGTTGATCCGCTGGGGGGCAGGAAGGGTCTGCAGAGGGATTTGGGCAGGCTGGATCCATGAGCTGAGGTCAACGGTAAAAGTTTCAACAAGGCCAAGTCCTGGGTCCTGCACATGGGTCACAACAGCCCAAATTGCTGGACATGAGGAACAAATTCTTCATTGAAAGGGTTGTCAAGCAGTGAAACTGACTGCCTAGGGAATTGGTTGAGTCATCATCCCTGGAAGTTTTAAAAGACATGTAAACGTCGTGCTTAACACGGTTTAATGGTGGACTTGGTTAGCTGGGCTAACAGTTGGACTCAATGATCTTAAGAGGACTTTTCCAACCTAAATGATTCTATAATTCTACGAAAAAGAGGATTTCCATGTTCTTTTAAACTTCAAGTGATGTCTTGAGGAGATTCAGAGTCCAAGAGCAGCCTACTGAATAAGGATCGAACTTCAGCTTAGGAGAACCACCCAGTAAGGTGCTGAGAACCTGCGCTGAGTGACTCCCCAGCGCTGCAGACATATGGAGATGCTCTTCAGGAATTGAGCAGCTTGCAAGGCCAGCCAGCTGGAATGTCCCACAGTATTTCCCAGAGCACATGCGGCCCTACAGGCAAAACTTTGCTAGCAGAAAATTACTCAGCAATAGTCTTCAAAAACAATGAAGAAACTCAAATAGGAAAAATGTAAACCAAGCTCTTTATGTGCTGGCTGCTGTTTTAGGTCTTAAAATAGATGCCAAAAAATGGGAACAACATGTCTGTCCAAGAGCCATGCTTCCAGTTGTGACGAACTGGCATTATGAATTAAAAGTAACAGTTAAGTAACCAATACAGTCTCTGATTCCAGCACCGTCACACTGATAGATCAGTAAGTGATTTGGAAAGATACAACTTCTAAAAACCATTATATATTTATATAGTTACATTGAAAATATACATAGGCATGCTTTTTTTTCCTTCACCACTTAGTGTAACAGGCTGAGAAATACCTATGGCACACACCATGCACGCAGTTATACAAGGGGCGATTTATAGCCCTGTTTTAATGACTGCATTTGCCACAGGCAAAAATCTGGTTACTGTTACTGTTATTCTTAGCAATAGTATACGGTATTAAACAGAGTTTTTTTGCAAAAAGACCCAAACCACTGCCTTCAAATCCAACATAAAACATACATTAACCTTTTATGTTGCTGCTAAGTGGTTTGTGAAACCTAGTTTTGTGATTACATTTAAGATGTTTCGTGCAGTCAGTATGAGGCAAGTATCCTACAGAGGGGCTGGAAGGACCTCTAAAGATTCACAATAGGCTTGAAATACTACCCGTAAATCACAGCTCCAAGCATTACAGAAGTCCATACATCATAAAAAGATAAATAAATAAAAACAAGCAAACAAAACAAGGCTTTGCTTTCTTGATACTACCTGAAGCTCCTCAAAGCCGACAACAAAAACAGCCTAGATAGTCAGATCTCTGCAGCACTAGATCTTTAACAAAACCACACCTCTAAGCTCTAAACAGTCATATAAATAACACTCTAATATATAATAACACAAATGCACACTAGAATACCAGGAACTATGCTTTGGAAAGAAAAATATAATTTGCTAAGTTTTCAACAGGTGTCATAAACTAAAGACTTGATCCTGCAGTTAGAGCAATCAATGGAATACTCTGCATCCAGGATATAGTACTATTTCTGATGGTTCTTACATGAAAACAATGGGTACTCTTCATAGAGAATCCCAAGCCACCATATAACACCAAGTATTACATTTTCAAACCATCGAACACCTATAAAAAGACTGATGGAAAATATCACCCAAAATTCTGTGCTCAGATTCACCTTTCGATACTTAGTATTCTGCTTTACTTTCCTGAGGAGTTTCACTTTTCATACTAGAAAATCCCAGAACTATAGACTTTGGTCCCTTACAACCACACACCTTGAACCAAAAATTCTTAATGTCTTTGGAATGTCTCCCACCTCAAGAGCATCACTATGACTGGATTAATTTGTGAATACTGTTTTCACCAAACAGGGGGGTTTTCACACTCAGCGACACGGCAACATTCTCTTCTTTTTTTTTTTTTTTAAGGAAAAAACTTTGCAATGACTGTGCTGGTTTTTAAACATGTGGGTAATGGTTACAAAGACACCAACCATGTTAGGGACACCAGCCTTTACATCAAAACTCTGCCCAGAAGTTACTTACTGCTACTGAAAGAATGAGCCAAGAATGAGCATAGGGGAGGTAAAAGGGTGAGGTTCTAAAAATCCACTAGAACTTGGTGGCAGCCCTCTCTGCAAATTTCCCCTACCCACTCACAAGGGGAAGGGCCAAAACTGCATTTGGTTGTTCTACTTCATTTCTGATGTGTGCACATATATGTTTTACCTGTAGTCTGTGCCACTACAGAAAGGCACACACTATCCCAGACAGGCACATTTCAAAGTCATACAGAAATAAGGAGAAGAGCGAGCTTTTCCTACTCCATAGTAGTTTACTCACAGATAAAACTTCAGCAGAATAAAAATTGACCTTTGATTATATCAAGACTGAAATGATAAATATTTTCTCAGCTTCCGAAGTGTATCTTCTTTCTTTCTTGACATATGTTTATATGGTTAAAACTAATAACAAACCCAACCTTTTAGCCAAGTACCATAACAAAGAGAAATAACTAAAGCAACAGCTGCTCTGAGTTGAATCTGAGGTTACTGATGCTTTCAACTCAAAAAGTCTGAATGCCTGCTATTGCAAAACCGAAGAAACTTACTGTCAATACCCCAAGAGGTGAACAGAAGTCTAAGCAGGAGATCTGAGGAAGAACTTCAGCTTAACTGAATGGTCAGTTTCTGAACTACCTTCATTTTTTTCATCTCACAAAAAGGCAGAGCCCAAAACCAGACCCTGTCAGAAGAGTGGCAATAAACTTCCTAACTAGTCCCTGGTGCAGGGACTTACATAGGTGATAAATTTTTTCAGGTGCTGCTGGGTTATAAGTGGATGTCACCTTGTCACCTTCTTGCACTAGGGCTGGCAAGCCTCAGCAGCAGAAACACCCGAAACTCCTTTCCCTACAAGCTCTAGTGACTCACACCCATCACAGAAGTGTGAAAGTAATGGTATTCCTTCACTGAAGGTGGGGGGGAGAGCAGGAAGTGTAAGTGGATTTTAGAGAAAACCTGTGCTGAACAAGAGCAGAGAGCTGAACATCAAACAAACTGTACTTTGGGTGGGAGGCAAACAGAATAAAATAAAACCAAGAGTGCACGGTATATTTTAATGTTGTTTAGTTTGCCACTTTGTCTTCAAAGTGGTAGGTCTTTCCTCAAAGAGACTGATGCCCAAAAAAATAAAAACCTTATGCCTTTTTGAACAAAATTTCTAGGCTTTTACCATCCGCTATGTGGAATTCAAAATAGAAGCAATGCCTATGAAAGTAGAAAAAATTCTAAGAGAAATAATTAAAAATATGGTATCCAATGAGACCAAGATATCCCAAATAAATTTTCTGACAAACGCATCAGTACTCTTCCACAAATGCAGCTGAAATCCAGCATGTCTGGTCACATACTGCTGTTTCTACATGTAGCGATAATCATCCAGAAAAGCAAAACAAAATAAACCCCCACTATTGTTATGATTTGAGTCTTTTTGGTAAAATCTCAGCAAATCAGTTCCAGAAAATCTGGTACTGTGAACTGTCATGCAATTAACCTAGGTATATTCAAAACAGACTGGATTGGTTGGCATGGAAAAACATTAGCTTACTTATTTAAATGATGAATTATCTCCCTAAAAGAACTTCCTAAGACTGTGCAGTTAAATGAGAAAAGTGGTAACATAAGCAGCAACTGGCCCATCAAGACTTTATGATCTTGAGGGTCTTTTCCGGTCTAAATGATCCTGTGATTCTATTCTATGATTTCTTCATTTTGCCATTTCAAACCTCTATCTTTCACTGTGGGCATCTTACTTGCCAGCCACTAGCAATCATGATTCTTTAGGAACCAGATTACCAAACGATTGTTTATTAATAGAGAACAAATAACCAGGGGAAAGGTTTTTTCTCACTTTCAGGCATCTCACTTTTCACCTTCCTTGACCCAGAATTTGAGACACACAGGTGAAAGTCTGAGACAAAGATAGAAGCTTCCATGGAGCTAATCCATCAGAACCCTGATTACCAATGGTCTGACACAATGTCCCATATGTTCACAGACATCGCTTTAAGTACATCAAACAAGCCCAGGACACGGACAAATTTGAAACTAAATCTTTCAGGTGATTGATGTCCAGGTCTCCAAGTCAATCAGCATTTAAGTTGTCACTGAAAGTCCCAAAATGTCAGCCTAATTTTCTAATTCTTAGCATTGAAGTTTGAAAAGTGTGTTCTCAAAGTAATGTGAGCTAATATAACCTGCAATGATTAGCTGGGACAATCTCCAGAGAACGCCCATTCTGCCTGAATTTTTGTATCATTTCCACTCCAACTTTCCATACACCACCAGTTACACTAGCTACATGATACTGGGTTAGACTACAGCACCTGGGAGGTAAGCAGCATACCTTCCCCGCTCTTTTCTCATACTGCCATTAAATCACTTCACATATTGAAACTCTACTTAATCTTTAGAATGAAATGTTAATCAAAAGCATATACATGCCTCTGATTATACTGATTTCTAGGGGCAGCATAACCCTGTCTTAGACTATGCTACTTCTAATGTAACTGGGACATTTGAACATTATGACAGGCCACTGTGTACTGGGGATGATTGATAAGCTTAAGACAGTTGGAGGCTATACTGATTTTCTCTTAGTTTGCAATGCTAAAGGTGTTGACCGCAGCTGAACAAAAGCCAGGTGTCAGGAAAGCAAGCAAAAGCAGAAACGAAACTGATTTAC
>VWZW01000522.1:148368-260928 GCA_013397115.1 Edolisoma coerulescens
AAAGGAAAACAAAAGGGTAACTCCTAAAACCCAAACATTTACACACTCACATCAGCTGCAGCAGCATGTTAACATAAGAGCAAGTGGGTATTAGCCTGGCCATGAATAAGTTTAGACTAGAAACTAGAAGACATTTTTAACTGTTCAATCAGTGAGGTTCTAGAAGAGGTTTCCACAGGGAATATACAGGGTAGTAAACGTAAGTACTAAATATATTTAAATTAAATGTACTTTAAATAAATGTAGTCAAAACAAATATCAGATGGGATTATATAATATGGCTGCTTGCAATATGATAGGACCATTCCCAGTAACCCAGAAAATCAAGTCCTATCCTATATTCCCAAAGACAACCTGAAGGAACCAAGCAACGCCAACTCACGATTTTCTCATGAACACAGAATTTTTCTTCTCCAAGCCCCCATTACTGAGGCTGATGGCAGAATCGGTTTTACATTTGAAGAATGAATAAATAAAGTGTTAGCCTGGGGTTTGAGGTAAAACACTTTTAAAATATAAACTCTTCAAGCTCAAAAACCAGAAGGCAAATAAAAAGAACAAAACATCTGTTACTTCTTAAAATCTCATGGTTTCTAAGCCACTGGAGGCAGAGGGAGGCTGATTCATGATTTCTGAATGCTTAGGTTGACAATTCAAAGAAGCAAAGTGTGAAGGAGTCCAAAACTCAGCACGCAAAAGAACTACGATGCCTAAAAATGGAAGAGTGTAGATAGCTAATTTAAACATTCAACTTTCAAATGAGACTTCTTGAAATTTGCTGCTTTAGAGCAGGAAGCAGCTATGAGCTTTGACCACAGCCCTCTGGTTGCTCAAAAGCTCTCACTCAGCCAGCTGTCCTGGCCACAATGCTTTTTTGTTTTTCAGCTGTTTTGAGGTCTTCTTTCTTGGTTTTGTCCTGATTCATTGCCAGTCATAGTTCCTCCTCCTCTAGAGGTCGGTCATTACTAAAGAAACGTCAATAGACGAATTAAAAAAACCCCTTTAAAAATATGCTGATATGTGAGGCAAACCATGGACCCTATCCTGTTACTAACAGACTCCTAAAACTCCAGCTAATTGTAAAAACACCTCTACTTCTCAGGTTTAGGCTTGCTTCTTCATCTGTTTTTAAAAGACAACTTACTTCTCAAATATTTACTTACATTGGCTCTGCATATCTGCACTCAAATGAGACCCATGTACTGCAATAGTATTAAAATTAATTGTTACAATTATAAAATTAATTTCCATTACTCCCAGCAGACTCCTGAGAGCAATTTCTCAAGGCAGGATCAAACCCAAGTATTTGCTAGAGGTAATGATGATGATGGAGAGTTCTCATGTTTTTGAAGATGTGGGCAGACATGAGTTTCAAGTACAAATGGTGGGATGCTGAAGAATTCCTTTCCCCTGTATGCTATCCTGTTCACAGTACCTCCACAGTTGCTCTGGCTCTCTGGTCTCATCCCTTTGCACTTCCCTGACATTTTTCCAGCTTTGACTGCTCTGTCTCTTTATACCATCTACTACCTTTGACATGACACATCAGAGAAGCAGGAATGTCTTCCTCGGGTACAACACCAGAACACAGTAAGACCTTACCACCACCTTGACAGCTTGAACAAAGTGCAGCTACGAAGGGAAAAAAAACCCAGTAAAAAACAGCCGTCCTCTCTGCTACGCTAACAGCAGCAAACCCTGCATTCCTTGCAGAGCACAAATATTGCAAAATTTGATTAGATCCTTGATGGGAAGATGCAACCTCCAAGCCATTCACTCTCTCCTGTGACAAACAATTCAATTTGCTTTGAATTTCATGCAAGGCAGGTGCCATGCTGTAGGCTTTACACTCAAACTATACTTGATGAGTTTGAAGGCATTTTGGACTCAGTGGGTAATCAAGCATCCCATTACTGTCCAAAGAAAATATTTTTCTAAATAAAAAGAGAAGGTCAGGTGCTGACACCAAGTACGGGAACGCATTCTTATAAACGCCAAAATGAAAATCTGGAAAAGATATCTCAGGAGCTTTGATAAACTTAAAAATGATAAGCAGCATTAGAAAATTCTTTTAAAAATGGGCTACATAAAAGACAGCACTTCAGTGTGTCAGTAGGAAAAGAGTAAGTTCTTGTTTTATACTTGTTTTGTTTTCCAGGTCTGTCAAGTCATACCCAAACTCTTCAGCTTTTTCCACCTTTATGTAACCTACATTAAAGGGCAAAATGAGTCAGGAGTTCATGAATATCAGCCTCTAAACCCTTCACAAATACATTCCACCAAGGCACAGACCTGGGCTTTGGTCTTCTGCATCCCAACATCAAGTACACTTCATATCAAAATCAAGTTTAATGAGAAAATACATCCATGACCTCTGGAGCAGGGAAGTGAGCTCATGACTGCAAACTGAAACATTTTCATCGGTAAGGTCCAAAGCCAAGCACACTCAGCCTCTCCTAGACGCCACAAAAACACAGAGGAGCATCTAACACTTCCTTGACTCTCAGCTGGCTGGGTTCAGGGTCCCCCCTCATTGCAAGGAATGACACTTAGCTAAAGCGCTCTGCTCCTGCTTGTCAACATTTCACATGGCTGACTGAGTGTTAGTCCCTCTCCATGTGCCTAATGCCCAGGAGACCAAAGCCAAAGCTTCCCAGTGAATCTGCAACAGGAAGTTACCACAAAGAACCAGTAGTGAACAGTGTCACATCCATGAATAGAAAGATTTATAGATTCGTTTTCACCTGCCAGGTTGCCTCTGTATTTTAGAGGGTAACTATAAAAACAAAAACCAAGACTATTTTAAAAATTCATGTTAGTTGGTATTTGCCGCTCACACATTAGGGAAAGGTGGTCACTAGGACACAGTCTGGGCCAGCCACTTCCTTCACGTACTGTGCTATATTCTGCTATGGCAAAGTGCTGGTTCGGACCTTGGAAGCAGCTGCTGACCTTGAATTAGCAAGAAAAAGTTAAATATTTTAGTGGTAACAAAACAACTGTTCTATGAGTAATAGTTTTATACTATCCCAAGGGCCATAGTTTTGTTTATAATTACTCAGAAATAACTTTTTCATAACATAAACTCTCTTACTTGAGCACATCTCTACAGCTGCATTAGCCTGCTGTGTCTGCAGTCCAGAAAATGAGAATTCAAATCTTTTTCATATTTTTTTAAACATTGTTTCTGAATGCACAATCGGAGGAAAATGACACAAGCACAATTCAGTCTGTTCTCCTCCCAATCTGAACAACAAACTACAGTACAGAAGAGAAGCAGAAGAAAAATCTGCTAAAATCTTCAAGAAGTCCCTAATCTATAATTAATGTCAACAACCTCTAAAGTCTGTAATTTGTGCATATCACATTCATATTTTAAAGGTACAGTAGTTCTGAATTATGCTGGGTATGGAAACAGTTTAAAAATTAATGAAAGAACATTATTTTCAACAGATAATATAAATAGCATTGGTTTTCACAAGGACAAAACTAATTTTTTCTTTGAAATTAAGAAAAGAATTGTTAAACACCTCTTGTTAAAATCTCTAGCCTTTTAATTTTACTTTCGTATTCACAGAATCATATAGTTTTCAGAAGTTCTCTAATATCACCAAGTCTAACCACTAATCCAGCACTGCCAAGTCCACCATTACACCATATCCCTCAGTCCCACATCTACATGCCTTTTAAATACCTCCAGTGATAGTGACTCCACCACTTCCCTGGGGAACCTGCTCCAATGCTTGTTTAACACTTTCCATGAAGAATTTTCTTCCTAATATCCAATCCAAACCTCCCCTGGTGCAACTTGAGGTGATTTCCTCTTTGCCTCCTAAAGTATGATCATAATAATCTCCATGCTAGTGTTCCTCAACTCACCACAGGCATTGCTGTGAATTAATTTTTCTCATCAAACCTAATATCCACTAACACACTGACGTGCTGTGAATTTTTAAACACATACAATGACTTTCTGAGTCGTGCCCACTCACTTAAAAAAGTTGTAGCCACATTTAAAAAACAACCAGTTGAGCGCAATTCACAAAATATTTAACTCACCGCTGGCCACTGTGTGTGCAACTACAAAACTGTTGCTTTGGTAATGAAACCATCACTCTTTCTCCACTTCATCATCTTTCTCCTAAATTCTGTGTATTTGGAATTATGTTGTATATGTAAAATCTCTGCAACCCAAAATTCTTCAATAAAATAATCTTTTTGACTCTGTTTGAATCTGTCTGCTTCTAATGAAGGCACTCAGGTCTACTCCCAGTGCTTGCAGGACTTAAAGTCCTTACAAGAATGTTCTTCACTGAGCACAGGACTCTTTGCTATCAGTTAAGAGAGGGCATACACTTCAGTTCTGCTCTGGGGAGGGATACTCAAATCCCAATAAAATACCACTTCCTCACTGGGATGAGAAACACAAAAGGGAAGAACCGTATTCCAGCAGAAGAATGGCTACCAACATGGCTGTAGCATTTGTTGTTGAACCATCAGTACTGGAAAAATCAACTGGATATGCCCAACAGCAGGAAGATTTTTGTTAGTCTTTACAGTACTCTGTCAACAAAAATTTGAAAACTGCAACTCTAGGCAGCCACTACCAGTGAAGGAGACTGGAGGCAGAGGAAAAGGGTGGAGTGTTAGCATTTCAGTTTGGATTCAGTTTCGATCCAATGATGCTTGCAAGCACAGGCACAATTGGCAGGTATGCAAGCTGTAGAGCCTCCAAAGGCTCCTGCATTTGTTTAGGTAACTTATTTTAAGTAGATGACGCATGAAAATCATGCTACATGCCATAGAAGTAGATAGTGCCATCTACAGTTGGGTTGTCAGGCACTTTCCATTATTAAACGCTGTTTTCAGCTCCTTTTAAAATTTTGCTAAGTCATGTTCCACCCTATGCAGATTTTCTTAGGGAGCTTTCAACCACAGTAGTTTAGGCACACTACTGAAAATTAGAAGAGAGAAACATTCACTTTGCAAGCATTTCTTTGCAAAGTTTCAGGTGGTATCAGGCTGCTGAGAAGGGTTTAAAATCTGGACAAGGAATAGCCTACTGTCAGAATCATTTCAGGAAAAAGTATGATGTTTTAAGAAGGTCTAATTTATGGCCTATGACACCTGTATCAGAATGTGGAACAAGACTGCAGCCTTAATTCTACAATGTGCTTATGTTTGAAGGCTCAAGTTAACAATGGGAACATTCTTTTTGACATTTTAATTCAGCAATTTCAGACTTATTTATTTAAAAAACCACTTCTGCTCCATCCCAATGAATCAAATTCTTTGCAGTAAAAGGACTGACACAAGCACACATCCACCTCCTCCCACACGAAAACATCCAAAAGATTGATTGAGAGCTGAAGACAGTGAACAGAGTGAAAATTATTATCATATGATCCTTTTCTCTTTGCATGCAACATTGTCTTCTAGAAGGACTTGATGATTCCAGCTTCTTATAGTCTGAAACTAATGTAGGATTTAGCTTTACGACCACAGAATCTACTGCTGCATCAGATGTTTTGGCAGTAGAGAGGAGCACGCACTGAAATTATTTTGAAGCTGTCATTTGCATACACACAGACAGGCATGCAAAACCAAACTGAGATATTGTTCAAAATCCCCATGGAGGTCCACATTTCAACCTCTCTCTCTCCCTGTGACTACACTGCTGTGTCCCATTAAAAGTCTTCTCAACCACAGAGACACTTGCACTAGTAATTCCAACAGGGACTGCAGCTTCTTGTTGTATCATCTCTCGAATGCCTAGGAGAGCTGTACTGGGAAGCCCAATACCCAAATATCCTCCCACTGATGACAACTGAAGACTTTCATGTGTTACAGTCATTCTGAAATCGCCCCTAAAACCAGAAAAGGGCAAGAGTTGAAAACTCCTTTACACAATCTGAACACAGAGGGAGTGTTGCGACAATAATTTCTTTAGCAACACGTGAACAGGAGACCAAAATGAACCTTTACTGTGCTGCAGATCAGAGATAGAGGAGTTCCCCTTTGTATTTCCCAGCTCTGAAGGCATAAGCCCCGCCAGCTCCTAGATTAGTCCAACGTCCTGGAAGTTCACCTACCCCAGAGGCAGCACATCCCATAAAAAAGAGCTTTCCTGGGAGTTCACCTTCATTCCAACCTTCACAAATCTTCTGCTCCTCAGAAGGACAGAAGAGTATTAATTAAAATGTTATTTTCCTGCCCTCAACAAACTTGTAGAAATGTTAATGCTCTTTGGGTAGGATTAAACTGTCTCATCACCTCTTCAGAGGTAAACTCAACAAGGTAGTGTCTGCCTGCTGATTAACCAAGAAGAAACAATCTGTCAGAGGAAAATACTCCTTTCCCTTTGGCAGCATGACATTCACATCTGAAGGTGAAGTCTTTTCCTGCATTGAAATAGATCTCGAACACTGTCACTTGACAAGTGTACTCTATCAAAGCAAATAAATGGCATTAATGTGTGCAGTTCATCGCTAGCTCTTCTTTTTGAGCATGTGGTATCATAACTTTGCAATAGAAACCAAAGTCAGAAATCATGAAAACAAGAGTAGGAACCAGGAAAACAAGAGTCAGAAACCACAATCCCCAGCACTCGCTGGGGTACATACAACTTGGCAGAACCAAACCCAGACAAAAAAGGAGGAGTTTCTGAAATGTGCCTTGAGGTTTGCTGTGTTCTTAGACCCTTTTAAACATGTTATGCTTATTTCTTTCTACTTAACCATCTGCCTTGTGGTGGGACGACCACAACTGCTAGGTAAACCCCCATCCAGCCGCTCTTACCTGAAGACAACAAGAGTTTTCTTCTTTTCCTTTTTAGGCTGGTACTTGGAGTTGATAATAACTACTGGTGATGTGCAAAGTTTTACAATCTCTATGTATAAAACTCGCCCTGTCTTCTGGAGCAATGAACGGCCTCCAGAAATCTGCAGTATCTTCCATTTGTCAGAAACAGAGATCCCTACTCCTCTTACATCAAAACTTTTAAGCACAAGCAGGGTACAGGCCCATTAAGTCTCATCCTCGCAGCATGGCTCTTGCAGTTGGTCTTCTGCAGCTCTCCAAGCCGTGCTTTTTTACACACCAGCAAATTTACCACTTCCCTTCTGCTCCACATGGCTGTCATTTGGGCTGTGGCTCCTCGGCAAGGTCTTCACTGGAAGAGATGCTTTCTGAGCATCACACTCTGCTGCGACAGCCAGCTTCTCTTCTGCAAGCCCAGTGCGCCAACCAACTTCCCTGCCTCACTATATGTCTCTCTCAAGCTGAATTTTAGGCAAGTTCATCATGCTGAAGAGACACACCGGCAGAGCCCAGAAAAATAATTGCAAGCATTCACTTATACTTCAGCTGTACTTGAAGCATTGCTTTCGAAGTGCGGAATTGTGATTTTTCTCATGCAAAATCAACTCCATATTCAACATGGAACATTTGTAACACTTCTGCAACATTACATGCTCCCTCAAAAAAGTACATGCTTTCCTGAGAAGACCCTACACTTAAATGGGTTCACAGGTCCTTGTCCCTCCCTTTCCTACCATTACAAACAAAAAAGAACAAACAATTCTGTACAATCTTTATCAATATTCTGCTTATAGGGACTGTAAACTGCTAATTAGTCTGAGAATTGCATCTTCTTTTCCTGTTGTACAGCAACCACAAGTTGCTTAGTATCTGCTTACACTTCTATTAATTCATCAAGAAAACTACCACAGATGAGAAACAAAATTCTGTGTTGGAACAGCTTTGTCATCCATATTCTACAATTACAAAGGAGGGAAAGTGGCAGAGCATCACGTTTCATGACTCTTTGAGCAATGAACCCTGAAGTGCACTGTGCTCTAGCAGCTCTGCAGTACTCAGAACTGCCACTAAGGAATCAGCTATAGGTTCCTTTTCCTTTCCCTTTCAAAGGACTCATAGTGTCCTGCCACGACAAGGGCAGAATTGGGCGTGAGAAGAAACATCTCATATCCATCTTGATCAACATCACATGAATCTTTCTAATGATAAATTAAGCACAATGAATGAGATAAACGTCTTGTTCCTCACTCAGCTGCCAAGAGGAAAAAAATGACAGTTACCGTCAAATACCTCACTAAGATGCATGAAAATCACTCAGGTAGGGTGCAAAGAAGCTAAAACACCTCATGACATAAACAGAAATGAAGAAGATTGGGAACATTTCTGAGCCTGGATTATGCTAGACTTCCTCCTCAAGTATTCAGTACTCTGAACAAACTGAAAAATAAACTTAAATTTTGCTAATGGCACATCACGAACACTGAAATCTCACCATCCTTTTTCCTATTGAAACCGGAAAGAAGTAACACATTCTAGAAAGTCACCTGAGTTTATTTCCTTGTAATCGACCCTTCACAAATAATTCTGTTACATCAAACACAAAATTTAGAGTTCAGACACACATAGATTAAGCACTTTCCCACCCCTCCCCCCCCAAGCTGCTTGAAAAAAACACATCACAATGCACTATTTTTAGGGCTGCATTACCAAACATCCCCCTGTTGCTGACACCCTGGTTCTCCCCTTTCTATTTTGTCACCTGGTTTTACCACAGCTCATTAAAGAATTTTCCTTCATCTTCCCTGATGCACACTGGAAAGATAAACACAACACAAGGAGATCTTCCTTCCTTTATTATGGCTTAAACACACTTAAGATTGTTTAAGGGGTTGCTTTGAAACCTACACTATAAAAATCACATTGAAGAATGAAGGTGTCATTTAAAGATAGTATTTTCAAAACATGCAGATGTATGCTTTCCACAACATGAAGCCAACAAGGCTTTCTCAAATAAGCCCAGTAGACAAAAAGGAAAGTGAATGGCTTACATTTGGTGAAAATATTTTCCTTCTCTGTGCTTTGATCGGTCTATCGGCCTCCCTTTCCACTTAGCGATACCACTTTTTTCCCCTTAATCAGCCAACTGGGGGCAGCTGCCAAACCCAGCTGCACCTCTTCAGCAGAGGGCAGGCAGCGCCACTTACAGATGACTTTTCTCTGGGCACATCTGCCCTCTGAACGAGCAAAACACACACACCAGGGCTTTGCACACCCTGTCTTTTTTTTTCTGCGGGGTTCTACACTATTCTTTCAAAAAAGATTTTCCTCAGCATTTTCCACACATCCTCAACACCTTCAGGTCTTCTGAAAGAGCAGAGACAAAGCACCAGATCTTTTGCCCCTGCTGAAACCTTTGCATCCTGCTTGGTAAAGTGCACCCTAAGAATTCCCCTTTCCCCTCGGCTGGCTGGTGCAAAGGCAGTGCAGTCCCAGTTAAATCAGCACTCAGTACTTAGGTGCTGCATGCAGCAGCTTCAACTCAAGGACAATTTACACTTCTCACAATAGCAACTTAGCAGAGATCAAAAGAGATGATAAAGAACTTAACTTAGCCACGCTAGTGCTTGCTCTCTAAAGCTCATAAAAAGTTACTGAATTATTTATTTGAGAACAAAAAAAAAAAAAACCCAACTTTTACATTTGAAGGTGGCAAATGGCCTCATTTTCAAGGCTGTTAATTCAACATCCCTAATCAGCATCCCAGAGAAATGTATTTATTAGCCATAAAATGAGGTTTCACAGATTTTACTTTCTCAGTTGAGTATTTTTCCTACTATGGGAGATTAAAGGTATGTAGAACTACTTATCGTTTCTTTTCCCACCCAAAAATCTCTTGCAATCCATTAAACTCCTTATAACTTTATTTTTTTTTAAAGTATATTTTAATTTTGTTCTATCTTTTCTTCTCCCTGGTTTTACTACACTAATTTTTTTTTATTAATAATTTTTTCTTTCCAGCTTCTTTACCACATTTCCAAATGACTTTGTATTTTGCTGCCGCCTGTTTTTCCTCTGGCTGTGCATCCCTACCTCCACCATGGGTTTCTGCTGCTTTCTACGTGTTCCATGTACGAGGTTTGCCCAGGCAGATCCACCTGGCATGACCCCCTCACCTCCCCTCTCTTCTGTGCAACCAGCAGGCACAAGCATGATCCACTCACAACGGCCAAGAACAAAAGGCAGATACTGCAGGCAACCCAGTGGCTGCTCCCATGCAGCAGGCAGCTGCCAGGCAGGACGTTTACCTCTCTCAAACGCAGCTCCATGCACATTCCCACAGATCACGTGGGCTTTGGAAGACGAAGGTAGCAAAGTGCAACATTGATAAGCATTTTGGCAAAACCTGAGCCAAAGCATAGAATCATTCTACCATTTAGTTTGGAAAAGTCCTCCAAGATCACAGAGTCCAACACAGCATTGCCAAGTCCATCATTAAACTGTGTCCCTCAGAGTCACATCTACACACCTCTTAAACCCCTCCAGGGATGGTGACTCCACCACATCCTGGGCAGCCAGTTGTTCCAATGCTTGACAACCCTTTTGGGAAAGAATTTGTCCCTAATATCCCATCTAAACCTCCCCTGGCGCAACTTGACGCCACGTCCTCTCATTCTGTCTTCTGTTACTTGGGAGAAGGGACACCCACCTCAGGTGAGGCAGTACCAGGACAACAAACAGACCACAGCTTCTCAGCAAGGTCATGATATGGCAACAGAAAGATGCAGTTATGGGAAGCCACGAGATACTGCAAATCCTTGACCGCCTGAGACACTTCTCTGTGGCCCTCATGGAACCTTCCATGTGAATCCTTCTGGGCTCACAATGGTTCCATCTACTTGGCCACCAACAACTCATCCAGCATTGCCCTATCCCTCCAGACACCTCTTCAGCTGTCTGAAGGAGTGCTAAAATCAAGGGCCTAATGGCAGCTTAGGTCAGGAGGGCTCTAAGGAAAGTCAGCATAACATCTGCAAGGGCACCACACCTTTCCGGACAGTGATCTCCTTCCCTTTTCTCCTCCTTGCCTCTCCCAGCACACTCACGCCCAGGCAAGGGGGAACACAGTCAGTCTTCCTCATGTCATAGTTGCGCTGCTTGAAACAAGGGAGTAAATTCATATTTATCCACCATCCAAGGGACTACCAGAGTAAAGAAGTCAAGTCTTTCCTGCTCACTTCAACAAATCACTACAAGGAACCTCTCTAGTAAGCCCTGTTTCCACTCTGCCAACTCTTACCCTTTTAAACATGTGTCCTGGTGATTTCCCTAAAACTCCAGTATTGGGAGTCATGTTGTCCAATACATTGATGATCCATTCAGAAAAAGAAAACAACAGCCTTGCTTTCACAGTTTCATGTGAAAGACTAAAAGACCAATCCAAACACAATTTAAAAAATATAAAAAAACCCCACAGATAGAAGGGGAATTACTTTTCCCACTTTTTACACTTGCAGAATTTATTTTCTGATTTTTGGGTACAGCAATATCATGTCCTTGGATAGACCATGGGGGGCTCTGTCCTGCATGGCCAGTAACTTGCATGTACTAGCTCAGACGTTTTTCTCCACCAGTGCTCAATCACCCCACGTTCCCCACAGGCTCTTTGAAGAAAGAAAGGTCACGCTTTTCACATTTGCTCTAATTCACTCTAGATTTGCCTTCTGAAAGGGATAAGAGTAATAAAGCATGACATACCAGGCTCTTTCCTATACTACCCTTCCCCCTCCCACCGACTTTCATGTTCTCCATCTGTAAACAGATGCCTCTCTCTTCCACTTTAGGTAGGAGCTTGCATTTTGCTAAAAGAGAGCAGGAAACTATCACATGGTGAAGCAGAAGATAATTTCTTCCCTAGCCTTTCTCAAATACTGGTTGAACTTAAATGTTTTAGAGCTTCCCATGACTGCTGTTCCCCATGCAATACAAGTCAGGTGCAGGTCAGCAGACTGGGAAAAATCACATAGGAAGGAAGATTATTGTTTATCCTACGTTAACTACAGCAGCCCAGAAATTCTACATTAAAAACAGTTTTGATGTGTCCTCCAGCACTTGACTGAGATTTATGCAGAGGCACAGTAGAATGACACCTTTCAGAGTGACTTAGCTTACTAGACTGAAACTTTAATGAACCCTGCTCACAGAAGCCAGTCTCCAGCAGCCCAGGAGCTGCGCAGTGCAGCTGAGACACAACAGCATTGCATTACAGTCCTTAAACTCCTGCCCATTTTATACTGCAGCCTGTTGATTTCATGAAGGAATTTTAAAACGTAAATGCTAGACATACACAATAGTTTATCGGTATCACCTACAATACTCCACAAAATGTACTGCATAATACAACATTATGCACCTCTGTTATCTGTGATGGCAAAGTTCCTGCACTAACTCACTGAGTATACTCTGATTTTGATCCAACAAGGAACAGAAGTTTAATATCCAGGCCAAAGAAAAACTGGGAAGCCTAAACAACACCTCATAAAATCAACAATTACCAAGTCAAACAGCCATGCCAAGAAAAGGCTGGGAGGTGAGGGTTCAGGGTTCTTTCTTTCAATTTCTTTCCTTTTTTTTTTTTTAACAAAGAAAGAAAAAAAAAAACTGCTTAGAAAACTGACACCTACATGCAAACACTGCTTCAAAGCTTTTAGCACAATCTCCCAGGGCAGAACAATAGCAGCTCTGTGCTCATAACCAGCTCAGGCTGTTCCAGGCAGGAAGAGGGTGCCCTCGCCTTTAAGAACAAATGTTTTTCTGTGTGACACTTAGGTCTACGAAATCTGGCTCAAGCTCTTGAAAATTCATAGTCTGTGAAGCAGGACAGTGGGCAGCAAGTAGGTACTCCAGTGACTGAGGCTGTGATTAGATGCATTTAGCAACATTTGCCTATCCCAGTCCTACTCAGTTTCTGCAGTACTTAGAGGCTGGAAAAGAGGCAGAAGCACATTGAGAGATAAGGCTGCATTTCAAAGCACCCCTTGTTCCTCTGATATCCTTACGTGACAGCAAAAGGATACCTTGCAACAGGTACTCACTATCTTGCTAAGTAAGCACAGATCTGCCATGATAGCTCTATACCTGCTCAAAAAAAAAAAAAAAAATCAGCTGTCTACTGTCAGGTCTATTAAAAAATTCCTAAAGTAGGCCAGTTAGAGAGGGTTGGCTTATTAAGCCTCCACAGGTTCTAAAATACTGCTCTCCACAGGTTGCCCCAAGAAGGGGCAATAAGACCTAAATAAGAATTTATCAGATTCCCCAAGATCAACATTGATCCATTCAGAGCTTTAAACATGGTTCTTTAGCTCTGGACTCATCTCAGAAACAGACATAAAAAATACCAAATGTTCTTCTGTGAAAACCAGTTCTCTCTCAACCAGGAAAATACAGCAGAGACAACAGCTCTGGCAAAGAGCTTTTCTTGCAGTGAGCCAGGCAAGCTTCTGCAGCTTCTCCCCAGTTTTATAGCATGACTGGAGAGGTGCTTGTTGCTTGACCTGCATGTGGACATCCCTATCATATATCAAACTCATGCAAGCATCCCTGCTGAACCCCTTGGCAGATTCAGTCCCATCCCAGGACTTCTGGTGGAAAAGGCCCAGGGAGAAAACTGCAGGAGTCTGTAGTGCCACAGTTCCATCCCGGCACAGCTCTGAGTAGTTGTGAGAAGAGGGCAAAGTGAGCTGCTCGCTTGATGATCTCCTGCCAGAAAGGCACTTGGGATCTGGCATGGGTCTGGCATGCCATGTAACATATATAAAAGGCCATCCCATGATTATTTCGATCAAACACAGGGTTTTAGGATAGAAGGGAAAAAAAACAGTGCAGCAAAGCTGTTTATTTCAGCAGTTGTAGTTGTATACAGCCATCCTGTTTGTTAGGCTCTTCAAATCTCAGAGCACTCATGGCTGAAGCACCCCATCATATTGGAAATGCAGCTTTCTCTAAATGACCTCATGCAAACTTCTTCTCCCAGAGCAGCAGATAACTTTATTACTCTAGAAGACTGTTTCTGCACCATGGTATAAATGGGAGAAACATACACAGAAGATTTTATTTTAAGTTTTGCACTGCTGCACATGTAAAAGAATTGTTAAGGGTTAATATGTAAGGGTCCATGACTTGCATGTTAAAATGGAAAAACTTCTTGACAGGACAAAAACATAATCAAAATCCTTCCTCACAAATCTAAAGCCCTTAAGGGAACAGAAGATCTATGTCAAGCAAGTTCCTCTGGACATATACTTCCACATTCAGCAATGTAAGTGGAGATTATGGCGTGATACTGTCTACAGTAAGTGCTCCATAAGAAATATAAGGTTTGACTACCATTTACAGAAAGAACCCCCAAACCAACCCTCCCCCCCCCAACCCCCAAAACAACCCAACAAAACCCTCCAGAAATAATGATGCATTAGAAATATTCTGAAGTGACCTCTGTTTCAAAAATCTTGAAATCTTATTTTAGTGTAAAGGCAATGAAACACACTGAATTTGTCACAATATTTAAAACATTCATTTGTTTGTGACTTACACCCAGACAGGTTACTCTCCACTGGGATGCTCCTTGCCTCCACATCTGAGAAAGAGCAACTGCCACAAAGGGAAGTGATTCAGTTAAAAAAAATCCCAGCAGGTCGTGCCTTCTGTCAAATGCCCGTGGCTTCTCAGGACAACTAAGCAAATGGACATATTTCTGCTAGGACACCTGCAACAGCAGAAACGTCATCAAATCCATAAACAGTTACTGACCTGCCAGAACAAATGTCATAAAACAAAATTAAGGCACATCATCCAGTTAAAAGGATTTCTGAGAGCGATTTACAAGGGCAATCTATACACGCTTACCCCGGGCAGTGTGTGATTAGCAGTGCTCTGCCACAGCTCATCTGGCATCTTACAGCCCTCGGCTTCATGGGGTGGGGAGCGCAACCCGCACTCCTGTTAATAAATACCCATTCCCATTTCAAACTCCAACTTCAAAGTGCTGCTTACGCCTCCTCAGAGAGAAAGGCTGAGTGACTTCCCTTCAACTGTACTCATCTGTGTCAAATTTCGCTATCAGTAAGTCAACGTGTAATTACAATCATCCATCCTTTAAAAGCTGCGGGATGGAAAGAGAAAAAGGGATATGCACTTATTTTTCAGGCATTAAGGAGAGAATTGAGGATTTTCCAAGAATCCAGAAACCAGAGAACAAGAGTGATCAAAAACTTCTGGCTGTCATTTCTGCTGATATGTATCTGGATCCACACAAACACATACATGTCAGTGGTACACCATGGCTTTAAATGGTAACAGGAAATTACCAGATCAAGATGACCTTCATTTCTCAACACAACTGCGCTCACACCACCAGAGGCATCTCAAGTGATTTGGTCTGGACTAGGCTCCATTTCTTGGTCTAGTCACTCTGGCAAGATCAGCTACTGGATAAACATCAGAAAGGTGCTTATCACAGGGACGCCACTGCCTCACTGCTTTAACAGAAAATCAGTTGCCTGAAAACACCGACAGTTTAGGAAGCAAAATCTCAGTGCTCCCCCGGGTTTAGGAGAACCATATCATTGGCAAACAGCAGACCCCTGGTGAAAGCTGGTATCTCTTATTTAGCTAGCCCAGAAGCCTGTGAAGAAAACACAGGAAGCTAGTAATTAGCTGGTCAGTGTCAAAAAACCCCCAAAGAGAAAATTTCCAGACGTAGTGATTATCGTTATACACATTAAAAAGTATACACATATAAACATTCACAAGACATGTAGTCCACCTTCACAGAAAAGGTTGCAAAATAAAAGCTACAAGGCTGACATTTATGAAGGATACCTAGTTGGGAACAGAAGTGCTACAAATACGTAAGCTAGAAGTTGATCAGGTATCAAGATTTTTAAGGTGATAAAGATAATACTTCAAATTTATCAACACAGAATGAAATCATCATATTTCAAAAAGTCTCTTCTCTCAGTATGAAAACAAATTTACATGGCCCATCAAGCAAACACTGAGTCATCCAAATTTATCCAGACAGGAAAAGTAGGTGTCTGTTCAAAGATAAATTGTACAAACCCTAAAATTCAAGTGCATTGATTTGATCCTGTGCAGATTTAGACAGAAATAAAGGAAAAGCCAAAACAGGAAACTGAAACCACCTTTGTCTTGAGCTGAAGAAACAACTTAAACTGAGTACCATGCCAAAACCAAATAAATACTATTAATAATATAGGAGATTTTCCTGGCTAATAGTGGCAACAAATGCAAACAAACTCTGTAAAGACAGAGCAGATTATTTTAACAGTTCACCACATGCAAACCTCTCTGGCATCAAGGACAAAGGAAGGAGATCAGTGCGTCATTTAAATTTCCCCTTATGCTATCAGCCAACAGCTTGTGATTTCTCTTTTCACCTAAATCAGAACTTTTCTAGGAGAGACTGTGGAAGAGTCATTAAAAGAGAAAGGACAGTGGTACTTGCAGAAACACAGGCAGAAAGAAAAGAAAAAACTCAAGAGGCAGATGAAGCAATGACTGTAAAGAGGTGACATTCCTGCCACCATCTTGTCTGAAACAACTGTTTGCTTACAGTGCAGTAATAACCAAAAAACATTTCTGAGAGAGGTGGTATGGGAACCCATACACATCACTTCTTTGACATCTTTTACATCCAGCCGCCCTTGTGTACAAACTAAGAAGGTGTTTTGGCTGCTGGTCTGGGAAAACAGTACAGTCTTTTAAATTCTTTCCCTGCCCAGTGTATTCAGAAACAACAATATTTTTTACAATTGGGATTTATATGAACTCTGCAAAGTGTTTAGGTCTTTGAAGAACAAAATTACTCACCACACTGTGCTAAGAAAATTAAGAAGCAGCCTAATTGAATGTAAACTTGCAATTTTTAGTGATGCTTGCTGAAGCTGCCACAGGACAACCTTTCAGCATTGCAGTTGGGTTTTAAACATGCAAAGCTGCGTATTTCCAAAGGAAGACAAAACTCCAGGTATCAAATAGCATTCTATCTCAACTCCTCAACTTTCTTCACTAATGTGGAGTCTAGAAAAGACCAAATAAAACATCCCTCACAAAAACCATAGAAATTTGGTTCTTATCTAAGAGCTGAGGTATTTGAGAGATTGAAATGAAGTCTCTTGGTGTAAAACACGATTTGCACACCATGTCACCAAGGTATATTTAAGTAATTACTTCTCGAATATGTAAAACAAGAAGCTCTCATCAAAAAAGTGTTCCCATAGTAACTTCATACATAAACACCTGTTTAAGCCATGAGCTGGAAGGTGAGTGGGGGAAGAGGGAACAACTTCAAAACAGAAGTGGCTGGAAGAGCTGGCGAGATTCTTCGCTTCCCTCCGAAAGAAGCAAAAGCAGCTGGAGTGAAGCGGTGGGTAATAATGAATCAAGGAACACAGTGCTAAGAAAAGGTGAAAAAAACCCTTCTGATGAAAGCCAGGCCTTTTGCAAAGGGCCGTGCAGCTCTTCTACCACAACCATTTCAAGCAGTTATGCTATGAGGGGAATGTGTTCTGCATCCCATTCCTGTTCTCACAAGCTCTGGGCAGTTCAGCAAACACTTATGTGCACAAGGTAAACATAAAATAATACTGATAAAGGGCTTATTTGTTTTTTGCTTTGACCAGCATCATCAATTACTAGTAAAATACTAAAGAAGTTGGGCCATCTCGGTTTACTTTTCCATGTTAATTAGCAGTAGAGGTCAACACAAAAAATCGTTCATTAAGGATATGAACCCATGTGATCTGACCCACACTGGATGTAGTCACCCACATGCTTTCAGTGATGATGAAAATCAATCTCTCTCACATGTTTCATGACCCATCACCATCCTCCCTAGGCTGAATCTCACAAACAGAGCAGACCAACATCCACTCTCACCTCCTGTGGAAAGGAGCGGGCTCATCCCAGCTGTCCCTGCTGCTGTCATCTGCACCCACAGAGCCATTCAGTGCACAGGCTAACCAAAAGGGACCTCAGGGGCAGGAAAAGCATGGACGAATTAGGTTATAGGCTGATCAATTCTCTGATCTATAGGAACAGCAACCAATTTACAGAATGGACTGCACTGGTAATTGGCCTGTATAAACGAAGGGGAAAGAGAAGAAAAAAAAAAAAAACCCAGATGGGGGCAAGAGTAGCTCAAACAGGCTACAGCATGAAAACCCACACCAGTTGCAAGCAACCGTTGTTGCTTGAATTTATACGGCACACTTTCATCCTGAGGCATGATCCGTAAGGAGGAAAAGGAAGTGTTGTGTTATTTTTTTTAATTAGACCAGTCATGTTGTTTGGGTTTTTTAAATTAGACCAAGGCGTACAACTGGGGAGGATGAGAGGAGGTTGAACCATGCTTCCCCCTTCAGTGGGGTGGCTGTGACAGCAGGGCTGAGCATCAGCTGTGGGCAGTCATGCTGCCAGGATGGAGAGGAGTGGAAACACTCCTGGAACTGTGGCCTCACTCAGTTCTCATGAGCACAGCAAAGAGAATGTCCCCTCAAGTCACAGCCTCAGATCTTAAAAAAAAAGAGCTGTTCTTAGACGGCGTTTTTGCAGACCACCATGCCATGCTGTTTTCCTTTTGGAGCCCCACATGTAATGTTTTAACAGTTTAGTCCACACGCACCAGGGTTCCTCGCTGTGGAGACACACAGAAGCCCTGCCACCGAACCCAGATCTCATTAGCTGTAGGAAACTCAGGGCTGCAACAGTGTCAAAAATGCCAGCTATTCTAAAGCACGACTCACCCTCCAGCCACGCAAGGAGCTGGCCTCATTTGTGCTCCGACCTCCTGGGGAGCTGCATCCTGGCACATCCCAGCAACCTTTCCTCTCGGCTCTCAAGGTCAGAGCTGGCATACCAAAGCAGGCATGCCTGATACCCTGCAGTCGCTGGGACACTTTTCCAGTCCCTAGAACAGCAGGTATTTTCACCTATACACTCAAATCCCCATGTGGCCTACAGCAGACGAGGCACCTGGGATCCTTTACCTCCTCCCTGGGGCAGGACCTGGCTGCACAAACTATCCCAGGTGCTTGTTTTCTCAAGCACTCCTCTCTACGAGGCCAAAAAGTTGTTCTCACAAAAGTAAACATCCAGTCTACTGGCACAGTGGAAGATGCTTTCAAACTTCAAAGGATTACCAGTTGTACTTGATCACTGAGCACCAGGACAGAGTTGTAACTATGTGGCTGTGATGCTGTGCAAAAGAAAAGCCATTCTGGAAGGTTTTAAGCAAGTAGAGAGCAGGGCAGACTTCATAAACCCCAGTCACATGCTAACAAAGGAGAGAGAGAGTGCAGATTTCCTCATGCTGCATTGCCATTAATCCAGAGGGACCAAATGTGAGATGGAGAGAGAAAATTTAGATGGTACTTACAATACACATACTTACATATCATGTCTCAAATCATCCACCCAGAGTGCAAATTAACAGACTAATTTGTCCAATATTTTTTAAACTTAGCAGGCCACTACTGTGGGATGGTAGCAATATGAATCATATTCCACCTAATGACCATGTGCCAAATAGACTCACATTTTCATTAATCTGTGGAGCCTTCTTAAAGTCTTTGAACCATTTTAAGCAGAAGAACAATCTAGAAACTACACATTAAATTTTGATCCACTCTGATGTGCTCGCTTACTGTTCTGCAGCTTTCAGAGTGTTACTAAGGTATAGCCTACTTCACTGTTGTAAATTTGCAGCCCCATATGACTCTTTGATAAAGTAATCTTTAGGCTTATTCTAAGCACATTTTATTTGTGACTGAAAGAAAATTAAGCAGCTAACCTAGCAGAAATAAATCAGACCAACTGTATGAATTGATCCAGTGGATGAACTCATGAAAGTTCTGTCTTCCACTTAAAACAACTAAGAGATAGTAAAAATCACTTGCAAGCACGCAGCAGAGCAGAAATTATCTAAATGCCAGCTATGTGAGATTACCTATACTATCACAGTTATTTTCTGACAAATAGGATTTGCACAATCAGTTCTCGCTCTTGCAAATCACCCCGGCAGTGCTCTGACAAAAACCCTCTGAGGTGCACGGGAATTCAACTCACCGGGAGCATCTCAGAGGCTTTGCATGCTGTGTGCATGGACCTAATACACTAATTCTGCAGAGCCTAGGATTACTCTCGGCTTCTCAGGGCTGCAAAAATACCTTCACAGATATTCAGCCAAGCATGTATCAATGGAATGCCATATTTCAGAGTCAGAGGTAAACTGAATGCTCTGAGGTGTAGTTAAGGAGCTACAGTACGGAATTATCAAGACACCAAATGGCACAGCTGCTGCTACGCTGACAGAGCACGGTGGTCAGACCAAACCAGCTGGGAGTTATGTCTGCTTAACATCAACAGCTGTGTGGCTGAGGGAGAGGTAGACACAGTAGGTGGCAAGACACAGCTATAGGGGGAAGGACCCAGCATGCAAGTGAGGAAAAAACGTGGAAGTTCTGCTGGCCCCCCAACAATAAGGGCCCAGAGACAGAACAGCAGCTAGAGGGAAGTAGAGATTCAAATTTATCAGAAACGCACATGAAGAGAATGAAGGTGGCGTTTCACCATCACCTTCCACATCTTTTAGTATCTACCAATTCCACCATATGAAATCTGAGAAATCTGAATTGTTAAGTATGTCAAGCACATATACTGTGGTGTTAGAGCTGCTTTGTCAAATACAGTTTATAAAAGGTGGGGAGCCTTTTTGAAACCATCAGTTTTTCACATGAGTTGGATGTAAAATAAGCAGGTGGTTGACATCAGGTTACTGTGCTTTTGGGAAGTTCAGCATCAGGTTTGAAAGGAAGGCTTAACTTTCATTCACAGCAATGTAGTACTACTTTTAATGAACCAGGTAATTAGCAACTCTGTAAAAAGAGTATCCCTGAGTGTTGAACATCAAAAGCACTACACTCATTTGCAATTTAAAGGCCAGAACTGGCAAGATCCTGTGCACTCTGCTCCCATTTGGAGTCAGTGGAAATGAATGGCACATAACACCTCTCAGGGTCACATCCAAAGGAAGAAGCATTCATCGGACTTAAGTTACCACTTCATTTGGAAAATACTTAAACTTTGGAAATGACAGAAGGAAAGCCACTACTGAAGTAATTGCAGAAATCCTCATTTTCAGTAAAGGTGTTCTGGGAACATATAGTGAAGAGCCACAAGAACAGCTACTCCACATTTCCAACATGCTGCTGCAAACTGCAGGTTCCTGAGGAAATAAAGGGAAATCTTGAAAGCTCTTAAGAAACGACGAAGATTCTGTGCTGAACCTCTTATAGGTCAAACATAAATTATGTACCTTATTTCTGACACAGGTCCATTATTAATTCCATCTGCAACATCCAATATGCTCATTTCTCTCAACTTCTGCTTTACCCTTTTCATTCCTCTTCACATAGACAGTGCTCACCTTGCCTAAGACTCTCGGATTACTCTTTTTAACACAGTATCCACACAAAAAGAGAGTCAAATGCATATATTTAAAATTTCTTAATGAGCTAAAAACTTACACTGGCAAGTCAGGGCCCTTCCTGTCTGTTCTGAGCAAATATTTTATTTCTGACCTATTGTAACTATGGTAAAAATCAGACTGCAAAGTCTTGCGTAGCCCTATCTGTTTTGAAAGGTGCTTGGCACACCTTTCTGACCTAAAAAAGGCAAGGAAAATGTATGAGTGTGTTGTGTATCAACTCAGATTCTAATGCTGTGCAGTACCACCAGGAATATTTCTTCAGTGACCTTAGCTAATAGATACAGTCAGAGAAAAACTCAAGACTTAACAATGCACAATTCAGTCTCTGTAAAAATGTGTGAGGAAGCAAAAGAAAGGAGCCAGGAAGGATAGTGCAGGTGAGCAGGTTCTCCATTACACCTATTCTAACTGCAGGGAGGAACAAACCAGATAGCAGGAGTATTATCTTAGAAGTCTTTTTCTGACAATCAGGGTATGTCCAAAAGGAAAGGGTCCAGTTTTTCAAAGAATGAAATTGCCAGGAAGTGAACTGAAGAACACTTCGACTCTGGAGGGATTTGTCCTGTTTCCATCATTAGTATTCCACTGCTCCCTGCAAAGACCTCAGAGACGGCAGAACAACTCGTGATGCTTGCAGCCTGCCACTGAACTGCTAGGTTTGGATGCACGCCTTAGACTCTCAGGACTGGCATAACTAAACCTTCACATTTATATTTAGCTATACAGACAAATTCAAGTGCAAACCCAAAATGTGAAATGACCTATGCAAAGCCTACAGATCTTTCATTCTTACAGGTTTCACCTTTGCACCACTGCTTATTGGTTGCATGGAAAACAAAAGTAATAAAAAAGTTTACCGAACAAGACGGCGACATCAAGAAATTCTATTATTGATGGAATTTTTGTCTCTTCTCCTTCATCCCAATTTTGAAACCCATCTAACTTGTTGAGATCTCACGCTTCAGGTTGCCTGGCAGAGCTAATGGAAAACCCCACAACTTATCTCCCATCATGCAAACCCCAGTGATTCCCCTCTGCTTCTCAGAAGAACATCTGGAAAGCAACACCATACAAGAGATTTGCTCAAGGGTAGGAGGGCATGAGAAGGGAAAAATCCTTCTGAATATTTGTGCTATATTTAAACACCAGACCAAAGCTTACACTTGGAGTGAATGTCTGTCTCTCTGCTGTGGGAATGCAGATCCAGGCACTGAAAAAGGATGTGGTAAGCTTTTCATAACATGCCCCAAAGCAATGGCATTACTGCAAGACTGTAAAAATGGAACATGCAGTGCTTCTATCTTCTATTGCAATTGTTGCAGGGACAAAACATGGAACAAAAGGAAATTTGACCAGTGCACTGGCGAAAAAAATCTCAGTTTTCAGCACAGGAAGTTCACCTGTTTTGTAGAAATACCTCCTACAAAGGTGTAAATGAAGAAGGGAGGATACAGTAAAATCAGAGCAACTCAGACAAAATTTCAGAAGGTGTCTTAGTTTGGAATTCAAAATTCACATAAAACTGGAGCAATATCAGAATCAATTGTCAGTAAAAGCAATGAGAACTACAGGTACTTAACTAAGTTGGGGAAAGAACATACAGAACAAGCAGTCATATTAATTTTACTGTTTACATCCATTAATTTAGGGAACCATCTTCTGAGAAACAAACTGACTTCATTTTTTTAGTATCATCTCACCTCAACTTGTTATTTGTACATCCTTCCCCATCCTAACAGGAACAAAAGTATTGTTCATGCAAAGTGGCACCTAGGAAAGATCAAGGCTGATAGAGGAGGACTGCACAGAAAGCTAACTTTTTGGGGAAGCATATTCCCAAGGTGAGTAGTTCATGTAATCAAAATCACTGTGGGAACTAGTCACCACATCTAAATTCATAAATATCAAAATTAAGTCATTACCAAAAGAGCAAAGAGCTGCTCAGCCTGAACTGCCAGTACTACACACAGCATTTGAGACTCACAGCCGCCTGCTCACATGAAATACAGAAGAAGTTAATGCAGCTTCTTGCATGAACTACGTAGGTGGGAGCTACACTAACTCTCAGGATTAGGGACCCTGTAGGAGTCAATGAGCAAACCTACCATTGGAGCTAATTGCCTTTTTATTTTCCTGTATGACTGGGAAACTGACTTTAGTCACTGCCAATTCAAGATAAAGATATGTCTGTGTGACACCTACGTGATAGCCCAGCTGATTAGGGCACCAGAAGAGATGTGCCACTGGGAACACAGAGGTGTGGGCTGATACTCTATCTGAGGAGGATAACTCCTTTTACACAGAGTGGGAACTGCTGCCACAGTCACAGTGCTGTTGCTGTTTCCACATCTCACCAGGCTACACTGCTGTCAGATGCAGCACAGACATGCTCTTGCTCCTGTCAAGATGACTCTGCTTACAGTAATGCAGAAAGTATTAAACAATGACAGACATCCTACATGCATCACAACTCACACTGTGTAAAGTGAAAACAGCATATTCTTCTGTTTTCTTTTGCTTCTGTGTTTTTCCAGTGTCTCAAGCAGTAGCTAATCTGTAACACTGAGGGCAGAGGGTTTAATGTACAAGTTCATAAGTAAAGGCAATGCTTCTGAAATATACAACAGATAAAGGGAGAATTCCAGGATAATGCTGCATGGTTTGAAACACCACACTTTTTTGTTCCTTTACAACTTTCCACATCAGCAAACAATAATTTCAAAATTATGGCTAGATCTTACACTAGGCATACGCTAATTGTGGGCCATTATAACTTAAAAATCCACTCTCTTCCTAATTAACAGGAGTTTACTTTTACCCTAACTCATAAACACCTGATTACTTTCCAAATCAAAAGTGTGGTTGCCATATTGTATCTGAAGGTGTCTACAGAGTCACTCACACCTTGCTCTGTTGTACTTCAGCATGTCTGTTTTTTATTGAAATAGTAGGAAAGTCAATTTTGCAGGTATTCTGGTCAAGGTGGAAAGGTTTTATTGGAGAGGAAGGCTGGGCCTCATGCTAAATTTTTGGGGCTTAGAGAGTGTTCAGGAATTTGTTTTGAAATGAGCTCTGCAAGTTTGCTCAGCTTGAAACACGAACTATCGTGAAAGTCACATTCTGCCTTCTTAGTTCACTTCTTCAGCTGGTTGAGTAAGTCCTTTCAGCAGTTATAAGATTGCACTTTTCCAGTACATAAAAACTTGGCCACAAGATTGCCTCTTCCCAGTCACTGGGCACTCTGAACACAAAAGTAATATTTTTAATCTCACACCCAATTATACTGGCACGCAAACTTTCACCAATGTCGATTACACTGTACTGAGCTTGTTCAACAGTATCTAAATTTGACTTTGATGTTCACATGAAGTCTCCTCTGGGCCACACACTGAACTATGAGCAGTGTTAAGTTATCCTGGTGCAACATGGAAAGTTTCAATTAACACTTGCCTTTCTATTCCTTCCTCCATTAATGTACATGCTATGGTACTGCAAAATCTAGCAACAAAAAATGACAAAAAATTCCATTTGTCTTTTGTATATAAGAATTATAGATAAACCACAATTGCTGTCCACAATGGTTATTACTGAAGTAACAGGACGCAATTAATTAAGTTGTTTTTATTTTACTCATTCTTGAATAGTCTCACCGTTGACCAACTTATCATAGAGATAAGTAAATTACTGCATTTATTTTCATACTGAGTAATATAAGTAGAGAAACATACTGTGTCATTCATAGCTGGACTTCATGCAGCTTATAAGTTTAAGGCAAGGACTTATACAGGTAAGGTTAGTTTGCATTAAGATTGGCCTGAGTTTGAAATACATTAGCTAAGAATAGTAAGTCAAAAAAGGTAGTATTCCTAAAATGTCACCAGATTAATAGGAACCAGTAAAAAGCAATACAAGATAGACTGATATCTTTCATTTTATTAAAGTCTTCCTCAAAAGTTATTTCCTCCAGCATGGAGAGGTTTACCAATGATGAAGATGATCATGCCCTTGAAATCCTCCTTGACCACAGCTTTAAAAACAGTGCAGAAGAATCCCCTTCTGCTTCAGAGATGTTTCAATGTGGACCTTTGCACAGATAAACTAACACATCTACATCTCAAGACAGTGGAAGAAAAATATATGTAACGTATAAAATGCTTCTGTGGCAAAATCACAGGGGAGACACTGATAAAATACAACCCTCTCCCTACTTCTGAGGAAATGCTGGAAAAGCTAAGCAAAACAAAAATATTGCAGTAATTTAGTATCAAGCAATTTGTAAACTACCTGAATCAGAACTAAATTTGTAATGGCTGCACCAAAACATCTGCTTCCCCTCACCCTTAGATTTAAGTGTCCCTATTCCTTTATGCAATTTTTTTCTTTTGCTAACACACTGTGTGGGCAGCCTCTTAGGAGAGACTGCCAGGATACCAACAAATTTGTAGTAAGGCGTGATTTGACACTATGCTGATATGCATACTGTATTGTGAGTGGGAGACAGCAGCTTACCAAATCATTTTCTGATGGAAAAAAACCTCAAACATTGGCCATCAAGAAAGGCCTCCAAAACTAACAGCCAGAAGCAGATTTCAGAGGGACAATAACCATCTGCTTCCAGCCAATACGGCAAAAAAAAACTTTTATCATTCTGCAAATTGTGCAAACTCAGCTACTTTTACTTTTTACTTATTTTGCTCCTCCAGTTTACCTTCTCTGAAATGTTCAAAGTCTCAAAGAAAAGAGAAAGGACCTACATACATGGAAATAGAAAGGACCTACATACATGAAAGAATGGACATGAGAAGAAATACCACCAAGGATGCTTCAGCTGCCAATACTTCTTCAGCTGCCAAGCTTTTAACTTAGTACTTTCCTTTATTTCTCCTCTGCATGGAGAGCAGATGGATTCACACCCCAGTATCTGATGGCATCACAAATCAGTGAATCTCAGCTTGACTGAAGTCTTGGAAGCAAGAAACGGATTAATTATTTTAAGCTTGCAGAAGCCAGACAACCCAGAGGAGTTCTGCCAAGCAAATATGGAGAAGAATTTATGGATGTAATTGTGAACTTCTGATAAACTGACACTGGTTGGAAAAGGTCTGGTTCACTTCAGAGTGATGGGAACGAGTTTCTAAGAAGCATAAGGAATAATTGTGATGGATGGCTGGAATAACTTCCAATTGCAGCTTCTTCCTACAGGTGTCCCAAATCCTCATTGTTACCTCTGATCCTGCTGCTGAGTAATACCTGTGCAATGTTTAGGATAGGTCCACCTGCTGCTTGTACTTCACCTGCACGCCAGCACTGCCTCTCCTTCACTGCAGTAGAATGCTGTTGTTTCCTCTATTACCCCAACACAAACATCACTTCAAGCTTTGTCTCTGAAAAGATTTCCTTTTTTCTGCAGTGAGCTTTTGTTTTTCCTCCTTTCCCTTACTCACTCTTGTAGCTCTTTTCTGAGGCATCTGCAAATTAGTCAGCTGTCTTCTCCAATTCCATGCACCAAATCCATCCACTCCCCTCCAGCAGTGTTTCTCTTAATGCCAAATTCAGATGTGGTACAGCCTTCCAAGACCTCCCTGGCATTTTCCTGATGACAGATTCGTGGAGCACATTACATGTCACAATGGAAGAACCACACTTGCAGCTTTTGCTTACCTGACTATTAATTGTGATCCTGCACCATATCATGTTGGCTTTTTGTTTTCTATGGACTATAATGGTGATGGGAACACAGTATAGAAGCAATACAACAGTAAAGAGCCTCCAGGGAGCCTGCAAACAGGGCTTTTTTTTTCAAGTATTTTGCTCAAGTCTACTAGTACTAGGATTGACTAAACAGATTCTCAAGTTGAGCAATGAATGACCATCTCTTGCCCTCCTCCCACTACACACACACTCATTTAATACTGCATCCATTTAAGAAGACATTCACCAGTCTCCCTGCTTAAGCACTATATAGCAGACATGCGTGGAATGAGACAGCAGGTAGCTATGAAATGTGGGCCAGCTGCTCCCCATTTCCTGTGTGACAGTGGAGATGACTGACCAACAGGTAGACACAGCTAAAGGTAACCCCAGTTTGATTATTTACAGGTTCCCAAACCCAAACCTGATAAGAGTCCATAATGATTAACAGCCAGCTGCTGAACAGAGTCACAGCAGTCCATAGTTCGTAAGGAACAAAACCAGTGGTGCTTCAGTGGGAGATCAGAGCAGTGAACAACAGCTCCCACATGCTCAGCTTCAGGCCATTTGTGCAGGGGAAGGAAACCAAGTCCTCTCTCAATGGAGCTGGGTAATTACAGTTCATTTCTACTGTTAGTGCTTCTGTAGTCCTTTCCTCTACTGTGTCAAAGAGATAAATTTGCCAACATGAGGGCCTAAAATGCCCTTTTCTATCTTTTCAATCATTTCGTTTCATTCAGTTTTCTATGTTTCCTCTTTATCAAAATCAAGAAACACAAAATGGTTTTGCAAAGAAAAGTGAGCAGATTAAGCTACAATTTCCAATTCTAGCATCACTAAACAAAAAGCCTCCTGACTTCCCATTTATACATTCCAAACATTTCTTTGGGAAAGGCTCTTCCTGAGATCCCTTCTGTACCTTCCCAACAGAAGTGACTTACCTAATATCTACAAAAAGCGTGCTATTAAGTAAAATTCATACACAGAAGGCCCCCCAAAACTACTAAGTCTCATCTGGAGCAGTTTAATGGTACTGCTTCTCAAGGGAGAGACATCAATGGAGAGATTTCACCTTTTGCAGGTGCAAATTTCATATCCATCATCAAAGCCGCTATTTTTAAAACTTACCCTTACAAGCTATGGTACCTCTTGCAAGTTTATGCAGCTTACACAGAGACAGAAGACATGAAATTCTGTGCATCAACACAATGAAAAAGCAGCGTCACAGCAGTCACTACCTCTAGGTCCTAACAGATAGAGTTCATGTGAACAGTAAGTATATTAATATTAAAGAGGCCTGTTTTCCTCCCTGAATATTAATAGCATGCACCATGGATTTGCAGTAAAAGTATTTTAAAACATTTAAGGCCCCATTGCCAAACTGTTTCTCAGCCTAGCAGTTCTGTCCAAGTATTTCCTTGAGCAGAGCCAGGAGCTGGACTCAGTGATCTTGCTAGGTCCCTTCCAGCTCAGGATATTCTATGATTCTATAAGAAAGGCTTAAAAATCTTTGCTTATTTTTTGTGAAAATGAAAATATTTCCCTGTAAGCTCTTTACAATACTGATTTGTGCCTGCGGACAAGCACCTGTAACATACCGTGTCTATGATAAGTTATGTCATAACTCTCTAACCATGGTGCTGGTTTGCTCTATAAACTGTTCTGACGAGCATCCAATTTAAATGGCGGTGGCACAACTACTGAAAAATGCTAGACTGGATGCCCACTTTATATGGAGAAGTTAATGGGAAGAGGTATTGAAAAATAAACTAAATTGGAGTAGCTCCACTCCCCCTGCAGACATGTTGATCTGAAATAAAAATCACTTTATTCTGAAAATAATTATTTCCCTCACAAAGCTCAGCAGTAAATCTGGCCTTGAAAGAACTGGCTCTTTTCAGCTCATAACAGAAAGAACCACAGAATATGAACTTAATGCAAATAACTTGCTCATAGGAAAACTAAAAAGTTGCTTGCCTTGGTAGGCATGGAAAAAAAAAAGAAAGTCTTTTTTTTATCATAACGTTAACCTAGACTGTAATTTGTCTTTTTACAACTAATGAGCAACTCAGTGCTGTCAAGATTCATTTTGACGTGGTGGGCTTCTGAACAAGACCTCTAAGTAGCTGCTTGCTGGAACGTAAGTGCGTGGGGGACCGGGGAACCAGCCCCCATTTGCTTCTCCTAGGACAGGTAGCTGGAGAACAGCTAAGGTTTAGAACTGTGCAAGAACTGGAACAAAGCTAAGGAGAAGTTTACTGGCAACAAATTGCTAAAACCCTTGGAAAAAAAAAAAAGGGTAAATTGTGGCTCCCTAAGCACAGCTCATTCCTTGGGAGTCCTGCGAGGTTGCTCAGCAACATACCACAATTACTGTGGGTCAAGTCCTCAGGACATAATCTAGCCTATTGACTTTAATTCAACCACCCCTGGCATAAGGTACTGCCAACTATGAGCAAGAAGGAAACAGAAGCAGTGCAGACTGGAGAGCTCTCAGATGTTGGGAGGAAATTTCACAGTTTCCAAACGTTTTATCCAAATTGTTCTGATCTGCTCAATTCAATATGTCTGTTCTACGGTCATTCTTTGAAAGAGGTAATTCAGAAACAAATTTTAATTTCAATTTAATAGGAAAGCAAGAACCAAAGTCCACTGATGCAGTGAGACATTTTTGAATTCAAGCCATTTTTCAGTACCCACACTCCTGCTACAGATACTCTCTCAAAAAATCCCTAATGCCTAATCTCGGAGGAATTCGTAATAAAAATACTTTCCACTCTATCAAGCATAGTTGTTCATGACAAGCTTGACCAGAAAGTCATCCTTCCCTCTTTAACTGTGGATAACTTGACCCTTCCAAAACTCATTCACCTAATACATTACTGGGAAACTTTGCTGTGAAGCCACAGTTTGAATGTATCACACGTCTCTCCAGCCTTTCAGAAGGACAGAATTGCTTTGAGATGTGTGTGTGTATCTATCTATATATGTATGTATGTATGTATGTTTCTTTTAGGGAAGTACAGCTATGAATAGAAGATGAGACCTTGGGATGGCATAAAGTTCCACTAAGTATCTGGCTTTCCCATGTAAAACACAGAAAACAGCTTTCTGACCCAGGCTGCAGCATGCATGGTGCAATCAGCAGTGGTCAACAATCCTGCACAAGTGTCCCTAGCAGAGTCCCGAAAATTTTAGCTTTACTGTAAAAGAAGGAGCTCACATGTGTTGGAGGAAGAGACATTCCTTCAGAAAACATTTTCCCTCTCACTGGAACTACAGTAATGATTCTTAAGCCCAGGCTTACAAGGAGTATTAGTCCACTCACTGAATTCCAAGTGTTGTGGGCTGGGGTTCCCCAGCTGAGAAATACTTAGAGTAAGTTTTAAACCTATTATTTTTATTACAAATTCACTTCCAAATACTTGTGCTATTTGCTACAATTCCTTTCTTTGCAATGAAATCTGGGTTTGAAGCTCACTGTTTAAACTACTAACAAGAACAATGGGAAACAAACCCACCACCTTATTGCAACGAACAAAATGTGTAGTTGTGGACTTAGGGTTTTTGATGGATACAGGCTTACAACTGATGGTCCAAAAGCCTGAATAATCCTAGACCCTGGTATTTCATGCAAGCATCTGTAATAATGAAACTCAACACAGTCCCCTGGACCTGGTAGTCTATGGGCACTACAGCCCAACCTGCTTATCAACAGCAGCACGCTGCCAGATGGCCAGACCCCACTAAACCTCAGTTAGCTACTAAATACAGTTTCCCTCATGGAGATATTTCGGCAGAAGTCGTAGACAAAACCTTTGAGTACAAATTCACACAATTGTAAATGCACATATGTGCAATTGTAAACACACCTATTTCAGCCTTGGCCCACGGGGAAGGACAACAAACGAGTAAAATGAGAGCTCTGAAGTGCAAATCAAGTGAAGAAAGAAGCATTTTGCTTGTGTCATTACTAATACAGGCATCTAAGAATCTAAACTAGTTTCTCTGAGAGGCTAGTTTGTGCTTTGAAGTACATGCCTTTCAAAATATATCCATGGTCTTTCAGTGAAGGCTAATGATAATTTTATCTCTTCTGAGCCTTGCAGTAATAAATGCTGACAGTCCCAGATGCCAGGTCCTTGGTGAGAGCATCTGTTTGTTTATTCAGGATTAAGTTAAACTACTTAGCCACCATAACAGTAAATCCACCTCTCCTACAGACCTTCTTAAGAGTACTGAAGAAAATAATGAAACACCACATACTGCTGTGAGATCAATTGTACTCAGCAGACTAAGAAACCTCTGACAATTTATTCTTGGTGTGGAGGGGTGAGGAATAGACTGCACCAAACATCCCCCCCAAAAAAGAGAAGATAAAGGCCACGTTAGGTGCTCTTTGTCTTGATTTCATCACATCACAACTTGATGCTGTGGCAGGCTTTCAACAAGGGACTGTAAAGCTTGATCCTGCAGTCTTTGTCCAACAAGAAATGGGTTTAGATACCTAAATAACTATGCTCAGTTATATGAAAAAGGACTGGATGTCTTTTTTTTTTTTTTTCCTGAGGCAATTCACAGTAGCCCTTTTACCATCTTTCAACATTTGAAACGTAAAGACCTTTCGATTTAATTTCCTCTTCCTTAGGGGTGTGAAAGAAATGTTGTGCTCTTACTGACATGAATGCAATTTGAGACTCTAAATTACCAGACCTGTAACATCAATGCCATTCCTTCACACTGGCAAAATATTCTCATGTATCATATAAAGATCTAAAGATGTGAGTGCATCAACATGTAGTAAGACCACAGGATACGTATTAAGCAAACAGCAAAAAACGTATTTGAAAAGAGGATTTTCAAGGCATGCTGTCCTGTAATCTATTTAATTAAAAAAAAATCTGAAGATGGCAGAGTTAGCTTCCATTCTGCATTTTAAGGCAGCTGTAAGATTAGCCTTTAATTACTAAATGATGGTGCAAAAGCATGAGACCTGCTCACCAGTTGTTTCTGCAGCACAAGCAGGAACAGTGTCTGGCTACGCCTCAGAGTATTGGGGAAGTAGGCAAGAACACCTGCACGCAGCTGGGTTGGAGTGACTTTTAAGTATACAAATAAGATTTTGGAGGCTTTTCTTCTCATGAATAGGCAATGGTGCTTTATAGATACAGCAGCATGAGCTGAAGGATTAAGAGAATTTGGGTTTAATAAGACTGCAGTCTAGGACCTGGCTAGGGTACCCAGGAACCCGACTGCACAGGTACCCTCTGCATTGCTGTTCTTGCTCTCCTCTGCCTTGGGCCACCAGCGTTTCTCCACCCGGAGCTGGAGACGCTGTGGGAGGTGTGGCCAGCTGGCTCACAGCAGCTGCGTGTCATGCCAAACACCCAGCTGGAGGTGGGTGGCAAGACCACCAGAGGCTGCATCTCTGTGGTTGGGAACTCATCCTCAGCTCTCCCACCAAAGCAGAGAAACTGCTGCACTGATGTCACTCAGCAAACAGCTTCTAAAAGCCTCCCGTGCTGTGCAGAGACTGAGCAGACTTTGTGCATCCTGAGGCAAAAGCTGCACCAACCCAGAGTGATCGGTCCCCAGAGGAAAGGCTCTACAGTGGGAAAACACATAGGAAGCAGGCCTAGGCTGGGCTGCCAGGAGACACTCCGAGGTCAGGGCAGCAAATGAGCAGCTTCCTCTCCACGAGATGCTGTGCAGTGCTTCCCCCGCAAGTTCACGAAGCAAAAAATTATTGCAGCCAGGAAAAACATGACATTTAGTAACATAAGTTGACAAGTTCTCAACAGGAACAAAACTATTTTTTCACTTTGTTTCTTTATATAAACAGTATTTGATTTTTAACATGCAAAAGACTGACAGCACACCAAGCATAAGAGATTGTGATCTCCGTAAACCGGGACGGCTGTTATCAGATTGGCACCAAATGAGGCCATTGTGGGAGCTAAAATTACCTCTCAGGTCTTGCAATACTCTCCACCAAAGGACACTGTGTCCCACTGCAAAGACACACTGCCTATACAGACATTCACCAGAGGGGCTAGGACACAAAGATCTGGGAGAAGTGGAGACTGGACCCCTCGCCAGGTTTATGGAGCCAGGTTGGCTCAGTCTCAAGATCTGCACTCCAAACATGCAACAAACATTCAGGAGAAAGAGAGAAATAGTGAGTATTTCTGGATTTGACTGTGCTAATGGAGCACTAGTTGTAGACACCTTCTGATGTTCAAAAAAGTCAACATTTTGTTTATCTATAACAAGTATGGCCTTAGTGCAACAGGTAAATGAGCACCAGTGAAGATGCCACCCACTATCCCTCTGATTTTCACAGTACTACTCATTTTTCTACTCAATCAGAAACCTGAAGGACAGGAAAAGTGCATACACAGGCCAATCACTTCTACAGTGGTTTTCTTTTTCTGCAGCACCATTCCTGACTTTTCCCATAGTCGAAAGAAAACTGTTTCTTTAGTACTTGTCTCACATACAAGTGTTCCGAAGGGCATGTATCTTCCCTGATACTTCCATTGTCGGAGTAATTTGACACATAACCATCAAGAGGAGTCTGGAATACCCAAGGTAAGTTGTAACACACAGCTCTACAATTCCAAGAGAAAACTAAAAACTTAAACAATTTTCTTTCTGCGAGTGTGCCTTTGAAGAAAGAATACAAGAAATTGTTTAGAACCTTCTTTTTTTAAATGACATTTTAAAAGCATACATCTTTGAAAAAAATCTAACATGACATGAAAACAACTTGCAAAAACTTACAACTCCCCAGTTATAACCTGAAAAAGAATTGCTGCTTATCCCACACATTGATAGCTGGGCACTGGAAGAAGTGGAAAATACACAGAGGAAAACCATTCCAAATATGGTTTGCAATGCAGTACTGGCAAACTGCATTATATAACCCATGTCTAGGCTGAGAGACAACAGTGGGCAGTGGACAGGGCAGAAGTAGGATTGGTGATAGGGCAAAGTAAAGATGGGATGGAAAGAAGAAGATGGAGAAACCCAGAAATCTGAGTTTGCTGCTAAAGTGATGATTCTACTGCGAGGATGTGAAGATGGGGGTGAGGGCCTGCTGCCTGTGGGAATGGCAGCTATGGCTCACACACTTTAATAATTATAATCATTAATAACAGAAGGATTCCAGGCACAGATAAAATTTACTACATAAATCTTATGCACAACGAAGTGTGTGTTCCTTATGTAGGATCTTATGCATGCATTATGCCCTGCAGGGAGGCATAAGCAAACAGATACGTACAGAACAACTTTTCTCATGGCAATTTATTGGGTAAGCACATTATTTGCAGCCTAAATGGGCATTATTCCTATTCCCAAAGATGGAACAATGGGGAAGACAGAAAGGTTTGTAATGAGGTGGTCATTCATCGCACCTCTTGTTCACTACTTGCTTTAGGTTATGTCACACCACAATATACAGTATTGTGGCACATTTTTTCTTAGAATCCATGGAGTTTTAGCAATATAGAACTAAACGAAGAATATGAATAAGTAGACGACTGCAGAGACAAGTGTGTCTCCAGTGGTGTCTTGCCATGGTGAAAGGAACTTGTTTAATGATCAGAGTTTTTACTAAAATAACAGCTTTGATTAGCAGCAGACAGTAATGCTCATAGAATTCACTGATTTATTTTAATTTGCTTTGAGACTCACATAGCATTAATTTTTCCACACATGAACTGCAAGTTTTTTACTCACCAAGGTTTAATTCTGCTATTGATAATCCCTTTATTTACTGCAGCACATCTTCAATAATTAAGTGTCTTAAACTTCTCTTTGTTTTGCTAGGGATGGAAAGCCAGTGAATGAGTTTTCATTTAGAGAGTGTGGGGGAGGTGAGTAGTGGAGGAGAAAGACAACTTTTTCCTGAAGACTAAGGGGGAGGATTACACAGAAATTGCTCAGGAGAAAGTCAGACATTGACTCAGAGTAAATGAAGGGAGCAGAAGCAGGGCTCCTGGCACTGAAAGTACTGTGTGACAACACAAAACAACCTCAATTCCTATTACTTCCATCAGGCATTAAAGAAGGAAAATGATAACAGCTCCTCCATCAACAGGGGCCCAGCTCAGGGGGCCCACAGCCCTGCCAGCCTGTGGGAGACCAGCCCTGATGTGGCACGGCTGCAGAAGGGCTGCATGGGGTGCCAGACCATGGGCAGGGACAGCCAGGGCTGTGCCAGGTGGTGCCCCGGGGACCCTGGCAGCCAGGCAGAAAGGAAGCACCCCTGGGAGCCACGCCCAGCAGGGAGGGAAGAGCTAAGAGATCCTTCCCAGAACTGACAGTATGGATACAGCTCAAGATGCCACTTAGGCTGATGCAAGTGGAACACAGCCGCACCCGTAGCCCACAAGAAACCAAGCCTGACATTCCTCCAACATGCACCATGGCAAAGTTGGTTTTTGGTTGTGTTTTGTTTTGTTTTTTTAATTAAAGTCCCTTGTATTTATTTCAGTGCTAATAGACAACCTGTTCCCCAGGGCCTGATCCAGCAAGGCCTGTCCCTACCAGTGGCCTCATCATTTTACAGAGCTATAAACGTGGCCACGTGTATGCACATGTGTCAGGGCATGCACCAGCAAGTCTGGGATATTAATACTATACTACATAATAATTTAAATGTGTAGTGAAATACATCTTGCATATTCAATGAAACAATGTAGATGAAATACACCTCCTTCCCCTCACAGGTAACTTGTTAATGACTAAATTAAGATAATGCATTTAAAAGATGCAGCTTGCTGTATAAACAGAACATACTGAAGGACAGCTCAATTTTTTACCATTCAACATCTTTCCTCAGTTAACTGCAAGTCGAGGGACAAACTTTCTTGACTGTTAATGATGAGAAAAACTAACAACTCCTGTCCGGCCAAAAAATGTCCACTCCTCCACTCCTTCTGGCCAGAAACCAAGCGGAAATTCCAGATCAGGAGGCAATTATTTACGTATGTCTCCTTCCAACCACCCCCCTCTAAACCTTAAATTTGCTTCTAAGTGGGAATTAATCCTGCCTGGAACACTTTTAAACACTGCTGTATCTTTACAATAAGGTCAATTACAGTTTTTGCCTCAGCTTCACTTGCAAGATTTTTGTCCATATTACTAGCAAATTTCCTTTTATTGTGCTTGAGAGAAAATAAGTCTTGAGCTTTGGGGTGTATTTTTTTTAAATACACCATCACACTTTAACCAGAAATTACATTCCTGCCTACTACAACCTCCTGTTTCAAGTTTTATTTAAAATTCTTTCACATTTTAAAGATATTTTTTTTAAAATTCACAAGTACAAGAAAATGCCATTTTTACTTTAGGCTCTGTCTCAGTTCTCCAAGAGAAAAGGATCTCACTGACAAGCATTCACTATCACATTTTCCCCCTACAGTCTTTGTGGATAAACAACAACACTCACACAATCTACTGACTAGATCTTATCCTTTTGGACTAAAATAAATGCTCCTTCTTGTGTACTGGATTAAGAGACTGAAAAAAAATCTCCTTTTAATTTTTTTCTGTTGATGATGCAGAACAATTCTTCATTTCATGCAGAAAATATTTCTCCAAGTGATCCAACTTCAGATCAGAACAAAGTATCATCTTTTCATACAGCTCTTGAGAAAGGCTACAGTATGTGCAGTAACATTTGAAACAAATGATACTTACCCAACAGTGGGCATAGGCTTTAAAAAAATCTAATGGGGGAGGCATTAATTTGAAAATACCTCTTTTTGCCTGGTGGTTTTGCAAAAGGGAAGCATCTCTTAAGTCTTCAGGCATTCAAATGTAATTAAGTGATCTATACATAACATCAGGATGCTGTAAGTCACTACTGTAATACTTAACTCTTGCAGTTGAATCCCTGAGGAGCTGTAACACACAAAATACAGACAACAAGGCAGGCCTCTTATAAAGCTTGCAGTATATCTTACTTGCATGGAGTAAAGCTCCCAGAGGAATCCTCACGCACAGAGATGAAGACACAACTCAGGCAGGCAGCCATTAAGTGAAGCTAAATAATCAAGAGCCGTGATCTGAGTTGAAGATAACAGATGAGCAGTGCCAGGCTACTCTGAATTAGCATTTTTCAATGGACAGGCTACAGAGAATGAAAGCTGCCCCCTGTGCTCAGCCCAGCAAAGTAATGTAAATGCTTACAGGGCGAACAGACATGGACGAATGATTTCCTGAGGTTGTACGATCAAGTTGGACAAGACGTGGCCCATCAACAAGAGTTTGCCCAAAGGACAAGGGTCAGATCTGGCAGCAGCTGTAGGGAGCTGACGGACATGAGACAGGTGCTAACAGAGACACAAACTTCAAAATATCATTCTGGATCTGGAAAGGAAGCTCTTAGAGATGCCAGGGACAAGGCACACTTTGTAGCTACCCAGTGACACCAGACACCTCAAATAACAAATTATTTCTATGAAAAAAAGCACACGTTTTTTTCTGCTTCTTTAATTATCTGAAGCGAATGCATGTGCATAGTCACAGATCTAGGACAATTGTAATTTTCCCAAGTTCCTATATGCTTTCACCACGGGGCAGGACCTGCGAGCAGATACCTTCACTTCTTTTACAGACCAGGGCTTTGCTCTATTACATGCAGAAATGTCACTGCAGATTTCATCCTCCTCCCTGAAACCATCCAGCCTAGTGAGCACGATTTGTGCCTCATTTACTGTGTCTGCAGCTGGTAATTCTATTCAACCAACTCTGCTTGCTAGAAAAATTATCATGATAACCCAAACAGCTTTGTCTTGGAGCACCATTGCCATTCTTTTTTCTTCAGTGGGAAACAACTCAGTCGTGCTCCCATTCGCCTCAACAGTGCTTCAGTGTTCAGCTGTCAGTTTATGAAGGCTAACAACAAGTGGGAAGCCTTCCTAGTTTTTCAAGATAGGACCTATTGTCTTAAAAAAAGTCAAAACCTAAAGCTAGTCAAAGAATTTGTGAAGAATTTAAGGGAAATGGAACAAAATGGCAATAAATATATAATTGAAAGATTTCCTTTCCATGAACTGAGTTAAGAGAGATTTAAATATACTCAGAATAAGGACCCTACAGAGAGACTGCATTATGCATACGAGTTTTGAATGGAATGAAAGAAAAGCTAATAAATGGATAGTAATAAGCAAAACTGTGAAAATGAAACTAGAGAAAGCCTGAAAGGAGGTTTTGGGAAAAAAAGGATGGTAAACAGTACTTAAGTGTATTTTCATTTTTGTCTAATCTCTGAAAATTAAATGATCTGTAAGAAAAACCAGCAGATGCAGAAATGAAGCAGATACACAGACAAAAGCAGCAGATGCATAAAGGAGTTATTGATGACTTTTTGGTTTTTTTCATCTATACTACTAGCATTTTGTTCTCCTAAAAACAAACAAACAAAAAACCACTCACACTAGCACAAGCATTTAGGACAAGAGATGTCTTTTGCCTTGTCAGGAATGACTTCTAATGCCTTAGAAACCTGGCCTTTAGATATTCCCTGATTGAGAGCAATTTGCTTGGTTATATCACCCTGTCCTCTGGTAAAATAAGTTTCATGGAGCCAAGAACATAAGGCTGAGCAATCAAAATGTTTAGGGTTGTTGTGTGCGGTCCTTTCCATTATAACCTATGCCTTTTGATTGTATATCTGTACATTCCATTTATTCCTACGTCACTTTCTGATATGCTACAGGCTACCTCTTTCTCTTTTCGTGACTAGGTGTAACAAAAGCAGCTGCTGGAAGCCTATTATCTAATTATCTTGTTAGATCCTGCAAGGACTGTGGTGCTCACATAAGCAGATCACAAACGTTTTAGCCTCTCGAGCCACCATTTCTTATCTAGCACACAAAACATTGTTGTACATTCTCTAAATGTGCTGGATGTTTAAACGAGCTGTCAGAAAAGCCTTTTCTTTGTCACTGTCATCACTCGTGTTGTTTTCAGCTAGCAGTATCTCCCAGTTTAGCAAGAGCTGTAGGATTAGAGTGCTTCACCAGATCATGGCCAGGACACAGCCCGGTATCTCAGCAGCTCTTCCAGGTGCCGTGGCCTCAGATGACACCGAGATGGGAGCTGACAAGACATGCCCATTTCGACCAGGCATCACTTGCTCCTCTGTCTTTAGCTGAGGTTCTTGCTTTGAGCCTCAAGAGTCAGAACACACCTGGATCACCATCAAATTGCTTCTGATTACGGACTATCTTGAAAGGCATATCTGAGTTTGGTGAGTGAACACCCATCAGAATGCAGAAGACCTATAAAATACAGAAAAACTGCATCCAGCACACCGTTGTGGTGCCCCTGCATGCATGGACAGAAAAGCACTCCATGCAGAACAGTTGTCATTTGTAATGATGGTATTTTTATAACCATCCCAGGGATCTCTGTCCCTTAAATACTGACAATACAGGCAGCACGAATATAACACTGCAGTTAAAAAACTCAGCGTCATTACCAGGTCAACCTGCTCTCCCACTGCTCTGCTAACTTCAGCTTGCTTTGCCATGCTGATAGTCTTTCAATTACTGAACTAGACGAAGCTGGCCAATAATGTAAGGTAGTTGAAAAAAAGAAAAGTCTATAATCTCTAAACTCTACTGAAGTGTCAGGTCCTGGATTTTTTTTAACGCAAATCCAAAAGTAATTTGAAAATCTCTGAATGCATTCTGTCAGCTTTTAAAGCTCTAACCAAGAATCTATATTCACACTCCAGAAGGAAGAAATAAGGAACAGCAAACTTTGGGATATTATTTTCTCCCTTCCATGTACTTCCTCTACTTTACAATGCAAAAGAATAAGCTTCAAACTCTTAAAATGTATCTCTTCAACTTTTATATATATGTTGATTCCAGTCTAAATTTCCAGAAATACTTGAAAAATACTTGTGAAACACCCCCATACAGATTCTGATTTGAACAGATTCATGTTGCAGAAAACAATAAAATGACACTTCAGACCACACTTCTCATGAAACAGAGGCTATTTTTACCTATTGTGCTATATATAAGCTAACCTATATTTCAATGAAGCCTTTGTGTCCAGTCTGCCTGCTTGTAACAGGCTAGAAGAGAAGCACACAGTTGAAAGCATGATCCACTATGGCAAATCCTATCAACAGTCAATCCATTTCAATACCCAGCCTCTAATGCGACCCTGCAGAGGAGAGCAAAGTCTCTAGTCACCTCCCAGCTAGTTATGATCTACCAAGCTTGGGGTCCAAGAGAACACAGATTTCTCCTCATTATCCTGACATAACTACTTTATGCCCTGATCAGTTTTGATTAAATTTTGATTTTTGCTACAATTACCTTAGTAAACATAGCTCTTGATACAGTCAAAAATTACCTACCTCTGAGAAAAATAGCAGAAATATTTGATTCGTTATCTTCCTGTAGCAGCAAGTACTGTAGCGGAGAAAAATACTATTAATTTTGTTGCCTAAGCTTTTGATTACTTAAAGGATTTTTAAAGCCTAGCAGGGAGGGTAAAGATTCCAATAAAGATATGAAATGTAAGTAGTGGCTGTTGATAGCTTCAAACTTTCTTGCTTATATTGCACTACTGTGCTAAATGCCTCTTCAGCTTCTGGGCAGCATCAACCAGAACGAGAGAAATGTAAAGGTGTGCCATACAGATGATGTATTTGATAAAGAAATGCAATTCGATTCTGATTTTGCAGCTTTGAGAGTAGCTGTGGCCTTCACATATGAATTCTGGGACAAATTACAGTTTAGGTAATTACACTGGCAGAAATCCAGTGACACAGATTTGACATATATCCAATGTTGAAAACTCACAAGGCTCCTTTGTGAAGCAAAGTAACAATGGTATGCTTAGACACTTAATTAGCAAGGAAATGTCAAGATAAGACCCTTAAACTTCCCTGCTTGTCATCCTTGTTTATGCTTACTTTTGCATAAAGTACTAATGTGTACAGCCTGTGTACATTGCAAGCATGACATCAAGCTTTGTGGCAAATGCAGTACTACTGTCAGTACATACTTAGCTATTGGATTTCAGCATGCCTTTAAATATCATTTTCTGCCCCTCCGAGCCAGTACACACATCTGTAATTATATTAAACTGCCAATGTATTTGCACATAACTGTGTTTATCCTCTTGCAGTAATATTTATCTGACAAAAAAAATGAAAAATGTTTTTCTGAGTTCTACATGCACTCAGACAGGCCAGGAAATACTAATATGTTCAGCATATTCAATTTCCTTTAAAAAAAATTCAAGCTGGTACAGTAATAATTTGATCAATGAACTCTCAAACAGGCATTTAAATCTAAGTTTCAGTTACCTGAGTTTTCACAAATAAATGGTGGGAGAAATTCTGTTAGTAATACAATATTGATTTTTTTAATATTTGTTGGTCAGGAAAGTGTTTTGGAAGTGGCACAAGGCAAAAGCAAAGAGCCTGGCTTTACCCCTTCAGGCCATGGCGGAATGGGGGAACCATAGCACATGGATGCAGAAGTGCTGCTCTACCCAAAACATGACACCACAACAACTGCTTGACCCTGTAACACCCCCTGCATAAACCCCCTCCAAACTACAGTGTTCAGCACCTTCCTTTCCTCTGCAAAAACAGCCAGACAATTCCAGGGTAGGAGCTGCAGATGCTCTTCTGGGTCAGAGCCTCCCAAAGCTCTTCTGGCTTAATCCCACACCTCTCTCCTTTCAGCTCTTGCTGCTCCCCCAGGAAGGTCAATAAAAACCTCTAGACCCAGCGGATGGACACTTGGATGGTTTCCTGGAGAAAGCAACAAGGAAACAAAAAGGGGAGGCCTTCCAAGTGAGACAGGTCACTCAGCAAGAGGGGCTATGCAATGGCAGAAAGGCAGAGCAAACTCTCAGCAGTGAGAGCACAGGCAGTCAAACCCACTCGTCCCAGGCTCTTGGAGCCCACTTCTCAATGAGTCTCAAGTTTCAGCTTTCCACATTAGCCTCATGAACTTCACATACGCGGCAGAAATTCTCTGGCTGTCAAAGTGATTCGGGGAACTGATTCAGCTAAAACAACAGCCTGACAAAGGGAAAGGGAAAAGGAGAAGGAAGGATGGAAGAGGAAGGAAGAGGAGGAAGAAGAAAAAAGAAGAGAAGGGGCATTATTATTTGGATCGATTACATCCTGATCTTCACTGCTGAAACAGCTTTGCTAGCACAACATAAGTATAAATAATAAGTATTGAGTCTAGGAGTTGGCACATCAAAACCGTAACTCCTACTACACTGTCACTATCAAAAATTATAACATTCCATAATACAAGATCATGACAGATCTTTACTGCAGACACATCTGTACAGCAGATTGATTTGCTAATATTTTATAGAATCTGTGTTCTCTACACAAGGTATACATAAAGGGCAATTAGGATAAATATCCCAAGTGTGATTGCAGAAATAAACAGTAATAAAAAATAAAATTCAAGAACTCCAAATGGTCAAAACTCTGCATGCAATGACTTTTATTAATGCATGTCAGTAATGCAACAGAGCAATGCGGCATCAACTGTAGGTCAAGAAACATGACCTCATTTTCTGCATTCCAGCTGACTACTGTGATCTCTAAGTTTCTGTTACAAATTATCCAGCCCTTCTTCGAGTTGAATGGATACACAAGCCGACTTAAGGCTTATAAGCAGGGTTTTGATTTGGATTCTGAAAATTGAAGAGATAATCAGCTTATCAGCTTTAAAGAAGAGAAACCGAAAGATACTTTTGTCTTGCTTTGCTAGTTCGTTATAACCAAAATCTATACTTTCTGTTCCTCAAGAAACAGCTTCTGTAAAGTAAATCAAAACTTACTAAATCAGATTGAAACACAGAGTGTCCACCTGTTGTGGCAGCTTCAGTATAAGCTTATCTGTAAGTAGACAGATAAATGCATACATGCTTTATGGAGGAGACAGACAAATGCGGTGCAGCATTCTAGTCCTGTGTCTGCTTTTTGTTTATAAACATTCATATAAAGTGAAATGGCAGTGCAAAGCCCAAGACAGTCTTTTGGAGATTTAAAGATGAACAGACTTTGCTGGCAACACAGCTTATGACACAGAGTATCTCAGCCGACAGGCATTTGAACAAAACTCACGTCCTGTATTTTATGGCGACCACAACTGCGGAGGCCACACAATGATTCTTGGGGCTAACTGTCCCTTTGTAGGGACACATGGAACTTGTCTTTCCATGTAGAGAAAATGCTCTTTCTCTATTAAGTATTATGACTATTGATTATATAGATGCTGATCTCAAGAAATGTTATAAATACCAAAGAAAAGAAGGCAAAACATCCAAAGAAAACCCCCAACCTTCTGCTTTATTTTAGTACATAAGTATTTTAAGCTCAATCACTGAAACCAGAGAACTGTCCTCTGGCAGCAAACTCTATTGGAAAAGCCTTGGCTACTAGAAAAGTAGTTCTACCTTGGCTAGAATTTTTTTTTTTTTAAATCATCTCTAGGTATAGTGTCTGAGAGCTCAGAGCTCATTTCCACAATCATGTTACCATTTATAACTAAAATTCCATGTCTCATTTCTTCCCCTGTCCCCAGATTCCCAAAGAGAAATAAAGTTGAACTTTATTTATATTGGGGCTGAGGAGAAACAAAGCCCAACTTGTTTCTAAAGGACTTTGAGATCATTTGTTTTGTAGGTGTACATTCTCCATAAAAAAGCCTGTGTGCCGTGCCCAAGAACCCTCTCCCAACAGGAAGGATAAGCTGTATGTTTTTGCAGGCTTCCAGAGATATGAATAGTGTCCATACAATAGCTCCCCTTGTTAAAGGCAAGTAGTTTTCAGAGCAATAGAACCAATGCCCAACAGACTCCTCGCTACATATTCATCCATTGTCATCACCACAGGAACATGGGGTCCTTGACCATAATCTCCATGCATCATCCCCCCAACTGTGATCATCCACAGCACATGCTTCGCAACCTACATACTTCCAGTTCCCCCCCCAGCCACAGCAATATCAGCTCAGGCTCATGTTCTCTCACTACCCCATGAGTGAGAAGCAGCACTGAGTCATGGCCCAGCTGTTTTCCCACCAACCCCTACACACCACCATTGGTGATCTTACCTTACACCTTTTCCCTTAGATGGGGTAGTTATTTGTGTGCCTCTCTTCAAACAAACCAAGGCTATCAATGAAACCTGCCAGAGATTAGCAGCATTAAAACCTCACTCCCTCTGCCAAATCAAGATAATTGATCATTGGCTTCAGAAAGCTCAGTGGAAGGCAGATGGATAGATACAGCCATCCTATAAACTTCAGTTCCTCAGGAAACCAGGCTAAAAATAGCTGATCTCAAACACTTAGGGAACAAATTGAACTCAAATTAACATAAATACCAACTGGAATGTTAAAATGTGTTGGCTCTTAAATATTATCTTTTAAAAAATGGTGTTTCAAAAGGGTCAAAATTCTAACAATATTTATATGTAGGAACAGATGAATGTTATTTACTGGGTCCACAACAAGAATAGGTTACAATCTAGGGTGACATCAGTGCAGACGAATGCAGGATGCCAGAAATGACATGACTGAGCAGGGGTGTTTAGCATGTCTCCTCTTCATTCCACAGATCATTAGCTTGTCAGTGTGGGTAAAGAAAACATCCAGACCTCAACTCCCTTTAGCAACAGTGGATACTTTCTTGGGTTTTATCACCTGCTTCCCAGATTTCCAAAATGTTTTAAAGTTTCTTGCAGTCCAACATGTTAGAATCTATTTGCTTTACCTGTAACAAATTTTGGTCCAAACCCTTCAAAGAGTTATGCACAAGGCTGAATTTTCAATAAAACAAACAATTCAGAAGCAAATACAATCTGAGTTAATATTTGCCAAACCTGAGGAATGGTTTTCTTATTGACAGCGGGTAACTCCAAATAACACTTAACATTCCCAGTGTGAGGAACTACAAACACATCTTATGCAAACTGATGCTTCTTCATGGTGATGTCTCATGTCAAAGTTAGTACCTACCGGATCCCAAACATCTGCATTTCACCTCCTCTAGTAGGAAAGTTTCAGATAGAGTACTTCTAGAATCCACATGCCAAAACTTTTTTCCTCCTTTAATCTCAAGAATAAAATAGAGCAAACCTATGCAAAGTCCTTACAATCCCTTTCTCCAGGTACCTCAGTAATTTTAATGTTATTTCCCATCAAAACAAATTAACGAGCAAATTGTTTTAAGTCCAGTGAAATGCTAAAAATCCTAACCTTCTATGGAGATCAACAAGAAACGAGGACCTTAAATAATTCTTTCTGTCTTAATCATTTACCTCCAGCCCTCAGACTGACCAGCACAAATTAAAGGTACCATTAGGTGTCCTTGTCTAGATGGACTAGATTGTTAGACATGGGGTGGTTTGGATTAAAACAAACAGTTCAGGTTTGGTTCTGACTCAACAAATGTAGTATTTCCCAAAATCTCTCTTTACAAAACTTTCATTCTACTCAAATATCTAGATAACCAAGATTGAGAACTGCACACAAGCAAAAATCTAACATTTACTGACTAAGTCTTCATGGATTTCAGAGAACAATAACACTATGAGGGACTGAAAAGAATTCTATTTGATATTAGAAGTAGGCTCCCCCAAGAAAAAATTTGCCTTTTCTTTTCCAGACTCAAGTCCAGAACATCAACTTATGGTCTATAATTAGTTTTCACAGGTTAGATGGTGGAAGCAGGATCAACCCAACTTCACTGAGGGGTGAGGAAAAAAAGCGGTGAAGAAGAAATTTTGTAATCATGCTATACTTCCCCATTACAGCTAAGTCACATCAAAAATTGAGGAGAGCTTGGTTTGCAACATCTTCAGCAATGCTTTTTTTCCTTTTGGAAGGGAACTACCATAACAACTCCAATGACTGTCCTGGAGAACCGTAACACTGAATTCTTCGAAAGAGAACCATTAACAGCGGAAAAGAGTAAAGCACACTGTCCGTGAGAAACGAAAAAGTGACTTGGAACAGCATGTGGCACAGCGTAAACAATAGAAAGCAGCAAAGAAACTATATAACATTGAAGATGACACTAGAGTAAACTGTACGTTTTTAGTCTAAATACATTCAACACATGGGAAAATCTTTATTAAACTGTAAGGCACAGAAACATCTGTTTTGATTTAGTTTGCGTTACAGCAAACAAACATGAAAGCCCACTGCCTGTATCTTCCCCTGGGGCTATTTGCGGGGAAAGGAATACTGTGTATAACATTTGTGCTACAATCAGAGAATTACAAAATAACTTAGGTTGGATGGGAGCTCTGAAGATCATCTGGTTCAGCCTCTCTCCCATCTCATCAAAGCAAGGCCAACTTCAAAGTTAGATCCAGTTTTGAAGTCGGATCAGGTTCCTTAGGGCTTTGAGTATCTCCTCCCAGGATGGAGACAGCACAGCCTCTCTGGGTGACTCTCTGGCTAACTAGTGTTTGACCACCTTAATGGGAAAAGCGTCTTCTTTCTCCCAAATGTATTACTGACTCATGTTCAACTTGTTATTCACCAGGACCCCCGACGCCTCTCTGTAGAACTGTTTCCATTCAGTCTGTCCCAGCTTGTACTGATGTGCAGGGTTATTCCTCCCAGCAGCAGGACTTTGCTGAACTTTATGAGGTTCCTGCTGGCCCATTTCTCCAGCCTGACAAGGTCCATCTAAATGGCAGCACAAGCCACTGGTGCATTAATCAACACTCCTAATTTTGAACTGGCTGCAGACCTACTAAGGGTGCATCCTGCCCCATCATCTAAGCCCTTAAGAAGAATTTTAACAGTGTTGGTCTCAGTGTGAAACAGGGACTTGCCTCTAGCTGTATGTTGTGCTGCTGATCTTTAAGCACCAGCAGTTCAGACAGGTTTTAGTACTTTCAGTCCACTCTCCCATGTACTTACCTGACTCAAAATTCACCAGTGTCTATGAGAATGTTAAGGGAGACAGTATCAAAAGCTTTGCTAAAGTTGAGATAAACAGTAGTTAACCCTTTAGTCAAACCTTTTTCCATGAGCCCTCTATTGACAAATTTCAAGACCCTCTGCTGTAGAGCTCTGTGACATTAGGAGCATTCAACAAAAAATCCTCCAACAAATAATCCAAAAACATTAAAAGGCACAGCAAAGCCTTTATCTCTTGCTCAAAACTCAGAACCGGTATCTCAGAACAACCAAAAAAAAACCCAACCCCAGAAGAAAATACATTAAAATGAATTAGTTTAAAATTCAGTGAAGCCTCTGCATTTGTATTACATTTGTTATGAACTAAGGAGATGAACAAGGACATGATTATGATGATGCACAGCACCTCATAACTTAACTGAATTTCTGTGACTTCATTAGCCATTTTTGTTGAAAAAGTTCAGAGAAAAATTCAGGGTCAGGCAAACACCCTTAACAAAAAGCACTGTGCATATTTAAAAACCCAGTAGAGTAACAAGTGAATTAAAATGGTCTCATTTTAAAAATAGAATGAAACTTCAGTAATAGGTGGAACAAACTTCTCTTTTACACCACCATAGGTCATTACTCCATGCAGGCATTATTTTTTACGTAAAAGTTTATCTTCTTTGCTGTAGCTCCCTCCCCAGAAGGGACTGAAGAAGAAATATATCTATTGCCAGGAAGGTCAGAGAAAGTTTAAACACTTGAAAAAGAAAGATTTTTATGAACATAAGAACTACCAACATGATTCCTAAGTCTTCCCAACTGGATGTTTAAACTCTTGGGTTTGTCAAACCTGAGAATATTTCTGCAAAGGCCTTTTTTTAAACGTACAAACTGAAGAAGTGACAACAAGCTTCACTTTTTGTAACTATTGTGGTTTCCATTTTTCTTTTCTTGTTTCCTCCTGCATGTGATTTTAATATTTGAATGGTTTTAATGAATCTTTAGTCACAATCCCACCAGCTGCCCTGTGAGTGGCTATGGAGAATCCCACTGGCATCTTCCTGGCCAGATCAGCTGCAGAACATGATCTTTGCTTAAATTACACTCAGATGCATTTCCTTAGAGGGAAGTTTTTCAAGTGACTAATATGAACTTAATGGATAAACAGTTCTTGAGGTTTTCTTTCTTTCTTTCTTTCTCATTTTAAGCAGCACAAGCCAGGTGAACCTCTGGAAAAACACTGCACAGTATAGACACAAATCAGGGCAAATGACAGAACTAAATCCTTCAAACAATATGACACAGGAAAGTGACAAAAGACTATACTGATGGCATGTCCACAGTACGAGCTTATTACTTCAATCATACAGTCCTTAACTAAGCTTCATTGCTCAATATTATCCTAAGTGAATCACTGAAGTCCCAAACATGCCCTAAAATTCATAACAAAGTGAAAAGGAAAGTAAAGTTTCTTGATAGATACACATTTTAATCAAGTGGGGTTTTTGTTGGATCTCTTTTTGTTTGGGTTTTTTTTTTGTTGGTTGAATAGGACCCTCCTACTTTGCCAAGCCCATTACATGGCTGGTATTAGCATAGTTCAGCTCTTACAAATGTTTTAGAAGCTGCTAGCTGGTGAGCAGTTGCAAGAACACACAAAAAGCAGGGCCTGTACATTTGCAGTTGCAGTTTGCTTGGGGTTGAATATGCAAAAGTTTCTTTTCCTACAGCATTCAGCTGGCAGGCTCAGCAAATGAGAACTCCCGTTCTGAGCTGCTGCCATTACCAACGTGGTGCTGAGTGCCGCCGGCTCGCTGCAAGGCTGGCAAGCCTCGGTACAAGAACTGCGCTAGCTCCGAGTTCTGCTCGTGGTAAAAGCAGGGGCACACAAACCTTTACACTGCCTTTCTGAATAGCAATTGAATTCCTTCTGCCTCATGGACTAAAAGATACTGAGTACTAGCTGGGATTTGCTGTAGAGAGCTTTGGCTCTGAGATGAATTTACTGTCTCTATTCCTGAGGGTCACTCGCCCCGCGCCGCACGTACCAGCCACTGGGTTCAGCAGACAAATCACTCTGAATGTTCCTTGCAATACACTTTACTACTGTCAACAAAAAGGTACGACAGTGAAGCAGATTTTCGCTAAGAAGTATTACTCTCTCCATGCAGCTTTGATAGACGGGAACCCTGGTAACCATGAATATACAGCAACAGTGGCAACACACCCACTTTCATTTAATAACTTTTTTTCATTTTGCTTTCCTTTATTTATGAGTTGGTAATCTACATTTTATAATCTCTTTCATTGAGGGATGAGAAAATAAAGAGCCTTATACCACAGGAAAATAATCCATTATCAGATACAACCTTCTGGCAGCTTGCTGTAGCAATATTTTGCCCAGGCACTGACTACACTGACTGACTAAAGGTTCCTGTATCTAACATGTGGCAGAAAGAAAACCAGAACAAATACAACAACAATTAATCAGAATATTTAAATAGGTCTGTATCAGGTAGGATAAAGATTACCAGTGTATTCTGAAGTATTAAGAGCCCTTCGTGATGACAACCTGTGAGTGCTCCAATTTTGTTTGTATTTTGAAAGCAAATCTCATGGGAAATGACATTCTGGCCTTCAGGCACTATACTGAGTTCAGCTAATTAATAGGATAAATTGATTTTTCTTCTTAAACGACGCTTGTTTTGATTGATTTGGAAGAAAAAATGTGACACTGCTGATAGCATTAGAAGGGTGAGATTTTAACTTTGTGAGAGAAACACAGCACAGTAATGTACTGGAAAAAGCAGAGCTTTTTTAAAAAAGCTATGTTGAATGGTGTTTTTGCTTAGATGGTACATCTGTTAAACATTTTTCAGAAGTTAGAAGCTTTTCTAAATCACAGTGGTAGCAGTAAAAAAGACCGACTCCAGCAACAATTGAAGGATTCAGAACTGCTCCATTCATGCGTTGTTTCCTAGATAGGTGCATTGAAATGAAATGTGATGTAAAAGCCACTAAATAGAAATCAGAAAAACCCTTTCTGCTTTGATATTTAGTTTCCTGATTAGAAACAAAATTAAACTTAGCTAATAAGACATAGGCTCTTCAGTCTTTAATTGGTGTGGAAACAATTGATGCCTTTTACACAGAGCTGCTTAGGGTCACTCTTCAGTTTCATGAACACACAATTTTTCCCAGACTGTTTTCCCTTCCCAAAGCACAGGTATTAGCTAGAAAACTAAAAATACAGAAGCTCTCAGAGATTTAAATTTCACAGGTATCTATTAGAGAATATTCGTATTTGCTTTTTACACTTACAGAATTGTACCCACATGTGAAATCTATCAACCTACCGTGGGAGCCTTCCCCTGTCTCACCCCCAATACTTATTTTGTAAGTTGGGAGAAAACCAAAACTGACTGCTCTGAACAACCTGATTTTGCTATGTTCTATAATGACCTGTATTTCCAGGCAGTGCTTTAGTATACCTTGCATACACTTTCTCATGGATAAAATGGGAAGAGTCTAGTTGTATTCCTGCAGAGACCAGAAGAACCGAAGAGAACCTCTGGAATTGCAGAGAACTTATTTATTTATTTATTTATTTAAGCTCTTGGATATACTCTCTGAGAAGTCACTGCATTAAACAAGACAGCAGGAAGAGATGATGGTTGCAGAACCACGAAAGGCAGTGTGTAACTTCACAGAACTTGCTGTTCATCTTTCAGCCAGGAGTGAAGCTGCAACTTTGTGAGGGGCAGAGGGAAGGAAGGACTAGATACAAGTAAGGAGCCCCTTCCTTGCACCCATCCCTCTGAAGCACTGGGGCATGCCAGATGTGCACTTGCCATTCAACACTGCTGAGCTCCTGGGGAACGAGGCTGAAGCCCGTGGACAGACGATGGGCTGCAACAGCCCAACTTCCATCCCCAAATCAGCTTTCTGACCTTTCCCCATCCCTACATCAGCCTCAGCTTTGGTGTCACTACATGTACTGTAACTAATATAGCTCTCCCAATTATGGCCCTCCCTCCTCGCAATGCCAGGAAAATATAAAGAATAACTCCTCTATGCTCTTCTGCATCTCACAGTTTCCAGGGCTGCTGTCAACAGTGTCCGTATTAAACCCGTGGTGAAGGCTTGAGGCTCTTGATTTAGCATTTTCCATGGAAGAAGGAGTGCCCATACCCTGGCAGCTACCTTCTGTACCTGTTCTCCCCACCAAGGGGAACTGAGCCTCAGCCAGGGCTGGGAGCTGCTCTCCATGGACAGAAAACTCTGGGAGGCCCAGCAGGAGCACAAGTCAGAGTTGCTGGGCTTTGCTTGCTCCCTGAAGCACAAATAAATTAAACCTGAAAACAAATTAAGACATCTGACAGAGAAGTTTCTCTACATTGCCACATGTATACAGAGGTATTTACTACAGAGATACCAGCTACTCTTATTAAAAAAGTTTCTCCCAATGTACTTTCAATATTAAATGTTATTTGCTGAGGTGCACAACCAGCATTCCCAAACTGCTCCTGTGGAAATTATTTAATCCAAGAAAGACAGACACAGGAGCAGGTGAATGAGTAACAAAGACACTGACTGCATTCAAATAGAGAAATTTGTGGATGGAAAATCAGAATACACTACAATGTTCTCTGGAGCAAATAAATGTCAATGTTTTCAGTGAGATTACAAAAAGCTTGACTGGTATTCTCAATATTATTTGTATTGCTTTATCAACATGTATCTGTCCATGCATAGCAGGAAAAAAGTCATCATAGTGTTTCCAAATCAAAACAACCATACAGCTGCTACTCTCTTTACCACTTAGAAAGTAAAACTGCATGATCTTTCCTCTCCTTGGTATATTGACTCAAGATAGAAGAGAATATTCTGACTGAGATTGATCTGGGAAACACCTTTCAATAGAGATGCTGCCCCTCAGACACAAGGGATTACAAAAATATTCCTCATGCATACATTAGTCACTAGATAAAAAGAATTTGTAAAATCAATATAGAGAAAAAGAAACCAACAGAACACTTTCTAAAACAGGTATTTCCTAATCCTCTAGCTATGCACACTCTTATTATTAAAAATGCTGAGCTACCTGCATGTACTCAGATTCACTGCCTGCATACCTCTTTGCAAACAAACTGCAATTATTTACTAACACTTCAGAAATTTTTTGATTCCAGACACAACATCTTGTAAAAGGCGAGCTGTGTTCACAGAGAGCTACTAAAAGTAATACATATAAACACTGAATTTACAATACAAGTCTTTGAGAGGGAAACAAGGCTAGTTCCAATGCAACCTCTGGGAAAAAAAAAGCCAAGGGTATCTATCATCCTAAATCTCTTCTTGCGCAAAGACCAGAAACTGCTCAGCCTTAGGAAGCGTATCACCCACGTCCTACCAAAGGCAACCTCCAAAACAGGTACTTCCTGTGACAGAGAGAAGCAAAGATTTCAGCAATCACTACTATCTACCCTGTGCTGCTTAGTTACAGCAAGAATGACCAAATATTACAGCCAAGATGAACATCACAGGGACACACCTAACTGGGGCTTAATGTAATCCTAAAGAATTTGCCAGTGAAATTTACTTGCCTTTACGCTCTTCCAAGTTTGTCACTTTCTCCAGTTTTTGTTATGAAATTCTCTCAAACTACACAAAACCAAATCAAGTATTGAGATAAAAATCCTTTCAATTTTACTGAAATAAAGATGATGATTAAGAAGTCACATTTTATGCAAGGTTCCTCTTAAAAGGAACAACCAAGTTGAAAAAAAAAAGATGAAGTAAAGTGCTTATTGCCTAACAGCTTAAAGTTTTCACTTTCTTTGTTCCATGTAAAACACAGTTCAGGACCAAGCCCATTTCGTCCTTGAGCCAACAGTTTTGAATGTTCATTGGAGAAGACAAACATAAAAAGCATAACCCTGCTGAGTATGAATTTGCAGCTTAGTGACAGGCTCTGCAAATTGTCCATGAAGTCTCTGCTCTCCTCCAAAAGATCTTGTCTAAGATGTTGCCTGGATATTTTGCCACTTTTCATTGTTGGTGAAATGGGGACCACAGGATAAAACAGAAGAAAAGTTATTAGATCTTCATCTTCAGTAAAAATTTATAATGAGTCAGATCTAAAAATTGTATCTGGTATGCCTTACTTAGGATACTCTAGCTATGGTATACTGTATTCCTTCATGCTAATCATGCCTGAAGTCATGAACAGAAATGAGAGAAATACAAGCTGAGATTTCAACCATACAATGCTATATTTACCAACTGCAATTAGTGAGTTTTCCCATTCTGCAGTTGCATTCTGCTGGCTTTTCAAATCCAGTGGATAATACAAGACATAACCACAACCACCTGGTTACATATTCAAATTAATTCAATCCAGATATAAATAGCCTCAATGTAAAAACATGAATTCATAAACTGCTGAGAATTCAGTATCTTAGTTCACTGCTGGAATTAATTTCTTTTCAACAGACTGGTTGTCTAGAGAATACCCCTAATGCAGTAAATGAAAACATGTGTGTCATTGCCAGCAGTGAGAATTCATGAAATTGTAACTGATGGATATTAAAAAGCCAGATCTGTGATGGGAAACCAATAGTTTGGCAGTCACTGGAATAAGAATGATAAAGCTAAAGATTCCTGGGTTTGGCTGTATTTTCCTCTCACTTAAAAATGAAAAAAAAAATTGTCTCATATGGAGGTCAATCAGTGGGGTATTGCCAGAGAGAGATATTTTAAAAAGAGAAGATACAGTTTTTTGCCCCATTGCAAAAAAGTGGGTAGTGGATAAACTACAAGGAAAAAGACTTGCCTATCCCTTTAATATAAAGAAAAAGTATATGCATCACAGTTTAAATCATAAAAATTTCAAAGCATTTTTAAAAATTGCAGGAGCAGTCTGAGAGTTTGTTATTACCCTGTTCTACAGATATCTCAAAAGAATTATACTTACACTTTCTTAACATTTTTTACAGTAAATTACTCAGGTAGAGGGATACTAGATGCTTTACAAACACTTAACTTTTAATAACTTTCCTGACCTTGCCAACAGCTGCTAATAGTATCAAGTTTTACAGATAATTTGTCTTGGCTTTGCATTTGGGGTTCACTTCCCTTGGTAAGGCATTTAACTATCATCTCCATTTCATACATTTTTTTGACCGTCACAGTGCACCTGCCAACCAACAATTTGGGAATGTAGATGCCAGCAGGTACCAAAGTGAAACAGAAGAATCTGGCTACAGACAGAGAATGCAGAACAGCACAATAGCTGCTGATGCCAGCTACGGTTCTGCTTGCATTCAAAACAGCAACTGCTGCCTGGTTTAGTAGGTCAAGGTTAACGTGACAAAAATAATCAATGAAGTTAGTAACCCAATGTTTCTGACTTACTAAAACCCTTATTGGGAATGTTTGCAGCAAAAATGTTAGACCTGAGCTATTTTGGACTCTCGGAAAAGAATTTCTGCCACGAAGGGGCATGACATCCCTCCGTAGTGCTACGTTCTTGTGAGCTGGGGGGGGGGGGGGGNGGGGGAAGACAAAAGCACATTAAACAGAGTGGGTCTGAGTAAATGTTATGACTAATCAGAGACAGTGTATTGAACAAAAGCATCCCAAACAAATGGCACAGGAGATAAACCCAAGCTTAGTACAGCTCTAGGGAAAAAAGTCCTAACCAAGCCTAGTATCTATTTATCAAAAGGTTTTGTAGCTTATGAAGCCTCATCCCAGAGGATTATACTAGTGCTTCCAGGTATCTTTTAGCTGTTAGAAATGAATGCAAATGCTTAATCTTTGGCAAGGAACTCTGCTAAAACAACCACGATTTCTCAAATTAGAGAAAACAGTTATTTTGTGATTACTGCACTCTGCTTCATGCAGGGCCCTGCAGGGTGACTGCTGGTATAGCCATCAACCACCTAGAAATGGTGAGGGTGACCAAGCATTGGTACAGGCTGCCCAACGAGACTGAGGAGTCCCCATCCATGGAGGTTTACAAAAGCCATCGGGACGTGGTCCTGGGCAATTTGTTCTGGGTGGCCTTGCTTGAGAAGGAAGGTTGGACCAGATGACACCAGGTCCCTTCCAATCCCAGACAGTCTGTGATTCTGTCATATACGAATAATATACTGTAATGACATTTTACACACATACTCTCTCACTTTCTCTTTAAACAGTATATTAATATAACTGTTTGACTGATAGAAAATCCAACTACTTCTGCTCAAAAGAAGCACGAACAGCAATTTGAGGGAGGTGATTCTCCCCCTCAACTCTACTCTTGTGAGACCCCACATGGAGAACCACATCCAGCTCTGGGATCCCCGTCAAAGGAAGGACAGGGACCTATTAGGGGGAGTACAGAGGAAATGATCAGAAGCTGAAGCACCTCTTCTATGAGGACAAAAAGCTGAGAGAGTTGGGGTCGTTCAGCCTGGAGAAGACAAGGCTCCAGGAAGACCTTGGAACAGCCTTCCACTAAGTAAAGGGAGCCTGAAAGAAGGCTGGAGAGGGACTTTTTACAAGGGCATGCAGTCATAGCACAAGGGGGAATGGCTTTAAACTGAAAGGCAGTAGATTTAGATTTTATATTAGGAAGAACTTCTTTATTGTGAGGGTGGTGAGGCACTGGCACAGGTTGCCCAGAGAAGTTGTGGATGCCCCGTCCCTGAAAGTGTTCAAGGCCAGGTTGGATGGGGCTTTAAGCAACCTTGCCTAGTGAAAGGGGTCCCCCCCAAGGAAAGGGGGTTGGAATTAGATGATCTTGAGGGCCCCTTTCAACTCAAACCATTCTATGCTCAGTGATCTGGAATTCAAAACAGGTTACCTAACTGTGGGAGAAAAATGAGACATTTTGGTAATTGTCAGGTTTATTTTGCCTATTAACTGTATGCTTTTAATGCAACTTGCAGAGTTAGATTTGTTGCAGAAGTCTCCCTCTCAAAAACAATCAAGAGCTTTAGCTCCTGCCCTCAGTAATGAGTGCTGCTTCATGTCAGTGACTTCCTCTGCCCCCATGCAAAGGGGAAAAATAGACTAAGGCCAAGATTCTTCTCTCTCCTCTTAAGCTTTTCCCACGTGGTTAGCAAGAGTTTGAGACAAACTGGCAGAACATTCCTGCTCCGCTTCAAGTAGCTGTCCTGTTGTGAGAAAGTGCCATTGTACAAAAGAACAGACGGAACTGGGATTCCTGGTTAATTTCCTTTTTCAGCTGGGGATATTAGAAGTCTGACAACACACAGAGCAAAATAAAAACCAGGAGAGACATTTAAGTGCTCCCAACACTTGGACGAGAAGTAAAAATAAGCAACTAAAGCTTCCCATTTTCTTCTTCCAAATGAAACTAGAGGTAATTTTTTTTAAAGTTAACCTCTCTTATTACATTGGATGCTTCAATGTATGACAAATTCTTTAAAATGTTTTCCTTATTGTAGATAACAGACAGACTACTCAGTAACAAATTGCTGATCAAATTTTATAACTAAAAATATACCAGTCTTCTTGGAAGCAAAACTGTAAAATAGCTACAAATTTTTAAAAAATTGAATGAGCAACTGATATCCTGCTGAACAGGATACCGAGGTTTTTATGATGCAGTACCTGTTTTTGAGAGCTGTGAATGCATGTGTTTTGAATGGCCCCTCTGCCACTGCAGCTGCTTTCTTACAACCAGGGTTTCAACCCTCACGTTTATGTTAACGTAAGATTAGCAGTGGTATGTATTCCTCCTTTCCTCTTTTCCTCTTTCACACGCACACAGCTTTGAAGCCTCAAGCAGTTGCAAGTCAAAAAACAAGGACTGAAATTCCTTCAACTCGCTAAGAGAAACCTGAGATGTATCCATTGCCGCTTCTCTGAACAACTGAAAAAGCACAATAAATTCCCAACCTTCCTTTCAGCCTTTGCCTGAGGAGCGCTACGAGCAGCTGAAGCGGGTCTGCAAGCTGCAAAATAAACCTGCATGCAAAGACTACCCAGTATGCTTGAGAAGAAGTCACAGTTACATTCAACATCTCAATTAGTAGTTACATCTACATCATGCATCTACATTTATATATAAAGCGTTCCCATAGTTTTAATTACTTCCAGCATGACTACGATTGCTGCTAATCAAAGTTAAGCAAAACCAGACTTCAGATGAATGTACAACACAGTTCACCCGGCTCTGTAAGGTTCTGCTGTGTTTAAGGCAGACGGGTTATTTACATCAAATGGTGCCAGATAACCTTTAATTTAGTGAAGTGGACAATAAGATAGCACTGGAGCCAGAACCTATTATAATAACCTGTAATCTTAAACTAGAGCTGTAACTAGTTCATTTAGGGGTCAAAAGAGTGTGGTGTTTGATTTTTTTTTTTTTTTAATTAACACATATGATTCACTGTGAACAAAGGAATCAGAGCTTACTTTAATTTTGCCAGTTTGGGAAGGGAGAGTAAACCGATACCAGCATTCAAGTGTTTTTCCCAACTCTACCCATGAGATCAATCAAAAGTAAATTAGGGGAAAGCAATTCAGAGCAGTATTTCCTGCCTTTTGAAAGGTCAGTCCAGACCATGTGAATATTTAGTTATCTTCATAAATGGTGACCTGGATCATGGACAGCAAAGTCCAAATTAGTATGACTGTGTATTCCAAGAACTACGTAATCTCAATGCATGTTTGCAATGCATGTTGAACCTCTATGACGCTTGTTTCAAATACCTTCTGAGCACACAAAACTGCATCACCAAAAATCCATACAGGCCTCATCAGTTATTGTTAATATCTTTATCATCAGTAATCACGGAAAAACTGAGAGAAGGTCTGTTCCAAAATACAGTGGAGGTCACTGAAGAGCATTTACAAACACAGAACCCAGATCTGATTTGTCCTCCGAGTCTATATAAGAGGTCAGGATTCCTTCATTAAATTACTAAAAACATCTCCTGGACCACCAGTTTCCGTGCTTAAAGGAGAAGCTTCACTTATCAGTCAATGGAGCATCCACACAGCATTTCCTGGGAGACTTCATTAAAGCAAGCATACAAGGACGAACAGGCTATAAAATAATGACCTGAGGCTTGTTTTGTTTCAAATACTTGTACCTCAGCATATTTGGTCATCCACACCCAAAATACACATCTATTTTTGTGCTAATTGGTTGTGCCTTAAGGCTGTTTTCACCTGCTTGCTTCTTGGAAATGGATGATTGACTGGATAGTGTCTCGTGTTGTTTCAAAACTTGGCTTAATGAAATGGTGAGCACTGTTCTTGTGTTCTCTCTTTTCTGAACTTGCTAATTTTAACATGAATTCCTTTCTTTTCAACTGTCTTTTTTGGTGACCCACACAGACATCTTGACTTGAGCTGTACTTATTAGGACAAGAAAGGACAATCAAATTATCTCCAGACTCCAGATTTTGTAGACCTGTCACAGGACTTTTCTAACCAGTGAGACACCACCATTCCACATCCTGTTTCAAGCAGAACAAACACCGATGTAGTTCCTTCACTTGCTTGCGACCTTTAAGTAACCACATTCTTAAGCTATCCCAAAGCATGGAGGCTCTTGGGTGGTAATTATTCATATTAGAGTCAGCCCTTTACCACTTTCCAGTTGGTGGTCTGGGCAGACTTGAAATGTGTGCTTTCTTCTCTTATTTTTTTGGTGAACAGCCCACCTAGTTAAAATACTGACAGAGTCTGTGCCTCCCCTCTTCCCCGGCAAGCTCGGCAGGCACTCTGCCAACTCTTCCTTTTCAGTTGTGAGGGGGAACAAGAATATCCTGCTGCAGCAGCCAGCTGGCTACCTTCTCCTGTCAAGGACTTAATATACTTCCATAAAGTATTCAGCTGTTGCTGGATGAGAGACAGAGTGCTCTATAGTGCCTTCTTCAAACAGTCCTCCTCCTTGACTAGCACAGACTGAATGGATGAAAGAACCATATGCAAAGAAACAGGAACGAGGGTACAAACACAGCCTTCATTCTTTGGATAATCAAAAGTCACCTAATTCATCTTAACCTTCAAGCCAAACATTTTCTGTCCAGGACAAAGGCTCACCAGACGAACTTCAAAAACCTTCAAGCTACTTACAAGTTTTATTGTCCTCTCATCATACTTAGCTCAAGTTTGGCTCAATAAAAGCTTTCTTGTATCAAGGGTGAAAACATTTCCATTCTCTTAAAAAGAGTGCAAGAAAACCAACCATTTCCAATTTTGTTTTAAACATGAATATTCCCTTTCAATGTCTCTATCTCAAACACTGCATCACTAAGAAAGTGAAAATGAAAACGTGGAAGAATAAGTAGGACTTGCCAATCCTTACCTTATTTTCTTCATGAATAACAAATTCAGTCAGCACTGGAACTTCTGTTGCCATGGCAGCAGGAAGCCTACCTGTCCACTGATTTGGAATTACCTTGTTGGTCATTTCACTCAGATGCTGGAAAACTTGCTCCAGCTACTCATTCTTGCCTCATTTCCCAGCCCTTCTAGAGACGGCCTGTCCCACAGGTGCCAGACTGCACCCTCATCCCTTTTCTGCCCAAGGGTCAGCACTCACACAGCAAGCAATGCTCAGCATCCTGTGGCAGCTCTTCCCTGGCAGCTGGCAACAGGCTGAAATAAGGGCAGGAACCTAGGAAATGAGAAGTTGAGCCCTGGAATGGGTAAAAGGGGCCAGGAGCTCCTGCTCTGGTGTGAAGATGCGGGCAGCAGAGAGAGGCAATGAACAGATGTGAAGCCAAGTAGATTAACTCACTCAAACAGCTGCAGCAGGAAGTGCCTGGTGGGAACAGAAATCCCCCAATCTTGCTCCATTCTGAGAACTCAAAACATTAAACTGCCTCTCAAACAAACAGGTTCCAAAATTAAAACAACCCCAAATCACTTTTTTGTCGATCACTTGCATTTTCAGAAGCCTGGGTTTCTTTTTAAACTGCTGCAGCTTGCAATATTTAAAAGCATAGAACTGACATAAGCTGATTTACACCACCTTACTGCTAAATTTACCACTTGGGTTTCACTTTGGAAGTCAAGCGTCCATTGTCTTGGGATGTGAAATGGCCTGTGCTGAGTTGGTTACTTTGGATATTTTTAATGAAGGTATTTTCTTCACTCAAATATATTTTAGACTATTGTAATTTGGATTAAATGTGTTTCATAAAAGACCATTCTCCTGACATCAACATTGATAATGCCAAAAATAATTAACAGATTGGTCCCTTTGTGCCCTTACAGAATATGGAGAGAAAGGAGCAGGCAGCTATGTTAGGGCTGCATATACAACTTTATGGCTCTAATATGCAACTGTGCCTTAGCAGAATCTAAGGTACAGCTTTTAGTTCAAATTAATCATATTAATGTAACAGACTTGCAATTTGCAGTAATTTTTCAAGAGATGCATCATTAACTTTCTGCTGTATGTAAGCATCAATAGGCAGCAATCAAAAAGAGGAGCGAGTGAGGGGCTCTGCCTCCAATTCTGACAGACTGCACTGGGCAGTCACTGTTAATTTCTAGTGCTCTTCCTTCATGTGACTGTGTCGTGCTGTGATATTTAAGACACAAAAGCAACAGACCTTCAATGTTTTACGTACAGACCAAAAAAAATTAATTCAGGTAAGTTAGAGATTTATACAAGTCCAGCATAATGCTTTCCCCCTACTCTTAGTGAGCTTTCTTATACTTCTGCATCTTCAGAGGCTCCTTTTTCCCACCTATCCTACCCTTTTTCCATCACTCTCATCTGCACCTGATCTGCCACTAAAGCAGATTTGTCCTTCCCTAAACAAATCCATTTTCTTCACCTAACCCTCTTCTAGTCAGTCAATCACCAAAACACAATCATCACAGATAATAATAATTGGCCCATTTCTGTGATGCAGTTTAAAGGGAATAGCTCAAAACTTACAAAGTTGAGATCAATATTATTTTCATCAATTTAGAGGAAGTAAAAGAAGAAGCAAACTGCTAGAACTTTCTGCCACAGAAAGATTGTGGAGGTAGGAGGCATCAGCAGATCCAAAAGGATCTTTGGATGCTGGGGAATAAGGAGAGAAAGGCAGATGAGTGAGCGCTTGTACCAGGCTGGGAGACAAAATGTTAAGCCAGCCTTTCTCAGTGTGGCGTTTATGTTTCCATGAAATTATTTTATCAGAGAGGGACAGGGAAACAGAAAAAATGCAAGAAGAAAACAAAGCCAACAAGCTCACCATCTGTCATGCTAGAAGACGTTGCTGCACCTTCAGCTGTACCCCAGGGCTATCCTTAGAGATGTAATTGTATCCATACAGTTCTAAGTCATATCCTCACAGTTGCAAATAAAAGAGGATGAGGGAGCAACCCTAACCCCAATGACCAGAAATGGACACACTGACTCACAGGTCAGGATGAGCCCTCACTCAAAGCTAGCCATATCTCAGACAGATCTCCTCAAAGCAGCCTAAAACACAGCCAGAAACCCAGCTAACAACTAAGGAACATGGAAAACCATGGGCCTAGAGCCCCAGCTCTCTCTCTGCTCCTCTTAGACACCAGTAAAGGAATGCCAAAGAAACTCACTCCTGGACTGAAGCCTGAATGTGAAAGCAAAGGCATTCTCTTTACAGACAGGGCTCCACTTGTTGCTACAGGGCTTTTCAGCAAATGACAACTCTGTACAATCGTGACTGAAGAAGAAGAGTTAAAAACAGCTTGTATACTGAGGCACAGGGCTATGTACGTACCCAAGCACTTCATGTCCCAGTGCAGTGGTTTTCAGCTGATGGCAGCAACTGCCCAGGCATCCATGGATCATTTCTACAAGAAGCATGTTCATTGATATGGTACGGCCTTCCACATGCACAACCTTTTCAAAGGAATTTGCACCACCACTAGCCAGTCTTCTGGGGCCTTCAAATGCCCCCAGAGGAAAACAGCGATAATTGGTAACACCCATTCACCTGGGACATATCAGTGTGAGGATCTGATGGCTACAAAGGACAAATGGATTACCTGTGAGTGGTACTGAGATGTCTTCAAGAGAAGAGGACAAGTTTTTTATCTTCAGAAATAATCATAATTCACAAGCAAATTGGCCAGGCATCTTCTGTTAAAATGTCTAGCTAATTTGAAATTTAAACAATAATACCTAAGCTACCAACACATTCAAAAAAATCAGTTTGTGTTTCTTATTTTAGTTATTTAATCCTGTCATGCTACTTTATTTTCAGGTGAACAAGTTTCATTTTCAAGTGATTATTTAACAGGTAGTGGGTAGTGAGTTAATTCTGAGAGTGCTGAAGGAGTTAACTTTCAGTTTAACTCTCAGTAAAACACTACCACTGAGGTTGAGGACTTGAGCTCTGTTTTTTTTCTTCCTCCACTGCATCCTAAACAGAAGCTCAATGCTAAAAAAAAAAAACAAACAACTTCACATCCAATACACATACTTGAAATTTACTTCACAGCTATACCTATGCAGCAAATCAGTCATTTCAGTGAAACAAGCAACAACAGCGTTAGCTGACCCTCAAAGACTTCTTCCCTCAGCCCAAGGAAATGCTGAACTGTTTCCTCAGTAACCTTTTGTACTTCTCCTGGCTAAGTTGTGTGTATACGATCTTCCCTGTACTGAAACGTAAGCAGCACAGATCTGAAAAGCTCTGCAGAGAAGTGACCTTTCCACTGAAAGGCATACGTACCTGTTCAACATTACAAAGGCATACAGATCTGCTCAAAGTTACTCACTTCATGGAACAGATACAGAAAGAAATGGCAATGGCTAGACTCACCCTATGTAGGAGAAACAAAAAGGTTACCTGCTCCTAATTCGATTTCTCTAACAACAGCAATCCAATGGCTTCACACGAAAAAAAGTCTGAAAACTTAGCTCTTCCAAGCTTGGTGTGAATCCAGGTTTTCATGAGATCTTTGGAGGGGTTTGTCGACTTTTTTAAAGCAGATGCAGTCATGAAAGTCTCTCCTGTTCACAAAGGCTGCTCTCCTGCAGCTTGCTATTTCTACCTTGCTCTTTCTGAGATTGCACAGAGTATGTTGTGACACAATCAGCCACTTGAAACGTTTGCTTTCCACTTAAATTTTATTTTTAGAATCTCCCATACTCTTTCAAAGCACACATACCCATACTTTGACATGACGTAAAAAACTACGAAGAAAAGCTGAAGGGTCTGACAAACTCTAGAATGTAGGTAAGCTTATGTCTCTCCTTTATAAAATGACTACTGCCTCATTTCTTTTATAAGCCCATAGACATGGCTGCAAACACTCATTTGCCACACAGAAAACCTGAAGGTTTGCACCTCAGGACTACAAGTCACGGGCTTAAAAGTGACAGATCTTCAACTGGTGACTCTGAAGTCCAACTAAGGCTCTCAAAGAAAAAAAAATTCTACAACACATTAGTCCTGAATTCTTACAGTTAAATGTTTCTTAGGGACCTTGAGCAATCTGCTCACTGCTGGCCCTGCCTTGAGCCAAGAGTTGGACCAGACTACTTGCAGTCCCTTCCACTCTGTATCATGCTATGAGTGAGTATACAGGTGCTTTAGTAAAAAGCCTTTTCTCTTGCCAGCTGCCACATGTTTATCGTTGACTGCAGAGGTCTTTCTGAATTACTCTGGAACATCTAAGAGCAGAGAATACTGGGCTACATGTACTTCTGGTTGCAGAGCTACTCTGTGTGAATCCAGTAATAAAACCTACTTGGTAATGTCCTTTTATATTTGCTGAGAGATATATTTATATGAAAGCTTTGACAAAGCATTCTCTTTTACATCAGTTTACACGTATTGCCTTAATGAATTCTGCAAAATCCCTTTTATTTCAATTCTGTTCCCCAAAATGGTTGCATCTGAGATTCACTTCAAAAGGCAGCACTCTCAGAGGAGACTCCTGGACGACACCACCATATAACGTAACCCAGCTTATGTCCAGTAGCTCCAGTCAACCGGAGACAATGTAAAGTGGCTGGGGATCCGGCTCATCCCTGCCAGCAAGCAGAAAGGCAAGGTGCTCCCCTAACTCACAGTCACTCCAGACACAGAACCTGCTGCTCTGCCAAAATGTGCTCCTTGCAAAAGACCAGAAAGAGGGCTCCACAAGGAGCTATGCAACCTGTCCATACAGTGGATACAAAGATGAATGTTTAATAAGAAAGGACAAAACTGAGATGTTAGATGGGGGTGAGATGACAGTAGGGAATAAAACTGAGCATCTGCACCAGGGAATGAAGCAATGAAATGTGAAGAGTCATTGAAGAGCAAAAGGTCCCCCTTTATGCATGGAGAACTAGCCTCTGAATGCTAAGCAGCATCTACACAGAAATACATACTGCCCACTATCTACTAACTAAATGGAGATAATTGTAAATTCAGTAAGAACCCTATGAAAATATAATGGCATGAGAACAAGACCAGAATTTTAAAAGCAAGGCAAACTGAAGAAGAAAAGAAGAAATGACTCCAGGTTCAACCAGAAAACTAGGTGAGAAGATAACAGTGAAAGAAATGAGAAGAAAAACTCCCTGCTGCTGTGCTCTGCATGAATATTTGCATCTGCCAACAGGCCATCAAAAAGCAAACTGGCACTAAGTCATAATTCACCATTTGCTATTTATATTCTGGCAGCATTTTGTTTGTGCAATTTCTACCAAAGCCTCCATTTTGGGGATGGGAATAAGGAAAGGAGAAATTGTAATCCACTTCTGCAACTGCTGTTTGTATTCACTGAGTTATCTGGCACTTGATGTGTGCCTCACGCATCACTTTTTATTCAAAAATTGACGTATTTATCCAAGAATGATTTTAACACGGTAGCCTTATTCAGATACGCACAAAAGCTTTGGCAGACATTTTCAGCCATGCATTTTGTGTGATTTACGCATTGGCATGCAAAAGACAACATTTAATTGTGCGTGTGTATTGTAATCACAGCCTGGTCGAAGCAGCTCATTGGAGCAGTGAAGATAAGTTTACAGGTAAGCAGCATGTTACTAATTTCTCAAGGCTTTTAAATCTGGGAACTGGTGGAGCCCCTTTAGACTGTACCAAGATAAGACACGCTGCTTTAATCACTGCATCCTAGCTATAAAGGTTTTTTAGTGTATTTTAAGCTAGTCAAATTTCACTTTCAAACCACAAATTATCTTAGGTAAAATTTGGTATTTCCTCCCACTCTCAGAGTTTGAGTATGAATGAGAATGTGACTGTGCCACTGCAGAAAGCATCCCCGGTTCTGACTGTAGATACAGCCTTTACAAGCGATGAGCACTTTCTCCCCTATGCAGCACTACACATGGCTTGTAATACAAAGACCTAATATTATGCTGAGGAAGGACATAATCATAGAATGAAGCTGGTTAAAGACCCAGGAGATACACCCAGGACTCCTGCATTTTTCCACACTGCTGTCTCCTGTTTCTTTGGAGAATACCAATAGCAAGGAATTGAACCAGCAGTTACAAAGGAGCTGTGGAGAGGCAGAGAGGACAAAAAGGGTAAGCAATACAAGGGGGCATGTTCTAGTGCCAAGAAAGGAGGGAACAAGAGGTACCAAATGAGAAAACCAAGGAAGTGCTAAAACATGAACTGATGTCAGCAGGTTGTGTTGTCACCAGGCAAAAATTGCTAATAGATGATCATGATCAACTGAGAATAAACTGAAAGGGAAATGAATGGACAACTTAGAACATTTTGCTGTTCTTTTATCCTGCACTACATAAGTCTTTGTTTGCACAGATAGCTTTCCATTCTGTTCAAAATAAGGTTGGAAAGCAGCTGCACAGGGATCCCAAAATCAAGGTACCTTCATCCCTCAAACAGGTTAGAGAACAAGTTACAGCCAGATATGCTTTTGCAGTTTAAGATACCGAAAATCAGTGCTCTGAACGGCCATCACCATGCTGTGTGACAATCACATACCAGTAGTATTTTACATATGAGCCCAAGTTTCCTCTTCTTTTGCTCAGTGCAGAACTATAAACTGGGTGTGCTTTAAAATGCCTCAAGTCTAACACGAGATTGTGCTCTTAGCACAGCATGTGTATTGTACTTACACTGCATTTCTTTAACTGTGGATAACACACACTTTTTAAATGCAGGAGGTGGAGAAAGGCAGCTATTTTCTCGCAGAAGTTTATCCTGTTCATTTATTATGCCTCTCCAGAACGTATGTCCAGAAGCATGGACAACTGTTTTTCATAAAGAGCTTAAGGAAAGTAACGTGAGCTCGACTACCTTGTATTAACATAGAATAGGCTTAAGTAAATCATGTCACGCATGTTTACCACTGCAGCACAGCACCAATGCACTCTTCCTCCATGGCACACTTTATTTTGCAACTTTTACACTCTTCCCAAAGGTAAGCGATATGGGGAGGAGCTTGGAGAGAGGACCATCCCCGTAGCGGGAACTGCTGGAAGAAAAAGAAGAGAAATTTCCTCTCCCATTATGCATTCAACCGTGTCTGGCTGCTGATTCTGCTTGGATTTATAGATGATGATAACCATTATATCCATGTCATTTGACTGCATGCATGTGGTGAGGATGCTCCTTATCTTGATACCCAGCTGATTTGTTTCAGGTATGGGGGATCCACATCTACACTGGATCTACAAATAATATATCACAGCATTTTTCCTTTCAATATTTAAACTGCATGACACTGTTTTATAGCCAAATGTTACATAAATACAGTTGGACTCAATGATCTTAAAAGGCCTTTTCCAACTTAAATGATTCTGTGATTCCCTGTTACTACTGGAAGAGAAAAAAGCAACATGTAGATATATACAAGCACCTCCAGAGAGCCATTAATCGCATCCTAAAATACACATTTGAGACAGGCATTGATGAGCAGCCTGTTCAAAGTACCGTGCTTTCACCCTACTATAGATGAAAATGATTAGCTGAGGCTTTGACACCTAGCTTTTAAAATTTTCAAGGATGGAAGAGGTGAACCTCAGTCTCAAGGGGAAGGATGCACACAAGAGGCAGTTCAGCTCTCCTCCTGCCTCTGACCAGAGTCAGAATATCCCTCCCATCACCCCTGAAACAGGAAAACATAGAGGTAGCAAAACCAGCCTACACTTTTACCACTAGCCACCCATACATGTACACTTTTAAGAGGAGAGATGGCAAATACCTCCCCACTGTTCCCTGGACATTTGTCACCCCCAAACAGATGGCCCGAGGAAACGCCCTGTAACTGGGGAGGGCGCCCATGCTCCCCACACAGACCATCAATCCAGCCTCACCAGTACTGTGCAAACCAACTCACAGGCGTAGACACTATTACCAAAATTACCAGCATGATTTCACTGACCCCTTCAGTCAGGGCAGTAGAGCTCACAAAAGCTCCCACACTGCCTCTGCATCCACAGCTGCCCTTCCTGTGCCAGCTCCATCCTCTGCTTTGTGCTGGCTCACACATTGGTGCATGACTTGGTGAGTCAGCTCAGCAAGAGAGGTGAAAAGGCAACATTCGAGAAGCCTTCCCTGATTACAAGTTACGCTAATTCATTCAAGAAAATTACATTCATTTCCCAGTTATCTTCAAATACATCAATCTAGTCTGAGAATGGACTGGATCTGTTGGCACTTAAAATTACATTCCCACTTATTCTATTCATTCTACAGAATCTTAACAAAGAAATCAGCAGTTTAAACAGTCTGCTGCCCCAGCTTACAGAAGTTTGCTTATGGATTATTCTCTCTCCCATACTGAAAAGCACATAAATTATTAACACACATCACTAAAATACCCCATCTTCCAACAAAGACATTCTAAACATTTGTGAACAAAAATCAGTTTACTGGGTATCCACTAACAGTATCCTGCTGAGAAAAATATAACTGATGTTTTTGAGAGTCGAGGAAAAAAATTGCTTTTCTTGTAATTTCAGAAGACCCAGCAGAGCTGCCATGACAATTAGTGAATATTTAAATGCTTGATATTCACTGGAAATATTCTGACGGCAATGGCCAAATAATTTCAGGCACAAGAAGAAAAGAAAGTCTCAGACTGCTGAATAACTGACATTTGACCTGCTGTTCACTTCCTAAGCAGGCAAAAAAAGCAATTCATATTGAACTGAAGTTGAAGCTGGCTAAAAAAGCATAAAACACTGTTTTACACTTCTGCATTGCCTTACTGTCTCATGCTCTTTTTATTTAATTGTTCATTTCACTGGTTATAATTGCATATTAAGAAGAGGTGTAAATACCTAGGACAAGGCAATTATCATAGCCCATAAATGTAACAGAAAATAATTCAAATATTTATAGAACAGTGGCTGAAATTTTGAATTTAATAGGTAACACAGCACTTGTGGAAATTTATAACAAAGCACAAGTAATGTTTGTTATTAACTAGTGAGACGCTCTCGTACTTAGCTTTTCCTGGCACACATATTGGCTTGAAGCTGGTGGGGAGCACAGTTAATAGACAGCATTTTCCCCACAAAGGGAATATGAACCACCATCATATGATTGCATGAACAAACAAAACCAGCCAAACAAAAAAAAACCCACCCAGAACATTATCCTCAAGAAACAGACCCTCAACAGGATTATGAAGTCCATCTCTCTGAAAAATTTGGGATTGAGGCAGAGAAATTCCCTGCCAAGGTACTACCTCCAAATTTCAGTGGAAGATAAATAGTTGTAGATCGAGACCATTTGGGCTTTATTTTCTATTCTCAGGTAATCTAAACCTTTTCTCTTCCAAGAGAAGGGCAAATTGAAATGAAATGTTTACAAGTGACATTTACGAAGGATTACACCTTTACCCTGCTTTCTATTAAGAGACTCCTGTTGCTTAAGAAATCCGTGTTAATCCCTCAAAGCAGATGACATTTTCCAACCCTGCATATTTCACAAAGCTTGAATACATTCAAAGGGAAAGGAAGTTGACACAATACAAAAAACAGATGTTTAATAAACTTGACTAATCTGACAGGCAAGCATGTTTTAGTCGTTCCAAAAGACAGCCACAAAAAGGAAGCAACTATTTTCTTGCAGACACAATAAAGAGGAATTTGGTTTGGTTTTAATTAAAGAGATCAGATCCTAACCAAAAGAAGAATCCTAACCTTTTGTGACATACTTTGATCTCACCTTTGATGCCAAAAAGAAATAAACAGCTCTCACTTGCTATTTAGCATCAATAGTATCATTCCAGTCACATCAGCTTCATTCACCCAGAGAACAGGATATGATCAGTGACAAGCATCATATCAGTGAGGGTTAAACCTGGTCTGAGTCACCAAATCATCCTGGCAGTCTAACAAGAGAATCAGTCTTGCCTTCAGCATTACCTAGAAAGGAACAACACTGACTCAACGTTTAGGAGTAGCTTTAAAACCGATTACTTCTGGCAATGAAACAACTATAAAAGCAAATATAATATAAATGGCATAGACACTGAACATGAAAGGGTTTTTTTTTCCCAGAAGGATCTGAAATAGAGGCAACCATCAGCTACTTTTACTGTTCTTTAAAAACGGTATTTCATTTTCACTTAAACTGCTTTGAATATTCAGGGGAGATCATATCAAAACAAACACATGAAGATCTGTAAGTTTTTCTATGGCTTTATGGAATCAATCATATTCCATTTCAACTAACTTAGGTGAGTAGAAATAAAAGCAGAGGAAAATCAAGCAGTACAGAATTGTGCATTTCCAACCTCTGTTGTATAATACAGAAACTGTTTGGCAGTGTTGGGTTTTGCAAGTCTTCAGGTTGAAGTGTCAACCTTTCAACATGCCCAAGATCTATCTATATATGATTATCATTATGTGTACACAAGTGGAAAAATGTTCTTCCTCCTTCACATTAGTCATTTTAGCTAAAGCTGTTATCCTCTTACCTAGCAAAAAGGAAACGTATTTGCTCATTCTATCACGTAGTCGTAACTCAGCCAAACACTGGCTGAAACAGAATGCTGGATTTTGGACCCCTGCAGTCTCCAGTTAGCACATCTAACTAATTCTTCAGTAAATACAGCCAAAGTGGAAATTAGAAACAAAAAGCAAGGCAGAAATATATTCCACACTTGCATGCAACACCATGATCAACAGCTGCAAGTGCTGGATGATCATGAACTCTTGACTCACGGCCTGATTTTCAGGCACTAATCACCTGCAACTGCAGTGGACATCTAGTTTTTGGTTGAGAGCTTGTGACAGACAAAAAACTAAAGGTACAGACATTCGGTCATAAAATGCTGAATAACTTAAAAGAGGGAAGGATGTTCTATATAATTTTTCTTCTCATAGCTGAAGAGCCAAAAATGTGCTCAAAAAAGATAACTGATGAATTTTATACTTTCCTTGTATGTTAAAGGCAGGAAATACAAAGTTGAAGCCATGTAATCTTTTTTTTTTAGAACAGCAGTGCTTACCTTTCCCCCTCCTCCTCCTAGCATGTGTACCCAACCAGTTAACTGGATGTGTGTAAAAGATCCAGGATTATCTATTCAAGTTTTCACTAGCTTTTTGGAATATAGGAATGCTGGAAGATTCTGCAATGAAATATTGTTTGTTAACAGCATGCAGAATAAAAGATTTTTCTTATGTATCCCTTTCTTTTACAAAACTGCATTTGCAACAATTGATGATAAGGCCTTCATTGTGGCTTCTGTTTTTTAAGTCTCCCGTACATACACTCTCCACATACTTTGTGGGGTTTTTCCTAGTAAAAAAAATGTAGTTTATGGGCCCATATATGGGCATGTGGACCTCTCTTCTCTCTTTTTTGCTCATTTGGGTTTTTTTTCTTGTAAGAAGTAATACAATGAGCCAAACATGGTATGATTATATGGCATCAAAGCACTAACACCAAAAGAATTAATTTTCCTTTAGAAACTCAAATGACAATGGAGTTACTTTACTTTTAAACAGCCCAAAGAGCAGCAGCACTGGGGGGATAATGGAAGTAGGTCATATTTTCCTCCTGTTTTATTATATACAGAACAGACATGGAAATCTAATGGATTTGGCATTAATAGTAACAAGTCATCTGTATACAATGTGAGAAGAGGGATTGCTTAAGAGCAAGAATATTGAATCATGTCTCCTGGAATATAATTTAAAAACAAACCAAAACAAAATTCAATAAACAAGAAAAAATAAATGAGCACACAATAAAAACCCAAAACCATGACAATGTTGAAACAAAACAATAACAAACCAAATAAAAATACCACACAGATAAGGTCTTACAGGTAATGGGGCGGGGTGCTGAAGGCATAACAAGAGTAGCACAGAGGTAGGACTAGACAGACAGACAGTCCCAACTACTTCACTAGTTCCCCCAAACTCAGGAAGAAGTAGCACCAGTATCTGTTTCCGTTTTTACGCAGACTTCATGAGCAAATAATAAACTGGCATCATTAAACTTCATACCATCCTACAAGACACATTACGAGCATCAATAAAACCACTCAAAGTTTGGCTCATTTGCTAACACAGAAAGGTTTGTGTAGCAAAATTCTTGAAATTATAGGAAACACAAATCCTTCTCAGTTTATACTTGTATCATATTTGCAAAGTTATTTTCATAATCATAGCAGCCCAAGTTTCGGGAAGTGTAGCTCAGATCTTCAACCACGCAAAAAGTCTTTAATTCTCCACTGAAAAGCAAGCCCACAGATGTGCTTAGGCATGTATGTTTAACATCTTCTGCCCACGGCCACACTTGCTGCTCCTAAAATATTTTGTTGAAATGGTATCACTTTCCTTTTCTGTGTATAGTGCACCAATTTGGCTAAAAACATTAAGCTTATAAATAGGAACATGGGGTTTCCAACATGAAAAAATATCTCAATTTAGATGTATTAAAAGTTATTCGGTTTTGTGAGATGGGACTAAAACAATCAATACCTTTTAGACGAGACTGAAAACAATGTGTATTCCTCCATCTGACTATGCATAGGTTAAAGACAAAAGGCTATAGGAATCTGCTGTAAAAGATTTCGTATCTAAGCGTCCTGCATATTTCACCACAAGACTTGACTTTCAAACCAACTAGGATTTCCTTGAGTAGTGATAGTTATGAAATAAAAGTGCCTGAAAACAATCATATTGAAGCGATCTCAACAGAGAGTTGTTTAATTCTCCAGGTCTTCCAGGAGTTGCTGAAGTTAAAAACAAATGAAATGTTGGTATCTTCTAATATTAAAGACCAAAAAATATTGTTTTCTCAAACTCCCAGAAGCAAAGCTGGAGCTATAGGGTGCACTGCATCCACATGTTACTTATATTTTCTTCTAAACAATTTAATGAAAGGGACCTAATCTCAAAATGTTTTCTGCTGAGTGTCTGCACATCATTTTCGATTTTCAAAATACAGTGAAATAGCATCTACAGATGGGTTAGAAAAACCCCAAACTTGTCTCTGGAATAACAGGGATATTTATACCACATAAAAGAGCACCAAAATTTTATTAGTGTTTGATAATTTAAATTATAACTACTAGCTTTTTAACAGCAACAATTATCTGAAGACAGCTTTTACTTAAAGACTGTTTGCTACAGATATTTGGCAGGTGTTCTGAAAGGCACAAAAGCATAACAAGTTGCTACATACATGGGCATTTTGCTTGATGGCAGTTCAGTTCACACATAACCTGCCCATCCAGAGAATTCACCTTCCACTAAAATAAAGCCTGAGACTGAACAAACAGTTGTAGCTGGATCACAAACAGCAGCAGAGAGCAGATCAAAAAGGGTGTAGGAAATAGACAAACAAAACCTCATAAACAGGTATCATTTTTTAATGATAATTTTCCTAATCAGAATTCCTTCATGTTTAATACAGGGATAACATTTTTCCAGGGCGCTATATGTCTAAGACCTCTGTATCTCACTGGCTATCCTCCATTTTACAGAAGGGAAAGCTGAACCAATGAAGGCATGGAAATTACCATAGCTACAGAAAATGCAAGTAAAAAAGGATGAAATTTGAACTCAGGTTTCCGCTTTCCTATTCACTGAACCCTGAAGACTTTGAAAAATATACATTCCAGTACACTTCCACAACAGCAATAGTGTTCAATCACGTTACCTGTTAATTGTGTGAGCGTGGCATGTTAAAATCATTAGTGGCTACTAACAGATAGATTGTGTGAAACTGGAGCGGTCTTGGTATCAAAACTAATTCTTACTGATTCTACTGATCACAAACACACAGAAAAGCAGTAGTAACTCTGTCTCCTTGGCAAGGACAAACCTAGATTAATTTCAATGGGGTACAGAGAAACTTAAGGTGAGACTGCTTTTCTCCTTTCCTTGCACTCAACCTGTGTGAGAGCACTCAGCGCATGTAAGAGTGATATAAATTACTGAAAACTTTGATGAGTTTAAGTTACTATCCCAAGGACTTGCCAGAGGAAAGACAAAAAAAAAATCTGTACAGATCTACAGTTTACTGGATCAAGAGCAAAACAGCAGCAAGGAAGTACATCAACTGTTCAGAAAGAAGAGGAAACCACTGATGTAATATTTGAAGAAGAAACCCACCAAGGACTTTAACCTCTCCTGAAGCTGTTCAAACAGAAATGGAATTAATAACTGTAATCTACAGTTCACTTCCCTGTTTAATGCTATTCTGTTGTACCATCATCTATTTAATGCTGATATACACAACAGCCATTTCTCTGCAACATGAATTCATTAGCCAAAGAATCACAGCTGCAATAAAAAAAGATAACTGGTTTGAGAACATGCATTTTCAGGAATGCCTGAATAATCTTTAGCCACCCCAACCTCCACATCCTTACCGGAATGTCAAAAGTTTCTTGTGTGTCATCCAGCATCTGAATTTTGATAGAGACAAGTTTTCCTGGAGGTGTCATAGGTGGTTTCTGTCCATGCTCCAAAGTACTGATCCCAGCATTTTCCTGAGCTCCTAGGCGGGATCCTGCTGTTGGTCTCTGCTCTGTTTCACCCATGTTTAGGGAAACGGGTTTCTTATATCTGATAAAAGAATAAGGGCAAAGAAGACCACATCAGTCATAAAGAAGATATTTTGGACATAAGCATTATGGTATATATGCTTACAGCTAGTAAACCATATGACCATTAACAAAAAGTAAGAGCCATCACAATTTTTTCTTAATGTCTCAGATGAAGACAAGAAAATCAGGCAAACTTCATACTTTTCAAAATTCACAGGCTAATCACCTCCTGAGGGTAAGGCTGATAGGCTACAGTACTGCACAAGGGAAAATTATTCCTTTTCTCCTGGAAAAGTAAACAAGACCACATTGGAAATAGAGCACGACAGAACCCAGATTTCAATTAATTGTAATTAAATGTAAATTGTTATTTATTTATGAATCAGGCTGTTATCAGCCCCAGAAGGGATTCCCTGAGAAGGCAAGAAGGTGAGAAGAGCAGGTGGGACAACTCAGCACATGCTGACCATCATTCCCTCTTGGCTACATAAGCACTTTTTCCTTCCAGCCTTCTCCAGCCTTTTGCAGCTGCCACCTTGGTAAGGGTCTGTAAAGCAGGAAAGCCAAGGGGTACAAGATGACACCAACTGGACAGCCAAATATTTTGTTTACTTTAGGGACCAGAGCTGCTCTAGACCTGGGGCCTGGCCTGATCCCACTGATGAGCCAAGGATTGTGAGGACACGCTGCTGGGAAAGGCCAGAAAAACAGACAGCAGGGATTGGGAAATTCTTCATTACTTGGCTCAACTTTGAACCTTCTTTTTTAATTCAACCACCATTAGTTTTACTTGTTGAATGTTACACATCACACTAGGATTTTATTTCACTTTTCCTACCCTGCTTTTTGACACTCTAGCTGGGTTTCTGATGAAACCCACTTTTACTGTCCATTTATCTTTCTTGGCAAATGCATTTTCATTCTGCATGACTTTCATACAGCGATCAATGACCAAAATACATAGCACACGGATGGGTACAAATGGAAATGTAACTTTCCAGCTGAACAGAGGCATAAGAAGAGTACTGCCAATAACTGCCTGGCTTTAACTCTGAGGTTAAAATTATGGAGAAGCCTTTATGGGAAAAAAAGGAAGCACAAGACAGCCTATGTATTAGTGAATGCATCACCATTTCTACAGGATACTGTAAAGAACAGTGACAGGTAATAAGACACCAGTTCCCACCACAAGGATAGAATAAAAACAGCCCTGTCTTTGGCAGGATAAAGTATTTACTACACATTACTCTTCCATGTCCTGACTAATCTGTTCCCACAGATTTTTTACACAGCAAATACCTAGGCGTAGAAAATTTTAAAACAGCACTTGGATTAAAAGAAATGTTAGCTGAGAAGGAAGGGAATTAAAAATTATGGATCCCACACTTCTAAATATCAGCTCAGTGGGCACAAGTGAAGGAGAAAAAAAAAATGCAGGCAAGCTTTTGCAACGATTCAGCACTAACCTGCCCACCAAGCCTGGAAAGACACCAGTGAAACCTACCCAAGTCCATGTCAACCACTACCAGAGAGGCAAATTTCTCCTCAGTTATCATTACAATCGAAAAATCTATGAAGAATCAATTATATTTATCTTATTCTTTAAAATTAATTAAATCTTTCTGTAAGACAAGCAGTGCCAATAAGAAAGCTGCAGTTGGAGGCAGGAGCTCCAGAAGAAAAGACACCAAGGTCTACACAGAAAGACTCCTGGCCCCTTTACAAATAAATCTGATTTTCCTGTGTGTGGAGTACGCAGGATCATCTAAAAAGGTAGCACAGGCACCCACCCAGTCTAGAAGTGCACAAAGATTCTGGTCCAAGTTCATATTAATTCCAAAGCTGTTTTAAGAGCTCTTCTGAAGTCACTACATACCCCAGAATGCACCAAGAGGGCAGACAGGACCTCTGCAATTGCTGTGTTACTACAGAAGTTTTTGGCTATATTCTTTCCATTAAATCATAAATTTAGGAATCAATCCAGTCAGTTCAAGTAATACCATTAAATAATCAATGCAAGGAAATATCACAGTCATGGAACCCTTCTATAAATGTTCTTCTGACTAGATGATCTAGTGGCCCACACACACAATCAGACAGGCCAATAAACTTAGTGTAACACATAAAAACCACCCAAATTTAGGAGCCAAAAAAATAATGGCGGAAAGGTAAAAGCAAATCCATTACATATATACAGATGAGAGATTTTTTTTATCCTTATTAACAGTTAGTAATACAGAAATTCTTGTTTTACAGATATATAGAACCACTCAGTTACACACGCACACTTGCCTTTGGAAGCAAAGATCTAAGAACTATGGGCCACCCTGATCACAAGCATCTGCTACTTAGAAAATTAAAAGCAGACCTTTCATTTTTTAAGCTATACATCTAAACATCAGCATGCTGCACTGGAAGTTATTTAAGGTTTTTTTCAGCATGACACTAGTCTCACTATACTGCTGTCATAACATCATCATAATATTTTTACTATACCTTTATGTAAGGGGCCTTAAAAATTATCCTCTAAAATAACACAGCACATCAGTTAAGCTGCACACCTTTCTCTATATCACTTTGATCTAGGAGACAGTGAACTAAGGTCACAGAAAGCAACAGAAGAGTATTAAGCAAACACTGAGCAAATCTGAGAGGATTAGGATGCCTAATGTCTGTCATGATAAAGAGAGGATCAGGTTTGGACAAATGATAGAGAAATTCAAAGACACTCTAGTAGAAAGACAACAGTAAATTGGGGAAGGTATTAATGAAGAAGAAACAGCAGCAGCCACAAGATTCTACCACATGCAAAACATATGTGGAGGCAGAGAACCAGTACAGGAGCAGAGAGCCGCAAACAAAAAAGGACTCATCTGTACTCTGAAAATTAAGGTTCTGCCTGCTCCTTCTGACAGCTGTTGAAACCCAGGTCCAAAATCAAGTCTATTGTTTCTGCTGCAGGTTCACTGGATGTCGGTGCCCTTTTCAGTAGTGCTGTAGCACCTGTAAGACAGAGAGTCCGCTGCAGAGAACAAACCTGCATCCTAACCTGTGTGAGGGGAGAAGTTACTGAGATAGCAGAGCTGCCCATGAGGGAGCCTTGTCCCCTTCTGCTCCTTCCCAGCTCCCACCCATGCAGTCCTGCCTGATGCCACACACTGACTCTCACCCTCCTCAGACTGAGCCACGGCATCTCTCTAATTCAAAAGAAAACAATTCAGTGTTTCGTTCTTGGCTGGGTAAGCAAATTAAATCAGCTCTCGGCAGGTTGGAAAACCCAAGGCCAGGGTGACCTAAGCCCAGCTAGCTGCTGTCAGGCCACTGGGCTGACTCAAGCTTTCTCTACTTAGAGACATGGAAGGCACAAAAAACCCCTACAACCACCATTAGATAGATTAGGAGATGTTGTTTTGCTCTAATCACACATTAATAACCCTTTTATACAGATACTAAATGCTTAGACTAAAAATTTAAGGTCTGTATATACTTCAGCAGTAGCGGGACAAAGGCCACAATGTGGTTCAGCACAAAGCCACCTCAGTTCTCCATGTTCAAAGCAGGCACATTTTATAGCATCGGAAAGGTTCTGGCCAATTAAAATTTCCACATATTTTTCTTTGGCAGGATGAAAAAAGTATCAAACTTACTTAGGCTAAAGGGAGCTGCAAGTATAAACAGCACTTGTTGGGGCTGGGGCACGGAAGACAGGCAGGAATAAAGGGCTACAAAAATTACAAAACACTGAGTAAAATAGAAGCAATAAGCCACTGATTGAGATAAGCGCAGAGCTCATGCTGGAATTGATGCCACTCTGATCTCTCAACTATTCTGCTCTTTGGGTCAGACCAGGGCTCAGAATTTGATGCAAGAGGCTCCTGAAGCCTGAAGACTCCTGTTATGAGGGAGAATGGAACCACGTATCTAGGCCCTTTCCACTGCTTTTGCTTTCCTTTATGACACTTTTCCACAGCATGAAACAGTGCTCAGTATACTCCTCCTAAAGGTGGGGAAGCCTGAGGCACAGTGGGATGGTATGAGTATAGCCCTATCAAAAGCACAGAGCAGACTTGTACACCTTCAGTAAGAGAAAACTCTATACATGCAGCATGAATTGTCAGTGATGCTGCCTTTTCATTAATACATCAGAATTACCATAAAAATGAAATCAAGTATCTGGAACCCGTATTAAAAAAATAATAATAAAATAACCTAACAAGGCAACAGGACCAGGAAGACTGAAACTAAAATTCAGCCTGAAATGATGGGAAGCAGACAGAGGGCTAATATAGTTCAAGTTTTTATACTGTGAAATATTATCTGGGTAATTTCTGCAAGTCCCTGGCAGAACTGTACAAAGCAAATATGATGATTTAAAAAATTTAACTTATTCATTTAAATCATAGAATCATAGAATATCCTGTCTTGGAAGGGACCTAAAAGGATCAGTGAAGTCCAACTTAACCATTTCTTTGATAAAATGTAGCATTTTTGTGAAAGCAAAGAAATGAGAGAAGTTCTTAATAGAAAAACAGCTCAAGCTTGAAGGGCAGTAGTATAGACATGGGTGCTGGGTGTCTGTTTCTCTGCTTGCACCTAGCAGACTAAGTTTGACTCACTCTAAAGAAACCTTGCAACTGAAGGGATTTGTGTTCAGTTTCTTGTCTGCCCTTTCTGCTCACATCCACAATACTCAGACAGAAAAAGAAGCCAATAAAAATTCAGTTTTTCTGTACAATTAGGCTGTCTTCTAGCTCAAAACAAAAAAAGTTAGCATTGTAAGCGATGGCTGCTTCATGAAGTCAGAAGTAGGGAGGCTCAAGGTAACGTATGGTCAAGAAGATCAGCAAGAAGATAGGTCATGTCTAGTCCCCTGTACAGTCAGTGGAAAAGGGCATGGAGGGTGAGGTCCTTAACCAGGCTGAATTTCTAAACACAGATTTCTTTTTTCTTGTCCCTAAGGATGCAGAAAATTAACCTTGAAAAACCTGCCTGCTCAAGAAAACACCATGGCCGTCAAACAAAAATTAGACAGAGACTTGCAAAAGCAAGTCTCAGAATCAGATTCTTCAGCATTCTGCAGACTTCCTAAAATTTGCAGCAATAAGAAATTCCCTCAACTATGCAAGACTATCCCAAAAAGAATAAAACTCATCACCTGCACTGAAAATGAAGAGAGCCCACAAAGTTGCCTATCTTGGTCAGACTCTGAAAACCTCTAAATAACACCATCTTATCCCTTGACCCAGTTTCTGTGGCATGGTTATGCAGATGGACAGACAAAGCGCTCAGGTTTGTAAAGCAATAGAGTACACTTAGCTGTTAACACCAAACTAGCTAGAGCCCGAAACCGATGTCAAATTTAGGGACCTGAGCAGTAACACAAAGCTTTAAAAACTCAAATTATTCAGTATGCCAATAATTTAGCCTCAAGTCCAGAAAAACGAGCATTTATGACTGCACATGACAAAAACCACCTCTTGCAAGCCTATCAGTACAGCATTCAGAGTGCCCACATTCATTTCTGGCTTTAGGGCCATTCAGCTTCCAATCGGAGCTCATTTATCTTCATTGCATTCAGGTCCTAAAACTGCCTGCAATTCTGTGGCACTAGCAGCTGTCCCAGATTCCAATTCTTCTGCCAGATGTCAGCAAAGAACGGTCCCATCCTGCACAAATCTGATGTGTGCTGTCTTTTTTCCTCAGCCACACGCCTGTCAGTAGATCTATCAACAAGTGCAGCAATAGATAAATCTATGCTTTTCCAATTGCCTCTGTGAAAAACCTCATCCCTTAAGTACAAATACAGATTGCTCTGTGAATTAAGCCAATCTGGTCTACTTTATCCCAACACTTTATCTCAACCTGCAACATTACAATTACTTTTGATGGCCATCAGTGATATTGAACAAGTCAGTAGACATACTGATTCACTATGTGTTATGTTTCCCGACAATGTTGCATTAGAAACTGATTGCAGGCAAGAAGCATTTCTTCTTCCTTGCATCTCGCACAAGCAAAGCCATTGTACATATGTAAGTGAGCAATTCAGTGAGAAAAACTTCTTACACTCACCCTCTCAATGGAACTCCTCAGAAACCTCTTCATACAAGTTACTCTTTGGGCTGATTGTGACTGCTTCCCAGCCTCTGGAGATTTGCCTTCACTTTGTTCTGCACCACCCCTACCTGGCACCCTTGTACCATGATCAACGTCACTTCCTTGAATCAGGAATGCCAACATCATATTCAAACCAACACAGCCAATTTTAAAGTTTTTAATTCAGCTTGAAGGCACTGTACAAACAGGTAATTCTGGCTATTCCCGGAAGGAAAATTAGCGTTTCATCTGCTAAACCAAGGGGATGATTAGCTCCAATTGCCCAATTAGTGACTCTCACCCAACAACTATGTTTTCACTCCACATCCAAAGGCACAGTCTGAGCAAAACAGGGATCTCATGGAGCCATGAATCCTTTACTAGACCAGAGGGAGGTACTTCCACACAAATGCTTCATTTGCCATTAGAAAAGCTAAAATTTGAATTGAATATTGCCCACTTGCTTTGCACTTACTGCACCACCATTTAACTACCATGTATGTGTTTATAACACACTTATACATGAAATTCAGCACAATTTTCCATTAAAAATACTTCCCTGACAGTTCACTTTCCCAACTGGACAAGACCACACCTTCTCTACAAAATTTCTACTTTATCTCGCGCCAGGAGGAGGATATTTCTTCCTCACTGTAAAACTCTCAACCTGCTTTCTGAGAGCTTTTTCAACCCATTGACAAAACTGCCTGCATAAAAAATTATGTTTAGGAAGAAGCTGCAAGCTACCTATCATATACTTACATACTCAATTTTATTGACACCATTCCCATTTTACATAACCTGCCAGTTCTGTCACTAAAACCTACGAAAAAGTAAAATTCAACACACTCGCACCAGTAACAAAATGTGATTAAAAAAAAATCCATTGGGAAAAAAATATTAAGAGTAAAGAGTGCATGAAATACATGCTGAAATCAGCCAGCTAATCCTTCACTGATGATAAAACGTGTTGTAGAAGTGAGAAAGTACATGTTACCATTTCATGAAGACCTAAAGGGTTTTAAAGTTGAGCTAAAAAAGCATCATCATGTGGGCAAAAAACTATTTCACATTATGAACAGAAAGACTGTAGAAGCTTTATTGCCACATGGTAAATGCTAGGAACATATAAAGAGGGTCTAAGAAAACCTCTACTTCTTGTGTTTCCAACCAGCACAGTTTCCTGCTTAACTGGGTCATCACCTGAGCCCACAGTTTGTCACTAGAAAACACATGCGAAGTGGGTAAGAACTTAAAGCAGTTTGGTGGTTCAATAGTGGTACAAATCAATCCTGAAGCCATTAAAAGCATTTTCCAAAACCCTTTCATGCCATCACTCTGCATAAATAAAGCTGTTGCACCAGCTGGAGTGCTCTGGGCTCATTCACCCATACAACACCTCATGTGAAAGCCAAGCCGAATGTGCTTATAGTAGAACAAAGTAATCTGACTTACTTCCAGATTTAACAGAATTCTGAAAGGGATCCAGCAACTCATACCCAGCTTCAAGCATAACGTAGACGTTTTCCATGAAATAAAAACATGTCACAAGAATAAATAACACACTACATTAATACTACTGTTCAGCAGTTGGGGGAAAATCTGATACAGTCCTGGTTTTGAGACATAAAACAGCTCAGGGGAAATGCTATTTCTCTGAACCAAGTATGAGTATACAGTAGAGGTATTCACACTGCCTAAATGCAAGCCAGATCCTCCAGAGAACTGCTGAGCACCAGAGACTAATTCGGGCATTCAGTGGCCCTTCAGAGGAGCTTCTCCCTGCCCTGAGCACACAGACCCCTCACAGATGGACAAAGCGCCATGGTCAGTGTGCCTGGCCCCGCTCTCTCTCCTGCTGAGAGCCATCAGGTACCCCCACAACTGTGCTGGCGTGCTGCACGAGCAGGGAGCAGAAGCCCAGGAGCTGCAGCAGGCGCGCTGTGCTCACTCGAGGGGTAGGTACCCCTACGGCCCAGTGGCTCCAAACCACAGAGGACGATGACATCAGTGCTCAGCATTGGGCAGCCACAGATGATGCCTATCCAAACAGGTTAAATTGAGGCCATAATGGCCTTGACTAGTTTCCTTTATGCCCAAAGCTTGTGATCAGGCTCCCACAAAATTATTACATAGCTTGTGCACCAGGAAAAACATATTTATGGCCACAGTTCTACGCTCAGTATATAACCCACTATAAAACCAGAAAAGAATTCCTGACATTTTTAAATATTTAAATGTCTGTTCCCAAAAGAGACTTTTTATAAGTTTGTAAAACTGCTTGTTATAATTGAATATACAATGATTGTTTTGTTTGGGTTTTTTAAATTAAGTCTTTTTATATAAGCCTTTATTATTCTTGACCAAGGAAATACCACACTTAATAATGACACGGTACCAGCAAGAAATACTTGTACCATGAAGAAAAAATTGCTTTATGTACTGTTGTTTAGAAAACAACTTAATATATTCATTTGCATCCTGCTGGCGATAAAATGGGTCATGATGCGTGATTGTATAATATTCAGATTCAAATACCTTAGAGTGCTTTAAAAATTATGCCATTATTCTTCCTTCAAAAATTCTTTTAAAAATAATTGCAAAACTTTCAAACTTCATTAGGTTCCTAACCTATTTCTCTTTGTGCAAATACTTTCATCAGTGAAAGACTCTACCTGTGCCGAGCATCACAGTCCAAACACTGTCTGTCCTGTGACAGCTCTCCTGATCTTTCAAGATATGGTACTTTTGTGTCATTAGATAATTGATAACACTACCTGTGTTGTGAGAACAGCTATCAGAGATACTGTGAGAGATACATGGATATACTGTTGCTACAGGTACATCCTCATTTTATGTTTGGCTAAAATGTAAGTATTATATATGCTGCATGAAGACAGACAAGGGTGGGTTTTCATGTAAGACAGGTGGGTGTAGCTGTATGAGGTGCTGCTGGCCTGTACAACAAACATCTTTTCCCACTCTAACTTACTTCACAATGAAAACTGACACAAGTCAGTCCAAAGCACAGCACTATTCGAGCAAGCTTTAGAAGCTGCACCTAGAGACGGGCTTTCCTGTTCAACCACACCATTGTCTCCTTATCAACAAACCTGTTTCAGTACTGATAGCATCCCTGTGGTTTCTTGTTACATCTCAAAACTAATTACTCACCTGCTTGGAGGTGTGAAAAAGCATTAGCTGTGGAATCTGTCCTTTTTACTACTAAAGGGGACAGTGGAATGCAACAATTCTCTTATTCTGTTCTCTTCCTTGCAGCGTTGGCAAGGAGAGAAAGCAGAAGTACTGCCAAAGCAGCCCACCAGTCTGCACTGACCTCCTCGAAAAGTCATTGGAAGCAACACACCAAAACAGCCTTTACAATCCAAGCAAGACAGAGAGGTGTAGGACTCTTTTTTTAAAATTCAGATATCAAGAGGCAGAAGCTGACAATGAAAGATCAAGCAGAAAGAGGGACATAATAAATAATACATTTCAAATAATCCAATGTGAATGCTGCCTGGAAGATTTTAACAGGTCTTCTCACTCAATAGACGGCTCCCAGTAAAGCAGCACAGCAGAGGACACTGCTGTGCTGGGCAAAGCAGGCACGCTGGGTATTAGATTGCTCTTCCTTCCCTTGGAGAACATCCTATACTCCTCATATTCCTTTCTTGGCTCCTGAGTCTCAAGTAACTTTAGATTATGCTGAACACGGAAATCAGTTTTTATACCCATATCCGATGGTAGCGCACAGCACGTTCATGGCAGGCAAAGACCTTTCGAGAGTCAATACCCAGGATCTCCCAGGAGGCTTTCCTTGCTGAGCACGCTCGAACGCCGCACACTTTCCCAGTGGCAACTCAGTGAGTGCCCCCAGAGCGGGCGAGCACGTGCCAGCCTGGGAACAGAGGAGCCCAAGACTCCTTTCATTTCCACAGCTGCCCAACTGGAGCAGGTCCAGGCTCTGGCGCGGGCCCAGGCCCTGGAGCAGAGGGAGCCCATCTTTCCTGTGCTGGCCGTGGCTGGGCTGCCGGCACCCGGGCAGCAAGGAAGCGAAAGGAGTGCATCTGGAGTGCAACAGGGACAAATGCCAGACCTGAGGGAGATGAAGAAGTGGACTGGGACGAGGGCCCAAAACAGGAGGGAGATCAAGCTCAACAGGCAGGGAAGGGAGCCAGCGATCTCTAGGCAGTGCACAAAACAAGGCAGGAAAAAGGAAAAAGTTGACTAAATGCAAAAGAAAAACTGGACGAGGATGGGGAAGGGGGGCTGGGACAGGCAAGATGTCTGGTGTCAGATAATGACTCTGCAAGGGAGGTAAAACTGCAGGTGAAAGATAGGAGAAAAAGAAGCCAAAACTGAAGAGGTGTCTCAAAAAGTGCAAAAGAATTGTCAGGAAGGACAAGACAAATGAGAGAGGGAGGAAAAGCATGTCACATCTGATAGAAAATAGCTTATTTCCTTGTGCATGGACAATGACATCAGGTTTTATTCCTGACAGATTCCTCAGGATTGATTCCAAGCCTGTCAGAGGTCAAGAAGCGTTTGGACAACATCCTCAGGAGGCACATGGCATGATTCTCGGGGCTGTCCTGTGCAGAGCCACGAGTTGGACTCAGTGACCCTTGTGGGTCCCTTCCAACTCAGGATATTCTGTGATTCTATGATTTCCTTCCAGAGGTGAGACCAAAGTCAACAGCCCTATCCTGCGTGTACACAACAACTCAGAGGTCTCCCCCTCTCAGGGTGAGAGCAGTGCAGAAGAGCACGACTGTCTACTGCCACTGCTGCTCTCATCTCTCACCCCAGTGCCAGAAATCCCCACTAAAGGGTGTAAACCTTACAGCTGCTGCGGCAGCTTTCATTTTCAAACAGAACAGATTCTCATTTTCTTCTTTAAATAGGTGAAATCTATACAACTTACAGGAAGCGATGAGAATCAGGAGTTGTTTGCATTTAAGCATGTTGTCAAACTACAAGTTACCCTTTCCTGTTCTTGCACACCATAACCTTAACCAATTTCCCTCCCTGGACCTGCCAAAGACCACTCTGCCTGTTTCACTGCACAAGGGAGCACAGCCAGTTACAAGAAGACACTCAGGGTTTCTTTTTTCCACTCTGATCTATCCTTGAGGCTTACCAACTACTTGAACTCTACTGTTAAGACGGAATTAACAATTATCTTTCTGTGCTTTCTGCAGAGGAGGCTGATTTACTCTCTCAAAAAGTACTTACTCTATTGTTTGAGGAGGAGGCATCACAATATCCTTAATTCCTATTTGGGGAATTACAGACAGAAAACCCACGTGCCCAAGACATGTAGATACTGGCTCCACTAGGAGTCTGGAATCTAAATCCATCTATTGATCTAGATCAAACAGAATGAAAACCCACTGATTCCGTACACCCAAAGTGAGACTTGTAGGGCCAAATCATGCTTCAAGTATTTCACAGCCCACAGCTTGCTTCAGACACGACTGCAGGCTACATCCAGGAGCACGAGGCCTTCTGAAAATCAGCTCTAGGATCTCAAGCTTATCAAGAGTTTAACCATTTCCTGGGTGTTTAAATCACTTATAACAATGCAGGGAATTCTGTTGAGAACTGAATCCAGTTCCTTAAAAGCAGGAGGCCATTGCCGTCTTGAGCCACCCTTCCCTTTCAACATCTGCAAAAGGTAAGGAACAAGAGCTTTCTCAGACAGTGTAACAGATAACAGTGCCCTGCAGCAGGAGAACTACCACCGCATCCAACAAATAACATAAAGATTGTTATGTGGGGAAAATGCAACTAAATAATTACACTTGTGTCATAAGTCACAAAAAGGGAGAACTGCATCTTTACATTATGAACTTCTGCTTTGCAACATTAATCATGTTCTTTAAACAGCATCTGATCTATAATGATACTCCAAGTATTAAGATGTGTTGCCTTCTTATGTGAACTTTAAAGAAAGCAAATCACATGACTGGCATTACCTTGAGAGTCCAGAAAACAGTATCCTTAATTTTCATAACTCCTGAATGTGACTATTTCAATTCCTACGAGGTCTACAAGTGAATCATCTGCCTTCAAATTACACCTCATTATCCAGACAAAACAAACAGTATAGGATTTTCTGCTTTTGGCATTGCTTTCACCTCGCCCCCAAGTTCTCTACTCCTGTAGATGCACCAGCAACCTGGGAGCTCCTCCAAATATATACACCCTCTGTCTCTGATTCCAGCCATCCACCACTCCCAGTCACACACAGAGACACACAACCCAGTCTCTTCATCTTTCAGCAGAGGAGGTGAGCTCTCATACAAAGCTCAGCACACTTCAGGAGCATGCACACAGAGAAGCTTTCCCATGTGGAGCACACTGGTGCCCAGGGAGCAGAGCAAGGAAGCGGCTGGAAGTGTTGGAGGGAACAAAAATGGATGTAAAATGACATAAGCGTTGGATAGATGGGAGGGGAAGGAGATGCTAATCTACTGTGCATTGATGTAATGTTATGCAGGTTGTTTTATTTTATGTAAATTCATGCACGGAATATTTTCAGGGGTTTAAATTACTACAGCAGAAAGGCGGTCCACCTGAAGAATATGTAAACATCTGCCAGGTATGAAAAATTTTCCCCTCTAGCATCAGACAGGATTGTATTTTCATAGGGTCACTAACATGGCCTGGCTCTGCAATCTGGGCTGGCCTGCACAAAGCAGTCTGCATTTCTCCCCAGGGAGCACACGACTGAACACAGATGGTAGTCATGCTCTCATCCTTGGAGGAACTCCTTCAGCTTAAGTTTGGATTGGGACATTGAAAAAAAATCCCCGGATGTGAAAAAAATGCATCGCTACCCCTTAAAACCAGGAACCCCTGTATTTTGTGAAAATCCCAGTGTGCATCCTCCAAAAGGATGGCAAACTCACCTCCGCTCCAAGAGGAAGAGACGTTCTTCACAACAAAGTAATAGCCAGCCTGACCCACCCATGCCCAGACCCTGTGCCCTGTACTGGTGATGAACAAGTCAAGGCAGGTTCCTGCCTCTGTGGAAGGCAGAGAAGGCACATTTCCCTCATCTGTACTTGGGGGCTGCTCTTCTTCTGCTCTCCAGCTGCCAAAGCAGGCATATAAATACTGCAGAGTATCTCAGGGAGGAGCAGGGAAGCATAGGTACATGTTGCAGCTACCAAATGCAAAGCAGCACAGCATAAAAGCAACAGAAAAGACTTCAAAAAGTTTAATCTTTTCTGAATAGCAGTCCAACCTTAAGCAGTCCTATTTATCTGGTACCACCTTCTTCCTAAATATACAAATTTTGTCCAACACGGCATTTAGAAAAAGAAGACGTAACTCTGATCAATTCAGAAACATGGGAAAGTCTGAAAGTATTTACAACCGGTAAATAAACCAAGAAGAGAAGGAATTAGCAATACACTGCAGCCCATTCAGTAACATATTTGCACCCTGACATCACATCAGCCCTTCTCCATTCAGTCCCTACTGACGAAGGTCAGGGCACCCTGGCCACAAAAGCAGCAGCAGGAAGAAAGAAAAGGCCCGGTACCAGCAGCAACACGTACAAACAAATAAACTTACTGCAGTTTCTCTTGGGCAGTCAAAGAAAAATGGTGATGAGAAATAGATCAGCAGAACTGACACCTTGTTCACCAAACAACCTACTAAGAGACCACAGGGGATTTTTCCCCTTTGCAATTCAACCCAGAACACTTTCTCTTTGTTCCAAAACCTCACACTAAAAGATATGAGTTGATAAGGCTGCTATGGGGCTATTTACTTGCTTCCCAACATAAATAGGCACACTGCAAGCCTCAGGAGTTGAACACTGAGTACAGTATCTTCCCCTATTAGCTTCTGGCCCAGCAATTCAACAGGAAGCAATGCAGGAAATCCAAGGCATCAGTGTGATTCCAACCCATGCCCTTCCTGTCTGGGGAGAGATCTAAAAGCATCTAGGAGTCCCGCTAACAGAAGCAGTCAACACCTCTGTTGAAGGCGGCGGGGGGAGAAATTCAGCTGCCCAGCCCGAAGCTAAACATAGTTTAGCCGGTACACATCAGAGGAGACCATATTAATTGCCAAGCTGTGTTCCACCTCCACTTTTCTGACGTTCAAAGACAAACAACACTGCAATCTGGAGGTAGTGAAGCCATGCACAAGCTCTAGGCACGCCAGCCAAGGCTGTGTAGCTCTGACGCTGTCTCAGCAAGGACACCAAGAATGGGAAGCAGAGGTCACCCAGTTTGCCTCCCCTAGCTCCTTGCAGCTGCAGCCCAGGCATTGCTGTACACAAAGCAGTATTTTAAAACTTGTCCTGCTGGTTACATGCAGGATCCTTAACCTGTCTGCAACATCCTAGCTGTGGGGTTGCAGGAGACACAGTAAAGCTGCTGGCCGGACTCTGGAAGAGGGTGCTGTTCGGGCAGCAGTGCAGGCTGCTAAAGGCACATCATCATGTACTCTCTACATTTCCCCTGCTCAGCACAAGGCAATGACAAGGTTATAATTATCCAAGGTATCCCCAGGATGGTCCCTCACACATCTCGGACTACTGCACTGGTTTGTAATGAGCTGCAGTCTACCAGAGTGGCACTGCTGAAGTGTAGGAGCAGGAGGTAATAGCCTTGGCACACTACCAGGCAAGTCACTCCCCCATGTATTGGATACTACGATGAACTTTCCTCTTTAAAACAAAACATCAAACAAATTTCCTGACCTGTCAGTCAGTAAACCCACAACAACAAAAATATACAAACAAAAAAGGAAATTCCAATTAGTTAGAGCTGGGGGAGGCAGGGAAGGGAAGAGAATATCCTTTCCTGAATCTATTTTTAGGCTATGTAAGGCTGTCTGAAACCATGGCAATGAACCTGCTATAAAATCCCCTTGCCAGCTCGATGTTTTGTTTCCTTACAGACAAGGATGAATGAGTACATACTATGGATTAAATGGTCTAAACCAGAAATGAATAAACTATCAGGCTACTGGAAATGCATTTGCTGGTTATGAAAACTACTGGTTAAGAGAGGCAGGAGCAGCTGATCAGGGAGACCAACCCATTGAACCACCCCATGCCTCATAAGTAATCCTTTATAGCCCAAATAAACAGCACTGAGGTGGGATCAGCCTCCAGACTGCATCTCTCCACCTCCACCATCCTCGAATTCTGGGTGTATTTTGACATCATCAAGCACACCCTCAGTTGCCAAGGTTCAATCTTGAGGCTGGGCTCCCATGACCCAGCTGTGGAGGTCCATGTCCCCATCCCACCATTACCTTTCTTCCATCCCATCAGCAGTCCTGTGCTGGGGCTAAGGCTCAGAGGAACAGGTGATCTGGCAGCAGCACTGAGACAGCAGGTACCCAGCACCTGAGGGCTGCAATTGCTTACCCAGTTACTTTGGCTAACTGTACACTAAGTTTGTAAGAACTTTGTAAGGAGTTTGCAAGCCTTCCAACTCCAAGGTAGAGTTTTTGCAAAAGAATTGTGGGCTTGTGCTTACTGAAGCACAAACATTATTGCATGAAATGAACAAAGAAAAGGAGTCTGACCAAGTTTTTATCTCTGCTGTTCAGATATACTCAACATAACTGCCATCAAAGAAAGGGAAAAGGTCAGGGTCCACACTCCTACCAGGCTGATGGAGAACACCCCCTCTCTCTTCCACCCAGGATTGCAAGTAAAAACTTTGGTTTGTATTCTGATTGGTTTAAAAGAGGAAAATAACACCTTTACAGTTACCCTACCCTACAACTTAAATATGGGCTTATCTCCCATGCTATTTAGTGTTGTGTGAAAATGAGAGCAACCACCTGGTAAAAATGTGCCTCAAGGATAACTGATTCCAATATATGTAATTTTTATAGTGCTTCTTATTAAAAAGAAGGAAAAAAAAGAAAACAAGCAGATAGCTTAAATTTTTTTCAATGTATACTCCCTTGGCTTTGTAAAAAACAACAAAACAAGAAAGCAGGAAGAAACAATACTTCGCTCTTTTGCCATTGAAATGAGAGTTAAAAAATTTACCCACAGCTGAAAATTTAGAGATTTCAACAATTTAAAAGAAGTATTTCAGAGCTAATAACTTCCATTAACAACTTCACATCTGCTGCTGAAATAGCTCATTCTATATTCTTAAGTGGTTAGTGGTATTAAATTCATCCTGGTTTTTAATCCACTGCCATGCACACCAGACTGGCTGCCAATCTATGCTGCTTTGGAGGACTGAAACATCCTACAAAGCTCGGCTCTGCCTTCACAACAGCTTTGCTTGGTATGTGGGGGAGGAAGACAGAAAACATACCTATCTCAAGACAGTTAATTAGATACCCAGTTCTTTAAAGACTGACATCCAAATTGTATTTTGATTCTACATGCTATCAGGTTTTCTGCATGTATCAGGAAGAAGGGGGGAGGTAGATCTCTTAAGTCTGTAAAACTGTTACTTGGCAACATTAAAAGAAAAAACCCCACACAAACACATAAAGGTAAGAATGCTGAAAACATTACAAAATGCAAGATTTCTTCCCTGCACAGACCACAGAGGACAGGTAGTCTCTTCTGCTCAGTGCTGTTACAGCACACACATCACCCAGGCGGTATCAGCTTCCAGCATTGCTAAGCAACACCACGCCACATTACCTCAATTGATTCAAGGGAGGGAAGTTGATTCAGGAGCCACTGAAAAAGACAGAATCTAGATAAAAACTGTTGTACAAACCTCACACACACAGAAGCCAGGATCCTGCAGCCAGAGCAAAAAGCAATTAAGGAAAACCATGGGGACACACACACAAACTGAAGAACAACAAAAAGTAACCACATACATAAAGACAGAAGAAAGGGGGAAATGAAGTAGGTAAAAGAGAAAGAGAAGAGCACTGCTGTCTCACCTCAAGTATTCTAAGACTAGAACAATGAATTACCTCTTTCTTTACAGGGAGTAAAAAGCAGTAAAACAGTCAGAAAGCCATTAGAGACATAGAAGGGTAAGTCTGATCCTCATCAAAAATAGAGCTTGCACATGACTGAGGATCTTTGTTACAAATACTGAAGATCAAATGGCAGGAATTAATACGAAACATTGAATTGTGAACTGCTTCAAAATCAAAACACACATTCTGAACAATACACTCCTGAACAATAAACACCTTACCCTTAATTCTGATCCTAAATTCTATTCATGTCTTAAACATTAAAAGAGTTGTATTTAAATCCTGTTATGAATACAATCCAAAATAGAACAATTTACATTAGTATACTAAATAAATCCATTATCAATGCAAAAATTTGAAAAAGCCCAATTGTGTAAGTTTTTTAATTGAAACGGAGATTTGTTCTGAGTTATAAGAACTGTAAACAATTACATTCAACTACACTGTCCATGCAAATAATTCATGCAATAAATGCCAATTTATATCTATCTATATGTTATTATTGCCATGGCATCTGAACCTGCTTAAGCCAACATGAACTAGGACTGAGGCAGAAAGAGGTGCTCCCCCATGGCTGTATATTGCTGCCTTCCAGCAACCTCCTCCGTTCCAGCTCCTGTTTCTCACATGGGAAGCACTCAGGGCACAGAAAGAAAGTCTGCTCACCTACGGAGCAGGGCCAAGGGACAATGGAGACCAACTGGCCACCACTCTCCCAAAACTCAGGAAAGTGGAAGGTGTGTATGGGTACAGGCACAAGACTGTCAAAACCACAGCACCATTAGATCAGACTTTAGGACCAACAGCAGGCTACTAGATTTAGATGCTACTTACCCAGAAATTTTAAAGGCACTTCAACATACCACCACAGAACTATTAACCATGCTGCCCAGCTTCCCTCTAAAACAAACTTAAAAAAACAAGACACAAAAAGCTGAGGATGTGCTGCCAATTTAAATAAAAGGACGCCAGGGAACAACAGGCTGGTAGCTACAGGCTCACTTCTACACTGAGAAAGTTGATAGAAATTGTAGAACAGATTAGCAGGTATGCAAATAAACATGAGAGAGGAATGTCATCATGGCATGACTTCTTTTACAAACTTGCCAAGACATATATAAGTAAGTGTGGTATGTATGATACGTATAACATGCTTGGATCTCTAACAAACCTTTGACAATGTCTCTCACCACAGGCTTTTAAAGAAATTGAACTGTCAAGGGATAAAATGGAAGGTCCTCCTGCAAACTAACAATTAGTTAGATTAAAAGTAACAGCACAGGCGTATACAGCCAATTTTCACAAGAGCTCTGGTTTTGCATTTGTGCTACTACTCAATATATTCATTACTTGCGTGAAAAATGGAGCAAGCAGCAAGATTATAAAGTCAACTAACTGTGTTGAGCTGCAGATAGATTTGTCAGGTATTTATTCACACACACCACAAAGTCACAGCCAATATAGTGAATGGAAACCTTGGAGTCACCGCAATTTAATTAAAGTCAGGAACTACACACTCACAGATGACAAAGTTCAGTGCTGGTTGGGAGAGTAAACGGAGCACCAGGAGCGAGCAGCTCAGGGATACCTGACAGGGAACACCACAGTAGCGCTGTACCTACAGCTGTTGCACCAAGCAATTTTCAGAGAAATATTCTGCAGAGCAAGAAAAGATTCAAAGAGTGACAACGATAGGAGGTCTGAAGCAACTTTAACCTAAGGAGAACTAAGCAAACAAATGTATTTAGATTAGGAGGAAAGATGGTTAAAAAGAGAGACATAAAATGGTATTACATAAAATGGTATTACAGAGAAAGAAAATAGGAAATCATGTCTTGGAATAAATGAATTAGGCAGTATAATATGAAGTTTATCAGGCAGCTTGTTTAAAAACAAGAGGAAAAGGAGGTACTTTTTCCATACCACAATTAATGGCATTGTCACAGGACATTATGAAGGCAAAAATTTAAAATAGATTAATACATAGTTAGAGGTATTCACAAAAGAAAGTCTGTCAAGGATTGTTAAACAAAGGAGCAGACACGACTTTCTTGCTCAAAGTCCTTGAACTACAGCCTGCCAAAAGCTGGGAGGGATCACTGTTTTACTAACACTTTTCCCCATAAGTATCACTACTGACTATTATTAGAGGTGGAATGCTGGGCTAAGCCAGATCTCTGCCTGGAAATATCAGGGCTAAGTCATTGCATTGCTGGAAAACCCCATCTTTTGAGAAGGAACATGCATAAGCAGCATCTGCTGAAGCCACAAGTCAGACAAAGATTTGCTTCCTATTGGAGAGCTGTGCTTGTTTTGCCGTGTTCCTCTTACATGAGCACAGCTATGCTACATGCTTCTGTACTGGGTTAGGTGTAGAAGGTCTGTAATTTTGCCTACATCGAACAATCAGATTTACCTACTTCTGTTTTGTGGCCTGGTACTAAAAACCTCATTAGAGCTGAGTTATACAAGAGGAGATTCTGCCCCCCATTTCAGGTGGCTGAGCTCAATTACGGTGCTGTGCTGGTGAATTTGAAAGTCATTTGAGAAGTTGCACAGTTCCCAAAAGTCGGTAGCAGAAGGGGATGAGGAAGATAAAGGAGGAAGAAGAAAGAGGCCACTGTACTTCTGCAGGGATTCAGAAACTGAAGGCACCACAAAACAGCATTAAAGCTTGTTCTACCTTCATGTCCCATGCCATGCCTGTAGCTCTCCTCCCTAAAACAGCTGTCAGGCAAACCATGAATCTGGGAGATGTCAAGAAAAATGACCTCTTGATGAGATTTATGAGGCATTAACAGATTTATACACCCATTCAAAAGATGAGATATTTGCCCACTTGCACAGCCCTACCACCACATTATAAATACAATTATAGTTCATGCAGAGCAGCTACCCTGTTGCATTTCTCACCTGCTGATAAAAACATGCTTAAAGTGCCTTAAAAAAAAAGTATATAAACTTTGGTTCCCTTACAAAAAGCGAGCTTCCAGCAAGAAGCAAATTTGCATTTTTCAGTATCACCACCTGTTTTTAGCTCAAGTAACTAGAAAATATTTAGACCGTATGTATGTTATTTCTATTGGGAGAAACTGAGCTGAAACCCAGAGAAAATCCTTCCCTTGGAAAGGAGGAATCAATCATGCAGAAATCCCCAACTTGAAATCTCTTTTCAGATAGCAGGCTAATCAACAAGCTCTCTCTTGCTTTGTGCATTCTTGCTCTGCTTCACACACTACCTCTTATACTTTTATGTTCTGCATGCAGGCACACAGAACTTCAAAAAAAAAAAAAGTCAAACCTCAACAAATAAACCAATCTGTTCCAACACTACTGGGTTGCCATTTGAGCTGCCCCATAAGTTCTACAGTGCGTGGTGGCTTTCCTGTTCTGCACAAACCATTTGAAGCCAGGGGGACTTCATCCCTTCATCCCCTGTCCAGACTCTCAGCTGTACAGTGCTGATTATGTGAACCACATAAAAGCACAGTTGGTTCCTACTGGCTCCCATGACAGGCTTGCAATGGAACAGCTGCCCACATTTTCCCTCCTGCACCAAAGATAACACCAACAACAACTCAGGCATGATATGGAATACATCTGAGCTGCTTGTTAAACAACAAAGCTCAGTCACCAATGCCTTATGCTGCTGTGCAAAGAGGTCAACTCTTCATTGAGATATCAGCACCACTTGTCAGATGACAGTAAATCTGTTACTGCTTATTTTATCATGTTCTCCGGCTTACTTGTCTCCACTCAGTGATTATCCCAAAAATTTCAATACTGGCACTAAAATGACTGATTCAGTGACTCACCCCGACTTCTCCACTGTGAATTCAAAACAGTGCCACTTACCAAAGTGCAGCTCCATCCAGAGCATCAACAACACACAACTGCTCCCGCACCTCTTCTGGTGACACTGTGTTCCCACGACACTCTGCCTTATCTAGAGATTATGCAAAACCATAAAAGTGTTTGGGCTGCAGCTCTAGTCTAGCTCTTTGTACCTCATTTCTCTTTGCATAACTCTGAACTACCACTAATTCTGAGACTATTTCTTAAATGAAAGCAGCATTGCTTTGTTTTCAAATAAACAAAACCAGGCATGTCTCCATGAATGAATGTTTCACTGGTACTACTCTGTAAGTTACCAGTGCTAGATACAGATCAGAATAAATGACTCCAGATCATTTAGTAGCAGGTAAATTTTATTCTGGAGTCACTTTTAGGCAACCAGTTGAACAGGACAGAAATAGGCCATTAAAATGTGTGACCTGTACTTTCCTATACACACCCAGAATCATGTTGATTCAGTCATGCACCACCACCTGGGACTTTCAGGAAAACCAGACCTCATTAGTATGGTCAACTGCTTAGTCAAAATAGAAGATACTTGAAAACTATGTTACAAAAGGAAGATGCCAGCTTTTCCCTCTCAGGCCACTATTACCTTTTTCCGTGTTCTTATGCTTTCAGCATTTACTCTTCTCCTTCTGTACAAAACATATGGTTAGAAATCAGCCTTAACAACTTCCTCTGTATTACAAATCCTCTGAAGCTATTGTTCAGATATATTCATCCATCTTGGTTTTCTTCCCCACCTAAAATTGCTTTCATGTTTCTAATTTCAGCAGCTTATGATGCTCGTATTTTTCAAAAAAACCCCACAAAGAAATGGAAACAAGTATCAAGTAATATCCAAACAAAAACTAAAAAGGTCTCAATAAGGTAAAGATAAGGCCTGGATGTAACCACGAGGGAAGCAGCTGGGTGAAGGGAGAAGAAGGGCATGAAAAACACTGCAAAGGCCCATCGCATCACCAAGAATATTTCTTTATCCTCCAACATCACCAGGATCTGAAGGCAAAACAGCCTTTGACTACAAAGGAAAGTGGCATCTGAGCATTGGACTGAGCTCCTGATCACTCTGAAAAGGCAAGCTCAAGTACAGCCCTTCTTTAAGCATATATGAGAATGTTTGAGTTTTCAGTCTTGCCTTTCTGAAGAAGTATCTCTAACATTACAGGGCATCCTTTGATTAGACTCATAAAAAAATCCTCCAAGTCTCTGCAAAGGAAAAGAGAGTTCAGAAGCATGAAGGCATCTACTGTTGCTTATGTAAATGACATTTTGCTCTAACAGGTTTTTAAATAAACTGTCTGCTCCCTTCCTCAAAGGGCTGAGATTATGACAGCAAGGAAGAAAAGCAGAAAATAAACATGCCCACAACAGCATACAGTTTCCAGGAATTGTGGCTGGGAGGAGAATCTGCTCGCAGTTTATTTCATTTTCCCCCCAACATGTGAAATGGCAGGAAATTTAAGTTCCCATGTGTAGGGGACAAGTCCCTTCTGAATACACAACCAGCCATGCACAAAGCAGGCTGCAGGGGAAAATGAGGTGAAAATCTCTCAGAGACAAGCACACTTAAAGTGTATCATACATCTCATAAGATGCTGAACTTTCCAGACCAGGATTAGTAGCAGCAGCATCATGAGCCTCGCTTGTTATTTTCCCGCAGCAAAGCACATGTAATAACAAAAGAACCCCAAACCCAAACAAGCAAAAACACTCCACCAAAACAAACCAAAAAATTCCCCAAAAGCCAAACTTTTTATGCATGTGTCCTTCATCATTTAAGAAAGATAATTTTATGTTGTAGTCTGCGCCTTGGCAGTGTTCCTCTCCACTCCTCCCCATGACTTAATACATACCGCACTAGCAGGACATGAAACTTGGTCAAGTAAAAAAAAAAATTAAAAAAAGACAGCACAAGATTATCTTTTTAATTATTTTTAGATAATTTTTTTGGTTCAAATAAGAGAAAGATAAACAGAGGACTTAAGTCATTACTGAAAACTAAACACATTAGGTAGGAACAAAACCTTACATTAAAACTGCTGTTGCCATTTTCCTGTAGAAGTCCATTTCCATCAGTGGAAATGAGATAAATCTCAAATATTCATTTGCAATTAAATAATGTGTTTACCTTTACTTTGATATTCCTTTTCCCACAACCACTAGGTTAAACAACATTTACACACGTTTTTAGTATTATATTGTCTTGTTTACATGTACTGCCCTTAAAACTTTTGTCTTAGAAATTAGCAGAGGATTTGTTTCTTTATACCAAAATGTCAATTTTACTACAGCACTTGGAAGGAACTAAACTTAAATCACTAAGATGCCTTAAAAGTCAACTCTAAAAATGCATCAGGGAAAAAAAAAAAAACAAACCACAAAACTTTACCACAAACTAGACTGCTATTTAAAACAAAATGATTGATTATACAATAGAGAGTTAAGGTTTCAGGAGCATAATTAATTTTTCAATTCACTAATATTCAAATTTACAGAAATATCAAGAAGTTCTTTAATTATCTAAAAGCCACTAAACCTGTGAGTTACACCTAATTTACGTGATGTCTTCAGTTAGATACCTGAAATTCTTTGTGTGCTTCAAGCTTTAATGCACATAATCCTAATTTTCTGCCAACTCTGCGAAAATAGCCTGTAAGAACGCTGGAACGTGGAGATGATTATCTAGGAATGAAGCACAGAAGCAGCAGGTGTTGGAAGAGAGCCATTTACCTAATGAGAGGCATGGAAGCTCTTCCTCAGGCCCCTCCAAGAAATGCCACTTGGAAGACTTCTGTCTGGAAAAAGTGATGTTTCTGGGAAATCAAGGAAAGGCTGTACAGAGGCAACTTATGTCAACTTTTCAAGTACTTATGGAATGGTACCAAAGAGGAAACAATGATTGTGGTACCAACTGCAAGTCTGAAGTGACCAGTTCAGGCTGACTCTTCAGGGGAGGTGTGAGCAATCCCTGGAAGGTGTGCAAGCAGCCAAGCTGCACACAGCAGCTCATACGTAGAATAAAAAGTCCACACCAGAAAGGACCTGAGGACCTCACTATATTAAAATAGACACTAAATACAAACCAGACTGTTTTCTAGCCTTGCAGTGATTTTGATAAGCTCTACTTGGTGCTAAGAGATTACAGAACTAGAACTCCTTTTGCTCAGTAACTGTGCAACAGTACTGAAAAACTACCAACATACTTCATCTTTGCAGTAAGGGATGATGGATATAGGCAAGAAATAAAAATGTAAAGAAAAATGCCATAAGAACACTATGTGCTGGTGTCTCACAAGCCCTAATTCTCCCCTTCTCACAGAAAGATTTCCCTGGATCACCTCTGGCATGCTTAGGAAAACCACACCAGTCTCAGCACATGAAATGTAGCAAGGTCAGCAGGAGCATCCCATGGACAGCAGATAAACTGCTCCTGCCTTCAGTTATCAGCTGTGTTCAAGGCCAAACCCTGCAGTTTCATCACCCACATTTTCTCCTGGGCTTGCTCTGATGGATCCTGGGTTTCATCCCCATTTACCGAGCCCATACAGTTTTTCCTGTTTTATTGCCTCACAAAGTTCAGCCTCTAAGTGCACTACACTTTGTTCACCAAGTCAATTTTCAACAAAACTTCCAGAAAAAGCACTAAGGTTGCTACTAAACAAAGCAGGCACACAGTCATGAACTTGACATTTTCATCCCTCTTACAATGACGTGTGAGTCTTGCAATTACTAGGACTAGCTAGTAGTCAGTTAGGGAATACTGTGTGTAGAATTTAGGAGGCTTATGGCTCCGTTCTCATCTCTCTGAAGTGCATAAGATGGGGAAATGGATAAAAAACAACTACCTATGAAGCCATTAGGTCTTGTAAGTTAAGGAAAAAAATACTATTTTTTTTTTAATGGAAGACAATGTAATGGGAAAAAAAAAGTATGTGTATGAGTATTCAATCCTTTTAAAGTCTTTTTCCCCCAATTAGTAAATTCTAAGCATGAAGAACCAGCAGAGCAGCCAAATGCAATATTGCTTTAAGGGAAATAAATAGTATGTTACCACAGCCCGCAGCTTGCAAAGTGACTCTGACTTTTTGCATGTTCTGCAAAAATAAGATACCCTTTAGGTAGCTCTCTTAATGGATTCATTCAGTAAGAAGCCTTCAACATTGCATTCATCTAATAAAAAAAACCCTAAACAACTAGTGGCTGTCTCAGTAACGCCAGGAAGCAGAGAACCTCTGTTAATGGATATAAGGAACAGTGACACCTTACTGAATTCCTGTAGTAAAGTCAGGCTTGCTCCAAGGGTCTTAGAATGATCTGAAGTACATAAATGAACTCCTTATTAAAGACAGTTTTTAAAAAAAAAGGGTGACACTTTAAAGCTTTCATAGTCTAACAGGCCTCTAACATCTTACAGAACAGAATCCATGCTCAACTAACATTTTTGGTATTTTACTCCTCTCTTTTTTCTCTAGCATACCCAAGAAATTCCAAGATATGCTCCTGCTATCATCCTGCAGCTCAAAAGCCAGACATACTAACCAAAATAGGTCATCATGCCTTACTAGCACAGATAAAATGACTAAGCATATGGCAACAAAAGGGAACCTTGAGGTTACTTATCACAAACTGCTTCAGCTCGGCATAAAAATAATGAGTAACTACACTTCAAGAAAACAAATGCATTTAATATTTCCTGTATCACGGAAGACAGCAGTTAGATAAAAATTATTAAAATTCAGAAGAGAGACTGACAGAACTAATGCCAGTGGTCCAGTAAGTAGGTTACTCATGATCTTTCTGGAAAGCCAGCTCCCAGGAAGAAAAACCCCGACGCTGTGAGTCCTCCTGAAGTGCTCTGCCCCACAGGCAACAACTCCGTGTTCTAGAAATGGACAACCCAGGGCAGAGAAAAAGCGTCCCACGGAACAGAGGAGACTGACACAGCTGAGCAGCAAGGCAGCAAACTATCTGCAGAATAATGAAGCGTGGGAGCATGTATGGGATGTGGTCTGCAAGTTGAGTGGGACATCTAAAGATTTAGGAAGAACTAGAGCAGTTTTAAACTGACCAGTTTACCAGCCGCAAAGATCCCCAGCAGTAAGATCACAAACTATGAAGTAGATTTTTCTTTTCCTTTTAATGGAAGTAGTGGTATTTCAGACATCTGAGAGATGCCTGAACAAAAACTTGAGTCCTTATAGGGAGCACCCTTGAACCAGATTATGGACACAGAAAAGCCCATTGCCAAGATTCTTACTAACACTGGCTCCAGCCTGTAGTTACCTAAAACTTGTCCTTTAGTCAATCACTGAAAGTACAGCTCTGCAGGCAATGGGAACAACAGGAAGCTCATCCTACAAATCACTGAAAAAAATTAAGCCGGTAACATCAAGGGTAATTACCATTCAGAATGTAAGGGACTGTCCATTATAGAGTACAAGGTAAGTGTTTACTGATCAAAGTGTCTCATATGTTAATTGACAGAAAAAGATATTGAGTTGTAAATCCATGGGGAAAGAAAAAAAAGAGATTATTTCTCTTTATAGAAAAAACTACTGAATAAAATAAATATCTAAATAAATCAGATAATTAATAGTCATATTCTTTTAATAGTTGATAACTGTCTCAAAACCAGTGCATTTTTTTATCATACGTACAGAACAAAGTATATGTAGAACTTACACAACAAAGAACAAAATTTTAAAAAAACATTAAATTTGAATCTTGTGATGATCACAAAGAACATTTTTAACTGACTGTATTCAGCCACAGGGGAGAAAAAAAGCCTTTAAAACATCCATTAAGATAACTGTCCAAATCTGGACTTGCCATTTGCAGTCTAAATCATACCAATCATATACAAGATCTGTTACACTTAAAGGCTTCATGCCAAAAAACCTGAAGTTTTATTGGGCCATCAAAATGCCAGATGAGCCTCCAAGGATGTGCATTCCTTCCTTACAGTTAAGAAAGCTGTAGGACTAATGGAAAAAGAGTATTACTCAAAACTTACATACTTACACTTTTGTTGAAGATATAAACAAACAGCTAACAAGTTCCAGAACTTTATGCCAGAAGTAGTTTTGGCTATAAGCTAACTGGAACTTAAAAAACATACACAGTGTGTCCTTCCATTACATCTACTTTATCAATGGAAAAGATTAATACTATGGATATTATGGATAAATATGATAGAATGCTGTCAGACAGTAACTGCTTTTAAAAAAAAGGAGTTGAGAAATAAAAACATGAATAGAATTCAAGAAGGAATACAAGTAAATATTGAACAAATAATCAGTACAGCCAGGTTTGGAGAACACCAAATAATCTTTACTACCTGAAAACCTGAAAAAAGTAGCATCAGTAACATCCCACCTTCACTAAAGGAATTATTCAGATGGCAGACTCTTCTCCCTCTATTTATAGTAGGAAAACCATAGATTCATTCATTTCTAATGATGAAATAAATTTCCCTAATCAGCCTTGCAATGGCAACAGTATGGTTGGTTTTGGTTGGGTTTTTTTAAATAAACGGTTGTTAAAACTAAGACCAGAGGAATTGTTCTTCCCAGGTATGCCAACAGCAGCACACATGACATACAGAAACAGAATCACAGAACCTCAGTTTACATCACATTTTTCTTTTATCCTGAAAGAAATTCAGCCTTATTAATGGATCAGAAAAAATCCCATAAGTACTGCTAAAACACTAAGAGTCTATGCATATGGGAATTTCATGGAGGGGGAAGAAGGGGAAATAAAGGGTGGACGAAAGGAACTGGCACAAAGAAATGGGTTACTGTTTTTCCCTCTAACACGAACTAATTGCATACTGGGTAAGGATAATCCCCCATGACATTCCACGCGTTCAAAGGTCAAGACTTTTGCTTTTCAACTGTCCCCGTCACATGTTATTCCCTGAAGAAAACCGTCTGAAGCTGTCCCATAGCACAGACACTCTCAAATGCGAGGGTTAAGGGTTCTAGCCCTGCACGCTGAAACATTGCACCAGGCACACCACAGCCCTCAAGGAGGGCAGATGAGCACACGGCACAATTAAACAAGAAGTACGAATAATAAACACAAAGTTGAGAGCTTTTAAAGGCTATTCCAAAGTCTATTTCAAAATAGCAGAGACATGTTACTAACATAATCTTATTCACTGTATTTAAAGTACTTTTCTCACCTATGCTGTTGTGAGACTTTAATTTAAAAGCAGAGTTCCTCTCTCTCGGTGTTTTAAGAGCATCCATGGAAAACAAGATGGGCACCACTGGGAAAGCACACAGCCAAGTGGGACCCCTGTGTCCCCATGCTCAGCTACAGAGGAACCACTCCAGCCACTGCACCAGATATTAAAAATCTTTGTTTTTCAAACACAAATACACATATGTGTGTGTGTATATATATATATATACACACAAATACACATATGTGTGTGTGTATATATATATATATACACACACACACACATGCATAAGATAGAGCCCTCAAAACAAGCACCTGGGCCGTTGCTATTGCTCCCTGCAGTCCTCTAGAGCACAAGCAATTTGATTAAACTTCCTCAACAGGAGAGCACTAAACAAACACTGTAAATTAAACAAAACTATGCTGATGATCTAGTTGCAATTACTTCCAATTGATTTGAGTCTTTATTGTTCCCTCAAGCTTTAAACTTTGTAGATAAAAAAAGGATCAGGCCTTACTGGAGGAATACCAAAGAAGGAGTTAAGAAACTTTCCTTAAACACATTCAAAAGCAACCAGACTAGCTTGTCCTCCTGACAAAATTCTAATTAAATTTAACCTGGAAGTTTAGTGAAAAAAGAGGCTATTCCAGAGTTTGCCATAAACAAGCAAGTTAATGCTTAGAATAAAGTCACTCACTGGTTAACATACATACATACAAACCAGAAATTGCTGCAGCATATTTTATTTCACAAAAGTCAGAAGACTTTAGGAAACTTTTACCCAGCTGATTCAGTACAATCCAGCTCTCGGGCATTTCAGCCTTTTCCGAGTTGAGCCAAACTGTCACTTGATTGCAACAGGAAACATATACACACAAGTGAAGTGGGTTTGCTTACTGTGATACAAATATTCCATGAGAAAACAAAAGCAGATATTCTTACTCCACTCCTGGAAACTCCTCTGCAGAAAAATCCTGGAGTTACCTGCAGATTTTAGAATATCTTCTTAGGTCTATATATAAATCATTAGGTTGGTTTTATAATTAATTTTCAGATATTAATTTCATTAATAGACTCAATCTCCTTGTAAGAGCTAGAGCTATTATTCTGATTCATTTTCTCTTCCATGTCTCCAATTCACATTTTCCTTGCCAAGCTGGAACCATTCTCAGATCACCTTTTTTTCTGAAATTCTTTCTTCTCTGAGGTTAGCCCAAAACTGCCACAGACACAAGGCTTTAAAACTTCTAGACACATTTTACATTTTTCTGTAGACATTTTTTAGATGTATAGCTACCATTTTCCCTTCATGGCATATATCCAAGCCTCAGTTCCAATCCTGGGGTGCTTTTAAGTGGGAAGAACTTTGTTCAGGTTAGAGGAGGCATTTTGTTTTGACAAAAGCAGGCAGAAAAGTACAACACACACCCTTCCTCAGGATTTTTTCTACTGAATTATGTTTATATTAGAATTAAAATTTTTTGAGCATCCTTGAAGGACAGACATTATCTCACCCTGCAACTATAAATATCCTCATATCACACTGATCTTGCAGAAAATTCAAATACAAAGATGAAGAGGCATACCTAGCTCTCTCAGTTATTTTCTTTACATGACACAGGAAGGGAAAAAGGTAGTTCTGTTACTTATGTCCATCTATTGTGGTACATGCTCAAACAGTTCACCATCTCTACAGCTAACTACTCCAGCTTTTAATAGGTTATTCTTTCTCTGTGTGTTAGCTGGTCTCTTCATATCACCTATTTTCTGCTTTAAATATCTCAAATAATAACATAATGCATGTATGTTCAAACATTATTCTCACTTTTAAGGAAAAGAACTTTGAAAGAAAATGTAATAGTTTTATGTACTGCCTGAAGAAATTCCACCAACAGATTCAAGGGAGTCAAAGCAACCCTAGCAAACACACAATTAAGAACAATATTGCCTTCAGTTTTAATGCTTTCAGATACGTCTGAATTTTCTTGAATATTTAGACTGTTGGGTTTGTCAGGGTTTTTTTAAAGCATAGAAAATTAAAAGTCGACATATCCTGGTCCCAGAAAAAGAAATTCTTCGGAGCTCCCTCTTCTCATCAGCTGTAGAAAAACATACACACACTCTATTCCATCACAACAGTGATCTAATTTTTCGGTCATACACTTGCAGCATGCTGCTATTAGTCCCTAGCTCGCCTCCATCACGTGCTTTCTCTTCATTCACGAAGACAGGAATGGCTTCCCTGTGTTGGGTTTTCTCAAGCAGAGAGCCACCATCAAGTGTCATTTGCTTGTCCATTGCTTCAAATGATCCTTGAAGTGTTATTACAACTAGAAACTGCTCCAGTGATTCCTCTGGTGCCTCAGTGTGCAGACACTGCACACAAAATTAAGGGAGAAACGCTTGAGTCCAGGGCATTGCCCGATGGATAATTTCTTGGTTCAGAATCTGAAATAGTCCTTGATTTGCATTTAAAAAGCTGGACAGCTGGAGTCAAAAAATCATGCAGATATCCTGCTCTTGCATCATCATTTCAGTACCTCATTAGATAAAGGCACACTACTTCATGGCTCCAGGAAGCATTCCCAGATAACTGTGGGATACTGCGCTTGCCGTCAAGACGGGCAAGGTTTTTGATAAAGATTTCACCTTCTGAACAGGCTTAGTGCCACATTTATTTCCTCCCCCTGAGAGCCACCATGTAAAAGTACTCACCAATGGAGCCAGTACAAATTGGTTTCCACCCAAGTGAAACTCTTCCCTCAGCCCCTGCACGGTGAAAAGCCAACGTGGCTGGCTCCACCACACACCCCCTGTCCTGCCAGACTGCCCGACCCTTCTCCTGACACGGTCCTACTTACTCCCTGCTAATCAGAAGGCAGGAGGCTGCATTTGCTCCGAGCAGTAGCTGTGTGACCACCCAGCCACACACGTGCCGCAGGGACAGCTGGCGGGCAGCGCAGAGGACCTCCAGCAACAGCTGCAGTGATTGGAGTCTCTCCTCTACCCACCACTCAGGTTTTAATCAAGCTTCATCGTTTGCCTAGCACGGCTGAAGTTGCCTACCAGTTCATTGAGGTGCAGACAGAGAACACTGAGAAACAAAGGCACTGCGCTACCGTTCAAGCCTCAGTTGTAAACAATATGAAAAAAAATATTGAGATGGAAAAGCCTGCCCCGTAAAGTTACCACCAACAGCTTCTCCTCTCCCACAGGTCTGTTTAGAAGTTCTTCTCTTAAAGGTTCACTTCCGACTCACATGTTTTAGGCAAATGGATCCTATACCCTTGGAATTGTGCCGTTTGTGACTTATCCCAATATTCAAATATTACTAGTAAAAGCAGAGATGTGAGCAGCACTTAATTAGAATGCCTTTTAAAACCTTTTTTACATTCAAATGGTAGAGTCAACTTGCCCTTCTCTCCACTGCAATACTATCACACCATCTGCTTTGTCTTTTATTTATTTATTTATTTATTATGTTGAGGCATTTGGAGGGTATTTTCTGCTAGCTTCAAGTTAAATATTTATTGACCACACATACTGTAGGTATACATTCCTTTTTGCTTATTTTATGGTTTTTTTTATTGTTTCTAGTATTCCCTTTCATAGTACTGAAAATTATGCTCAATATTTTGAAGGACACAGGAGGGAAAAATGGCACTCTGCACCAAAACGTTAAACAACATTATTTTCCACGTTACAACAATCAATTCAGCCAAAATGGTTAATGAACAACACAGGTTACAATGGCATAAGCATAAAGCTGATCGTCCCACATGCACAAACTGATGCCTCTGTTTAAAAAGCACTACTGAATGTTTAATGTGTTAAAGACAAACACAATGGCTTTAGGTCTTACAAACACAATGTGAAACAGAGATTTTCAGGAGGAATTCCCACCATGATAAGATAGGAGCTGAGGTCTTCAAATTGAAAAAGACTGAAAATTAGCCAAGGAGGCTAATCTTACAGATTCACACAAAGTTTAACTTCTAAAACGCACTGAGACTATTTGGTTCATAAAATTATATACACTCTTTGTTCTCTAAAAGGTACAGCAACTGAATACCCCCTTCCCATCTCTCCCTTTAGTATTTTCTGTATTTTTAAGAGCCTGAATACTAACAATTCCCTTGAAAATAGGAAAATCCTGAGGAAAAAAAAATAGAAAAAACAACACCATTTCTGCAGATTCTTACTTTTAAAAGAGCTGTACCTTCCTTTTTAGCCTGGATGTTTGAGAAAATAACGCCAGGCGGGACAAACGAAACAAATCCTACTTTTCCTTAATCTGAAAAAGACACTGCTATTATACACCACAGCAATAGTTGGTCAGAGACTTCTCAGTTGTAATCACTGTTACTGCAATCATAAGACTGCAGAGAATTAACAAAATAAAACCAAATCAAATTAAGTTCACTTTGATGGTAAGCCACAAGCAGCAGCAAACTCCAGAATAATTGGAAATACGAGGGAGATGGACAGAAAAAAAAATACTTAATCCCCAAACAACATCCCGTCCTCCCCATAATCATAGGAAGACCAGGGTGGCCAGGGAAATGCTCCAAGTCTGTCTGATACCTGCTGGGATCCCAGAGTCTCTGAATTATGTGAAGCCCTCTTCCATCTGAACAGTGATATCATCACATCCTCTTTTCCTCTTAGAAATTTAAGATTTATTTTCACTTATTTTTAATGCAAGGGAGAACACCTCCTTTTTAAGTAGCATTAAAGTCTGCTTGGGATTTCTGCCTCTCTTTGTACAAGAGCATGTTTTAAACCCAACTCATAATGGAGAAAGGCAACTATGGAAGACATACTTGCCATTTCATATAATTTGATGGTATCCTTCCCCCCCCGCTGAACTTTCAGGCCAAAATCAATGCCACATAAACCTGCGGAACAGGAAGCCTAATTATTCTAACATGTGCAACCAAAGCGATAGGGAGTTTCTCAGTAAAACTGATAAGGAGAGACATAAAAGACTAATGAGCAGCCTGCCAGTGCTCCATTGCTGGGCCAGCAAAGGTCCCCGTGGAACACCTTTGGTATTGTTCAGTGGAGAGACAGAGGCTGGGACACGTCCAAAAATAACACTCAGAGATTGAAAGAGTGAATGCATAACATCTGCAGCTCAAGTTCTTAATCCAGGCACAGAAATAAGTTATTTGAAAGAGCGTAACCAACAGAAAAATGCCCAATGTGGCGCAGAAAGAGCCAATTAAACCTGCTCGGGTTACTGAGCAGATAGACCCTTTGTGGTTTTGCACACACAAATGTCTTCTTGACCCATGCCTGTGGTGCAGGTGATGGAAAATAAGGGCCCTTGATTAAGGAGACGCAGTCGTCAGTATTATTAGTGACCAGCGATCAAACTACTGGGACTGCAATAATCAGGCGTGAAAGATGCAGAAAGGCCAGTGGTGGCCAGCAGAAACAGCAGCCCCAGATCAGAAAAGGAAGCATCCAACAGTACCAACTCCCTCCTGTTACTGCTAGGGTTTCCAGATTACCAGTAAGTCATCTTTTGACCTACAAAAATGTGTGTTCTTCCCTAGCAATGTTTTGTGTGAGACAACCCAGGTGCCCAAGTAGCTTGTCCCTGAGGCAGCGATCCCATATTCCCTCTGTATACAGAGCACAGTGCCTGCACTCAAACACAGTTGTTTCAAACAAGGATGGCTTGATACTGGTATCTCTGTTCAGCAAGTCACAGCTTTTCCTCAGACAAAACTGTCCATGTGACACATCATCTGCTGCTGAATTTCTGTAATACTTTGTGTATTATATAAATAATACCTTGTGTTATAGAAATAGATGCTCTGGGGAGACCTATACCTAGGGGAGGAGGGGAAGGTCCCCTTTCATTGCACATCTTGGCCTTTTCACTTCTGTGTTACCCCTAACGAGGGAGAGAACTTGAAACAGCAATTTAGACAGCCTTACAAGACAGCAGGATCACATGTCAAATGGGAGCGTAATAGTGCCTTAACATACTTCCATTATGGCAAATTCAGTCACCCTGCAAGGTCCAAACCATCACTTTTCCCCCACCCCAAGACAGCATATCTGGAAGGAAATGGGGATCGAAGTCATTGTTAACATTGCTACTCATTTGATAAATCTTGTGCCATGGGTCAGCAACCTCCAGCACTGATGCCAAGGTAGCCAAAAACCTGATTTTAATGGTAAGCACCAGAGCAGAGCATAGGCAAGGCATCACCAGCAAGGGAAGCAGTGTCTCAGAGACACAGCCTCCCACCTTCCAGGGGGCTTTTACCACTACACCCGATTTATAACCCGGGAAAGAAAACACTGTCTGCAAACACCATCCCTGCCTTACACCAAAATATCACCCAACCCCCCCAGTTTTCCTCATGCCTAGTAACAAATGTGTATTGTACAAAAAATCTTCTCCTGTAAGCCTCAGTATCCAGATTTCGTGGCTTGAGAAAGTTCTTTTCTCCATATTATACAGTGACACAAAACCAGATTTTGCTGTACAGACTTTACTGCATAACACTGAAGGGCGCATTACAAAAATCAGTTCCCACACAAGATCAATAGAAAACAGAACTTTAGCACCTTCCTGAACTTCACCAACAAAGCTTCATTTTATTTGAGTACCAGCTAACAGAGACACCATTCTTTTTTTTCTTTAAGTCCTTTTTGACAACCAAGTATTAGGAACAATTTCCTCCATTTATATTTCCAGAATAATGAAAAAAGAAATGTAGCTGCAAAGGATCATCCCTGTTTCTCAAATCCTCCAAACGGCATATCATGTTTTCCTTTCTCATAATATTTAATCAAGTCTACTTCGTTACAGACAAGGTCAGAAAGCTCATCATGCTGCAATTGATGACAAACAAGATAGTGCCCACAACCCACAAAGACTGACCTAATTGTCTGATTTGCCTACATTTCTGCAGGCCAAATTTACTGACATTTTGCACAAATTCAAAGCTGACTTGAGCCTGATGACCTTTTTTACCTCTGTAATTAGTCTTCTGTGCCTTTACAACCAGAAAAACAAGCTGTTCCTTTAGCCTCCTGAGTTCAGTGGTCCATCTGTAAACTAGAAACTTCACCATCTACTCAGCCAGTCAGAAAAGTACACACACAAAAAAAGGAAAAACATAAAGAAAGAAAATACACAAACTTTCAAAGTCATGAAATTGAGCCTGGTAAGGGCCTTTTAAGACAAACATGCCAATTTCTAAAACAAGAAACAGGAAAAGCAGAACAAGCTGGTGGACCCAGATTCAATAAACAGCATTTTTATAATGCTTTTCTAAAAAGCATTCTAAAAAAGACAATATAAAATAAGGGCACTGGCACAGACAAGAACCATGAAAAAACAGTTGGGGGAATAAAATCAAACCAGAAACCAAACCCAGTAAGTTTAGTCCCTAACACTAACAGCGCAGCACAGAAAGTACAATGCTAATACATTGATATAGCACCAGAATTTAACCAAGATTAGTAACACAGAGGTTTAACTGCTGAAAACATCCACTAAGAGCTTCACTTATGTATATAATCAGGGTTTGTAATCCAATCCTACAGTTACAAAAAGTACTTCCTAAACATGAATGTAAGCTTAAAAAGATGAGTTGAGTCAATCCTCTGGAAGCTCTGGACCCAGATCCCCACCGCAGTCAGCAAGATGCAGATCTGCGTTTCCCCAAATGGAGCAGAGGGGAGGAAAAGGTCAGAGCACTGACCTGCACTTCAAATTCCAGTCGCGGGAAAGAGGGACAGACAGCCATTAACAAGCAGGGAACAGCCAACATTGTTCTCTGCACAGTTTTCCACCTCGTAAAACCTAAGGGGACACACTCAGCTGGCAATGAGCACTTGATTCTTTAGCCCACTGTCAGCCCTGAGATTTCTCTGCCCAACAACCAACTTGTCCCTGCAAACACTATGAAAACAATATGGTCCTGTGGACCACCTTCCCCAGTTTCATGCCCTAACACATCCCAGTTTGGGTGTCTCCACAGCAGTCCATTCCTTTAAGAAAAGCATGCCCAAGAGCAAGTAAAGACTTAATGTAAGGCTATTTCAAACTAGAGAAGCATTTATTTTGCATAGCTCCATCAAGAAGCATACATAGTCTAAAAAGCTGCCAGAACTGCCAGCCTCGTATTCATCAATGTCAATTTTTCTTTTTTTTTTTAGAAGAGCTGCTAATTATCATCATATATGAATTTTTTAAGTGTAAGTTTGGATTTTTTACTAAGTTAAATTAATCTAAAAATCAGCAGGGAAAATTTACAGCGTAACTCTATAAACTCAGAATTCTCTATCTGAATTTTAATGCAGAAATACATCTCATAGGGCAAGTCTTCCTCTTTCCTTTTTCAAACCATCACATTTAAGTGGTGCTTCCCCTTAGGTCATTTATCTTCCACAATTTCATTTCAAAAAGTTTGGTTACAAGTAGCATGTTTAAAGATATTGATTACAAAATGACTAATCAACTGTCTCAACCTGGGGAAAAGAAAAAGGAAAAAAAACCAATTTGAAGTCCAGCCATTAAATAAAAGTCAAGCTTGGATATTACACATTCAATCTCATGCCAACTTTTGACATTTTTAAGTTCCACGTTACTCTTTGCCAAATATTCAGCCCACTTTCCTAGTGTGTTTGGTTAGTTCAAAAAACAGAGAGCAGAAGAAAAACCCAATAATTTAATTGACTGTATAAGACAGTGCAAAAAACAAGCTGAGAAATGCAGCTTTCTACCCCCTTCCCGTGATGACAAGTTGGCCCTATTGCCAACTATCCCTTCCACAGTTCAACATTTGAGCTTATTTCCGTGGGGATGAAAGAATTTGCACCGTGTTTGGACTGATACAGCCACGTCTAAGTCTTCAAAAAAAGCCATCGTAATTAAATGTATTACATATAACCCCTCATCTTTGTTATTTGCAAAGGAAAGGAGATTCTGCCAAATCCTGGAGCAAAACTGTATCTAAGAGAACGAAATTCTGGATTGGAAAGCACAAACACTTGGCGGGATTCCTGAGCCACAGAGCTGTTACCCTTTGCTGAGTTTTTACCCTTTGAAGAGTCAGGACACTTCTGACACTGGAGAAGGCCAGGGCACAGGGGGAAGACCAGCTCTCGCCTGGCCTCACCAAGAGCCCGGTGCTCACTCCATGTGCACGGCAGGCTAAGTACGAGCCCCAGGGAGCAACGCAGCGGGCTCGGCACGCACAGCTCCCGTCCCGTCCTGTTCGCCAGACCCGAGTTTCGAGACCCGTGAAGTCGGACACGTGAGGCACAAGCTAAGAGGATTTCGTACTTTCTTGGGAAGCAGGACCATTTCTAAAAGGCTCAGATCCACCAATTAGCTAGGTATCACAGTTCTCTCGTAAACATCCAAAAGTAGAGGAAAGAGGTATCTTAATTCAAAGAGAACTTTTGGGGCTTTTCTTAACTGACCTCCTTCAGAATTTTATTTTTGTTAGCTTGATTCCAACATCAGCTGCCTGCTGTGAACTGGAAGCAATGCATGGAGCAGGAGTCAAAGTATCTGAGAGATATGAATAACACAACAGCTGATCGATGCTGTTCCTTTAGAGGAATCACCTTTCCACTCTCAAGGGACAAATCTCTTTGAAGGTAACCCAAGCAAGAAAGCCGTGACCGAAAAAGATACGCTACGCAGTAATTTCATGCCGGCAATCATGCAAATCCGGCAACTTAAAAACAACTCCACAGGGTTTACGACTGCTTTAAAAAGAGAGAGAGCAGCCGTATCACAAAAGCTAAGGCCTACTGCACATGAGCTCCCACTCTGGAAATAAACTGCAGTTTACTCTAAACTTTCCCCAGTGGTTCCCGGCTGTCTGAGCTGATCATAACGAAGAGAAGGCGACATTCGGTTTGAAACCGGCACGAGCAAGGAGATGGCAGAGGTGCCGAGGGCATCAGGCTGGAGGCACCTCTGCGCACCCCTGGGTGTGAGGGAGGAGGGAGGGAGGACCGGGCGGCTGCAGCCGCTGCAGCCACTCAGGAAACCCGGGGTGGTGGCCCTGGCTGGGGGCGAGCGGGAGCCCGTCCCATCCCGTCCCGTCCCGGCCGGGCCGCCCCGGACCGAGGCGGGAGGGAGGCGCTGCCCTCGCACGCCCCCCGGAGCGGCACCTCCCCGCCGGCTGTCGGCCTGAGCTAAACCCTTCCCCGGGCCGCCCCTACAACTCCGCCCGGCACCGCACGTCCCTCCAGGGCTCCCGCCCCGCCGCCGGGACGCGGGGCCGGGTCCCAGCCCAGGGCGAAACAAAAGGCACGGAGCTGCGCTGCCGCCCTCGCCGCCGCCCGGACTGCGCCCGGCCGTGGTAGCCCGGGGACGCGGGGGAGGGCGGGCGGTCCGGGCGCCGCTCTGCGCGGAGCCTGCCCGCGGATTACCCGCGGTAATGGGATTACGCGGAGCCGAGCGGGGTGTCCGCCGGGCTGTCACCGCCTGGGGA
>VWZW01000522.1:261142-317533 GCA_013397115.1 Edolisoma coerulescens
GCCGCCGGCGGGAGGAGGTGGCCGAGAGCCCCCTCCAGCGTTCACGGGCGGCGGCGGCCGCTCGGATCAGCGCTGCCAGCGGTGCAGAGAGCGGGATGCCCGCCCCGGCCGCGGTACCCGGGCAGCCCGAGCCGGAGAGGGGCGGAGGCGCAGCGACCACCGGCCTGCGCCACTGCGGTGCCGGGGGGGCTCCAGGCATCCCCATTCTCCTCTACCACCTCCTCCTCCTCCCCGGCACCAGAAGGGACGAGCAGCGCCCAGGTGGCCGCGGTGTAAGGGAAGGGTTAAACCCGGCTGCAGCCCCGGGGCGAGGGGAGCGGGAGGCCCCGCGGGGTCCCTGCCCCTTCCTGTGGATTTTGGGGACCATCGGGGGTAGGCTCCCAGCGGGGCACCCCGCAGCAGGGCTGTACCCTGCCGCCCTTCCTTGGAGAGGGAATCGCTCGCCGACAGTTGTGAGGCTGTGAAAGTAGGCGGGTCCTTCAGGAGGAATCAGGACACTGCCTCAGGGGACTGTGCATTAATGGGTACCCCAGCTCTTGCGCTTTAGGAGCGAGGCGTCAGGAGCCAGCAGAGAACAGAGCGGTGCTTCATGTGCCGGGAGACGTCCCTCCACACTCATCATAGTCCCAAGTGTTTGCCTGAGGTGCCAGAGAAACAAAAGGACTTGGGGGTGTGTGTGTGTACTATATTCACATTTATGGTTACTAGTTTCTCATAAACTCTATTTTCGTCCTCGTTAGACAAACGCAGATCAGTAAAGTTTAACCAGTAGTAGCAATCTGGGCTTCAGGTTCTGTCTCTCACATCCGTTTTCAGTACATCAGCAGAAAGGAGCCGAGCAGTCAGAGGACAGGGCTGGGGTCGTGCCTCTTCCAGAGACTACATTCCCCCAGAGAAGATTTGGAGTTACAGCAAAAAGGCTGTCACACCCAGGCCCAGCAGACCTGCCTGCATACAGCAGCTCTTAAATCGCCGCTTTACATTTGCGTACCTAAAGGGTTAGGGCGTGCATCTCTTCGAGCCTTCTCCGGTCTTTTACGGGATGTTTTTCCAGGAAGAAGACTGGGTGGTGCACACAAATGAGTGATGCAGGGAAGACCCTTCAGGTTTTTGAAGTTCTCTCAGTGACCCAGGGGTGAGCAGTAAACTAGGTATGTATTTGTAAAGTAACCCTTCTGAGCAACTAGCATTTAAAGGCTATTTGAGGAACCATCCTGCTATATCTAGTTTTTAATCACAGGAGGGAAGAAAAATTTTATGCAAACTCTATATTTTTTTGTCCAAGCCTCGGCCTTGCTTAATCCCCAAAGGACAAATTCCTCTGCTGTCAACAGCAATGTCTCTCTATGCACAAACCTTACTACAAATACCTCAGTGCATATGCCATTGAACATCCTGAGATCAAGAGAACTTAATTTCTCTAGTCAACCCTGGAATCTTAATCAAAAATACATACATTACTGATTGAAAAGCTGGAAACTGCCTTTACTTGTCAATACCTGATAAATAAATTATTGTTATTTCCCCCAAAACTTCTTCCATGCAAAAGGAGCGGTCTGTAGAAGATCCAGAAGAAAGAATACATTCTCATTCTGACGATGTAGAATGCAAACAGTATAGAAATAGAGTAAAAGGAGGGAGTATTTCAGTTGGAAGGGACCCATGAGGACCAAGTGGTCTAACTGCCTGACCATAGGAACTGTGGTTAAAAACACTGACATAATAAAAAGATTGCCTTTTTCCAAGTCCTGACTTTGTCAGCAGCTTTAACTCTTGCTGAAGTGGCAGCACTTAACATTTAGAATTTCCTGGTGCTTTTTATCTGCACTTCCAGATCACTAATGCCTCATTCACACCTAACAAAAGAGTTGTTGTAATCTACATCAAATGCATGATGTCATCTTCAATGCCTTCCAAGTTTGAGTGACGTTTCTCGGCACTGAACAAAAGTAACAGGTTGCCCTGCAGCTATTCACTATTTCTTACCAAGCTCCAAAGAGCAACAGTGAAATACTGTCTTGAATGGTGTACCTTAAAGATGGTAAGGTGTTGGGCATTTCTCTAGGAGCCATGGACAAGCTTGCATGTGTCTATTTAGTTAACCCTTCCGTTCTTGGCACTTCTGAAGGGTATCAATGATAACTAGGGACTGACAACTAAGAACTGACATCTGAAAAGACAGCAGTTTTCCTCTAAAACGGATTTCTGTCTTGTAAATTGCAAATGCAAGCATCTTGCACTCTTCTGATGTGATAGCTGAGAAAAGCAGTCACTGCTGCTGTTAGTTTCCTGTAGTACACTGGGTTACATTTCTTCCCTGTTGAATAAGATGTGGAATTTGTTGCTACATCAAATAAACAGGAGAATTTGAAAGAAAAGGCTTTTGTTTTTGAAAAATCACTGAAATTAGAAAAATGGTTCTAATTAGTTCATGTTACTGAAAGAAAACAGATAAGCTTTGTCTACATCCACTGACAAAGAAGGGAAGAGCTGGAACTGGATCTCAGATGGTTAATTTCTGCTTTACCAGATAAAGGAGAACCCAAGGAAAAGGAAGGGAAGGAGGGAAGTATGTTAAAAGGGCTCTGTCATCTTGAGAGACTCTGCATCTTCTGCCTTTTCTCGTTAGGAAAGAAATATCGACAGTTACAATGGAATACAAATACAAATCTCTGGAAAGCCTTCACTGTTTCACAGCTCTTATATACTGGGGTGATTTGCAGTTGTTTTTTCATTGACACTTTCTCCTATTTGTTGTGAGGTTCTAGAAGGCAGGTGTGTGTGAAGGCAGTTAAGGCAGAGTACCTGCAATTTCCCATTTTCCCCTCCCATGTGGGAGCTTGCCTGTCTGTGTGCTTTGTCTGACTAAATTACTGGACTCAAACACCAAGTATTTGGATTAAGTTCTTTGGTCTGGTTCACACTAAGGTCCTACTGGATTCTTCAGTGGTCCTTCTGGCCTTAAAATCTATGCGTCTTTTGTGAACTACTTTACAATATGCGTTGAGTTCACGTTTTCTGTGGTTTTTTAAGGTGAGAAGCTAAGATGCTGCCCAAACTGAAATCTATGTGTTTCAGAAGTCTAGTAATTCTTTTTCATAAAACATTCCACAGATGTTTTCCCTGGAGCCTGAAATTTTGTTTCAAAGACACGTTCAGCAAATACTTCCATGCTAGATTTATCAGTGTGTTCTTGTATAAATGTGGTTTGGGGCTCAGTCTTGCAAACCTATGGTGTTTGATTGGTCACTTTTGGGCTCTCATGTGCCTTTATGTTAACTTGTGCTAACTCATCAGTTTTTGCTAATTTCAGTGCAAGAACATGACAGAATTATCCATCTTCCACCATTATTTTTATTACACATTTTGTAGCATTCAGGATTCCCACTACCTTTCAAAGGCTTTTTTTCTGCAATATATTTTTGTCCATGTCTTCTCAAAATATAGAGTCATCAATTGTTAAGATTACCTCTGGCTAATCTGTTAAGATTACTAATGTTGAAGCAATGTGTCTTTCTTATGTCCACATTGGAAGGCAATGTTCAACTTACAGCTAGGGGCAGTGGTCTTTTACAGTTTTCATAATAGTATATAATACTAGCAGTAGACCCTGTCTTAACTTTTGAGAAAAAACCCAAGTATTTAGCCAGTTGGCAAAGGAGTGAATTTCTATTCTCAAATTTCAGGATTTCCGTGTGAAAGAAATACACAATCATTGAAAAGAAGCCATTCAAACACTTAGAGCCAGCTAATTAACAGATTTTGTTTACTGCCTGCTCAAAGGGTATAATATCATGAATTAAGAGAGAGCCTTTTAATGGTGTTTGCAAGTTTCCCAAGTCCTTAAGAATTTATATAAAGAGAATTTTGCATATCAAGCAGTTGGAACAGGCCCCTCTCCCCAGCCTCAGTGCATCACCACACAACAAAACCTCAGTTATATGTCATCATGTTTACCTTGTGTTGTCCAGGGTGTTCACCTGTTTCTGGTTAATGCATGTTACTTTAGCTGCGTATCTGTGCTCAGATCATCAACAGTGCAGCAGTTAATAGAGGAATCATCCCTGAATCTTCAGAGATAGAAAGTCCATTTGAAATTTGTGAACAATTTATACTCCTCAAAACTAAACAGATTGCATCGGCTTGTACTTGTTTGATGCTTGCTTTTTCCCATCTGCATATCCAAGTAGAAAAAAATGCTTGTTTTTAAATGACCCTGACATTATGTCATTAAAGGACAAAACTGTCAACTACTGCAGTGTAAATGAAAAAAAATTATTATAATTATTGATAAAGTCATCATTTATAAAATAACAAATATAATAACATTCAAGAAAAAAAAAAAAACAAGGAAAAAAAACCAGAAAAATAAAGGTTTCTTTAATTTAAAAAAAAAAAAAGGAAAAAAAACCAGAAAAATACAGGTTTCTTTAATTTAAAAAAAAAAAGAAATCATTTTGCTGTTCATATTCAGGCTTCCTCTCCTACAATCCACTTTCACCTTTTCTCCCAAAGAAGGGAAGAAGAACACTGAATATCAGGACAAAATACACGTTCTATACCATTATTTCCATCAGAAACTCTGTCATGCTGAGGAGAGAGAGAAGTGATAAGGGAAAGAGAAAATATTCGCAGAGCTGCAAAGATTTCATATAAACATCCAACCAACCATGTTAATCTTTCATTACTACTTTGGAGAAGAAAACTAAATGTGTTGTTTGAAATAGAAATGTGTCCTTAGAATTCAGAGTCTGGAATAGATCTCGCAGCACCATAGTTCCTTCTCTTCCATTATTTTTGTAATTTTGGACAGGACAAACTGTTTATCTGTTTAAAGAAACAATGAAACAAACAAACAGAAGAGAAACAAAAACTGTGATACTTTTCTAGGAGGAAAGTGCAACTAAGTTTATTAAATGATTTTGAAACCATTTAACTCTATGATGAAGAAAGCCTTTTAAATACCTGGACTGATAAAAGGAAGTATGGTTTTAAACCAAAAAAAAAAAGCTATTTTTGCAGCCCCTTAGAATTTACAACACAGGTGAAAAGAGTCCCCTTGCAAATATGAAAATGAGAACAATATAGAATATTAAACATGGCTTTTAGCATTATCAGACTTAAAGATTCCCATGAAAACAATAAATCTCTTGCTCTCCTCAACACCCCTCGCCAATATTTTTGCTGTGACCTTCTGCAAGGGAATACGTCTGGAACATATCAGTATGTTTGAATAGATCCTTCTGGGATAATCCCACTTTAAAGTAGTGGTGGGGGAGCCTTATCTGGTGCTCTGTTGTATTCAGGATCTCCCATGGGTCCTTTCTAATTTCATGCTGGCTGACAGAGGTTTTATTTTTACAACGGCTGGTTACAACAGGTGGCTTAGTCATTGTCTTCTCCATTGTCATATTCTCCTGTTTTAATGTTTAGAACATCTAAATCTGGCTGTGGGGAGCAACTGTAAAACCTGTCAAAGCAAACATCAATTCAGCATATGATTTTGCTCTTTCAGAAAGCAGCCTCTGAAATTAGCCCGTTCCTAAATGTCAGACCAGAAGCCCAGTTTTCTCAGGGTGGTAATTTTTATGCGTCCCATATGAAAAACATAACAGAATGTAGAGAAACAAGACCATAAATTTTCTATCTGTGCTTAACATAATTAGCAAAATTCCTTCTTCAAAAGGGATCTGTGAAACTTTCTGTTCTGAAAGTGAAAAGCATTAAATAATTTACACAAATAACATTTCACTGTAGAAAGCTTAGCCAGATCTTCTTAATTTGTGTTTAATAAGATCAAATTATTAGAGACTTGAAAAACATTTTTTCCTGCTTATTATCTTTTGAAAATCTTAGAAATAAAATTTCAATGAATGTAAACAAAACAACTACTCTAGAAAGTAGAATTTAGATGAAAAAATATGAAGCATCATTTCCATTTTACCGATGAGAAAAATCATCTACAATGACATAGTCTATTTTCTACTACAGTCTCCTTTCAAATCAGGAAGGAAATTTTTCCTGAAAGGTCAGGTAGATTAAGTGTACCCTTTTTCTCCCGTCGGCTCCCATCAACTTGCTGACAAAGATGCCCAGAGCTGTTGGTTGTGTTCCTCCCAGTGGTGGTCTGTCACTGTCAAAGAGGCTCTTCAACCTGTTCTGTGTCTGCAGCAACTTGGGCTCTGCCTGTATCTTTTAAGTGTGAGTGATGAGTGCTGTCCTGTTTCCTAGATTCTGATGCTGAAGACAGACATGGAACAGTTTTTGCTTACAGCACCTTAGTTTTCTGAGATGCAGGTTGCAGGCAAAGAGGGTATGAGTTTTTCCCATGCCTGTTTTTTTCCACCTAATATAATCATTCAAAATTCATTACCACTATTTCCAATTTGATAATTTTCCCACTCTACTTAAGAGAAAAAATTCCCTTATATGTGCTAGCAGTAGTGTGTTTTTCTGTTTTCTCCCTTAATGGTCTGCATGCCGTGTATTTCATTCCCCTCAGCATGTTAGTGTTCCATAGTATTCCAGTTTATTGTGCAGTTTTCCACTCTATAAATATTTTAAACGTGAGATTCACGGTTTACTCTGAGAATGAAATACAGAAGGCAGTAATTTCTGGTTTATCAATAATATTGAGGATGCAATTGTCCTTTAAAAAATCTTAGTTTTCTCTAGTGACCATTTGGTATTTGCAAGTGAACCAAAAGAAAAAACAAATCTTATTTATTTTAAATACTAGATCTCAAAATGGACATGAGCTTAATATAGAATTGGATTGAATTCACTGTGCTGAAATGGGACAGGCTTAACCAGAACAGCTCCCAGGAACTGTATTAAAGCACCAGGAGTTGTAATAATAGTCCATACTAAATTTAACTGGTTCTTTACAAAAAAAAGTTGCCTATTATCTCATGCTTTTAAATTCTGAAATGCAGTCTTTTCTTTGATATTTCCAGTTGCTTCACCCCTGCCTGTTTAGTTTGTTCCCTCCACATTTTCCCTGCAGTTGATAACAACATTGGGTATCACACATCAGTACTCTGCCATATCTCCCTCTGGCACTGGAGAGGAAATCTTAATCCCTCTTTCCTGCTGTCATCTCTCATCCTAAAGAGCCAGATCAGTAACAAAGGAGCTGCAGTTCTCATAAAACTGCCCAAATATTAAAATGGTTTAATCTTCTACTAGGGAAAGCCAGAGAGTCTCACCACATGCCTTACTTTCTACTGCACTTTGATCCTTTGTGTAAGCTACAAATATTTAGCATTTCAGATCTGCCACATTTGAATACACAGAAAAATCCATTATCTCCTTCAAAATGGTGCAGAGAATAAAGGATAGAAATTTTATTATGTTTGTACTTGATTTATCTTTTGTCTTTTATTTAGAATCTATGTAACATATAACAATGTCAAGGGAAGAAAACACTTTTTTCCTTCTCAGGCCCCAGACCAAGTGTCTACATGAATATTAGCACTGAGATATGTTTTATACAAAGTGATTCCTGCTCTAGTTGATCCTGTATGAGCTGGGTGAAGAATTGTTTGTATCTCCCAAAGCCCCATGCAAATATAGTGAGTTTTGATCTGCATAAACATAATCAGTGAGGGAAAAGTGAGGAGTGCTGTAGAGAAGGATGTGTACAAAGGGCCACATGAAGCCTGATCAGAGAACGGGGTGTCTAACAGAAGATGGAGTAATGGAGCTTTAGGGAAAGAAAACAACAAATGGGACAAAGGTAGAGTGATCCTTTTCCTAGGCCTACTCTCCCAGCTTCTGACAGCCGATGATTTATGGACTTCTTGAGCAAGTAGTTTCCTCAGGAGCACCTTGCTTATTAACCCTTCACACACCCTTGAATAATTGGTTTTAATAATCTATTTTTGACTTCCAGACGCATCCATTAGAAATTACAATGTATTAAAAAAAAAATATTTGTTGGTTTTAAACATCCTATTTAATGCTTTATTTGGGCAGTCTTGTGTTATGAGAAACAGTGAATTGTTCCTGATTCACCTAGTCCCTTGCTTCTGTCTGTCCTGCTTCCCTTGGAGCCATCATCTTTTTCCAGTCTGAAGCCCTGAACCTCTCCAGTTTCACCTCAGATCGCTGTACGGCCTAGTTCTTAAACTTCTCACCTTTCTCAACCCTTCCAGTTCTGCTGTATCCTGGCACTAGCATCAGGACTGCATGTCAGAGGTGCACAGATGTTTTTGCAGAACAGCCCTGGCAACTGCAGTACCTGCTGCTCAACTCCCTCCTTAGGAAGGAATATGAATTCTTGCAAGAAAAAACAGCCTGAAGTCATTCAGTGCTGCCCTTTTTCCAAGCAAAGCAATCATTCTCTTCCACCATAATTACAGTAGTACCAGAAAAATTTTGGATTTGGAGGAAAATTAATTATCATTCTTTTTTTAGATGATCTGATAGAAGCTTGCTTGTGTTGTTTGGGTTCTTGGGGTGTTTTTTAAAGTTGGGAATGATAATTCAACTTAAGGGAAAGATAAAATAATTCATGTGCCTAAGTCTCACAGTTGAGACACAAAGTCCTGGTGATTTGTTGTCAAGAAATGATTCATTTTAAAAGTTGTTTGAACTTCCATCATTCTTTTCAAAAGAAAAAAACACTACCAGTTGTGCCAAAGAAGAAAAATAGACCTACAAAACATACCAAAGAACACCAGACCATCTTTTCTATAGGACTAGCAAGGGACTCAGGTTCCAGCAAACCAAACACTACAGATGGCTGAAAAATGAGGCAGAGCAAAAATCATCTACTGCACTTACATTAGGAGCTGCAAAACATTACTAAATGTTTATTTAGAATATAGAAGTTACAGTGGGAAACCATTCGGAGTTCAGTTTGGTGATCAGGCATAAGAATGATGAGAAGAGTCCAATTCCAACAACTTGGAGGTTTAGGTTGTGGAGGTCTTTTGTTGGTTTGTTTCCCCCCAGTGATAAGAAATACTGTGGGACAGTATTTTAATAGCAACAAGGCCAGATGAAGATCCACTCTTTTAAAATATAATGTAAGTTCTCTACCAGTTAACCCTTTTTAGCTTTGCACTTGAAATGTGTTTTCTCACCACACTGCTACTTCCAGCTATGTCTTTAAGCTTTTACTCGTTTTAAGGACAGGAATCCACCCTTGTTGATGTTAATACAGAGCCTCAGGAGCTCATCTACAGAGCTGCCATTCCTTTTCACTTGCTCCCAGAGACCGACAGGCATCCCAAATGAAACTCATTTCCTCCTTACCCTGAGGACGAGGAGAGGTGGCAGGTTCCAAACACAGTTTGCCTTTGTAGCTGCAAGGAGAAAGTTTGCTATGGCTCTCTCATTTTACAAGAAGGCATTTATCCATGGGCATGTACTTTATTCACACTCTTTAATGACGGGAGAAACAGGGATAGGGAGAAGACCTGGCTAAACCTGTACTGACTTAATACTTCCCTTTCTCTTTGTTTTCTTTCTGTAGGGTTGTAATAGGCAGTTCTGGAGGCAAACTCTCTGCTGTGCACAGGTTTCCAGTAATCAGGTGTTAAACACTCTGCATATATAAAATGGTCCTGTTAAGAAACAGCCTCCCAAAAAACCAGGGACTGTAAAGTGGCAAATTTCCCGAGTGGCCTTCTGATAGTCAATCGCATGATCTCCATCTACTGGCCAGAAGAAGCTTTAGCTGGAGCACAGAACAGCTGAAATACAACCACTGCATCCACACACTTCTTCACACTAAGTATTGACAAAAATTGGCAGTTTTGGGGGGGTTTGGTGTTTTTTTGGTCTTTTTTTTTTTGTTTTCCAGGAATACCAACTCTCTAAACAGACAAAACTTCACAGTAAAAATGTCTCTTGGCATTTTATTGTCAGGTATTTTAAAATGGTGATGTTGCACAATTTAGTTCAAGTAATATAGGCAAGGTTAGCTTCCCTGATTCAATATCCTGTGTTACATTATTTCTCACCGATCTGAATCCAAAATGTGAATTTCATTTCAAGCATTTTTTTTTTGGTTGAAAGATTTGCATTGGTTTTAAAGACAGAATGTGAATTGAATATTAAACCTTTTAATTAATTTACAGCAAATCTTATCACCACCAGACACAAGATAGGACTGTGCAGTTATTAAGGAACAGCATTTTGCTAACAGCACACATTACATGAAAAACTGTACTTCAGATAGTTTTTATTTTAAGTATTTCTGTTGCTTCATAGGAAAAAAAGCAGCCACACGTTTAATGCAGAAATAATAAGTTGAAGAAATACCCCCTTTCTTTTTTGCTCCTTACCCACCATCAGAAGACACTGGCCATCTGCAATAGGTAGCAAGCAGGGGTAACGGTGTTGGCAAAATGAGAGACAAGTACCAACCTTCAGAGCAAAACTGACTGAAGTTAAACTTGTAATTCCCATCAGTAACCATTAAGTCAGGAATACTTCACTATATACTCCTGGGTAGTGGTCCCTTGAGGAATTTCTGCCAACATGTACCCTTCCCACTCTTCTGGAAGAAAATGCCATTCCATCAATGAGTATGGCTCATCTAGTGCCTCAGGGGGGCTTTCAATCTCTTCTGCTAGCAAGAACACACACAAAAAAACCCCCTGAAAAAACCAGCAAACCTCCTTAAGGCATTCACTGCTTACTGTTAAATTTTCATTATCTATTGCTAAGTAAGTGAAACTCCACTACACATACCTGTCTGCATCTAGTGTTACATCAGCACAAGCTGTTCTTAAGCCTAGAGTGGTAACAATACTAAACTTAAAGGACATTTTGATTTCATGGTTTAGCAACCACAAAAATTCCCTGCACCTGAACTGAGGTCATGGGCAGCCTTTGGAATGATAAAGCAAAATCATGAAAGTCAAAACTGACTTGTACCTCCTAGGTCCTACCTTTCCTTCCTGAAAACACAGAAAGTTTATCACTGGTCTGAACCAGAATGATAGGAAGAGATCTCGTGCAGAGGTTGTAGAAACGGTCTCCCCAGAGCAGAAACTGCAATTCCTTATCTCCTAACCAAAGAAATGAATTTCATACTAACTCCAGCCTTGCAGGATGTCCTGCTTTCAGCTAGGGTAGTGTAAATTTCTTCTCAGTAGCTGTTACAGTGCTGTGTTTTGGATTTGGAATGAGAATGGTGTTGGTAACACATTGATGTTTTGCTTTTGCTAAGTTGTGTTTATCCTAAGTCAGGGACTTTTTCCCTTCCTTGTCTCATGCTCTGCCAGCGAGGAGGTACACAAAAGAAACTGGGAGGGAGCATAGCTCAGACAGGTGACCCGAACTAACCAAAGGGGTATTTCCACACCACAGAATGGCATGCCCAGGGTATAAACTGGGGGGAGTTACCTGGAAGGGTGGCTGATCTGGGTTTGGGAAGGGGGACCTGGCATTGCTCAGCAGGTGGTGAGCAATTGCACTGAGCATCATTTGTTTGCTCATCAGGAGGACATATCATCCCAGGCTGCCACACCCCTGCTGATTTCCTAAACAGGCTCAGAAGAGCTGAGAGGTGAAAGGGCTTCTCTATCAGGTAATTAAAAAGATCAGAGTCAACTCTGTGAGCAAAATCTGTGAACTTGTGACAAATGTAGTAAAGACCAAACATTTAGGCCTCATGGGCTGTGAGGAACAAGACACTGCCTTTGAAAAGCAAATACTCTGATACACAAAAGTGGTCGAAAACCCAAGAGACAAACCCAGGTTTCTACTGAAGTAACTGTACTGTGGCTGAGGTTAGCATTCAGTATTCAAAGACAGGAAACACAGCTTTCACGTTCTCAGTAGGCCTCCATTCCTCACTTCTCTTTTGCATCAGGGAAGATGCTGTAGAAGCCTTTTCCTGAACAAATCCCATGACTTCAATAGTGAGCCCATACCACCAAGTCTCAACACGTTATGCTGCCCTGAGAGATGTTCTTCCTTGAAGCAACACAAACATCTTCATGATAACCAAGAAGGGAAAGAACCCCTACTAGACAGACACTTAGATCCTGTTTACTGCTTCTTGGAAGACAACAAATGCATTTCTTACAATTTAAGATGCCGTTGAGCCCCATACAAGGAAGTAGCATTGTCTAAATTAGCAAAGGAAGAGCAAACCAAATGACTGAAAAGGGTGAGGCTCCTCCCCAAAGACGCACAACAAGTACTCCAAAGTTGAAAAAACATGTGGTGGCAAGTACTTGACTTCTATATTATTTTTAATAGCACCCTCATTGTATTTGGAAGACTCAGTGTATGTGTGCACCCCTATAGAGACCACTAAGGAAAAAATAAAACTCCAGTTCAAGAGCCTGAGGCAGCTGCATAGCCAATACATACAAGCACACACAGAGTCAACAGGAAATTCACCTTCCTTAATTCTTTATTTCATCAAAAATTCCAACTGTGCAACACATCTTACTCTCACGCATGTACTCCATACATGAGACTGACAGGTCTAGATGTGTAGAGAACAACAGACAACATTTGGCATAACAACAACTGTTCTATGCTGGGGAATACCAGCCCTTGCACTCAGCAATACTTTGAAGTCTCTGCAGAGAAAAAGCAATGACAGAATGCCTCAGCAGTACACAAAGCCCATCTTGAAAGCATGAAGGCTACAAGTCACTGTCTTACATAGATTTTGCACAGGATTCTCTGGGAGAACTTGTAGACAAAGCCAGGTAAAGGAGACTCGACATTCATCTGCATTATTATCTGTCATGAACAACCTAGAGCTGCAAACACAAAGCAAGTAGCTTCACCTTCAGAACAATAAGAATGGGTGAGAGTTTAGATGGGAACTCACCCACACTTCAGGGAGATGAGCTACTTTTGAAAGCAGTGCTCATGAACACTAGTTACTATCAATGCTTATTAAACAGGCTAATGGAACTCCAGTACTGGAACACCTGCATGGTGTTCTCGAGTTGTGCTTTTTTACTGAGTACAATTTTGAGCACTTTTGTGTTGATGTCTAGGGTGGATTTGGTACCTCTTTGTTTGGGCAAAGGAAAGCACTACTATTGTTTGCAGTGCTCTTTACGCTACACTAGGTACATCTCTTAACCCACGCAACAGCTGAGCAGTTTGTTAAAGCAAGATTGGAGTTATACCCTGGAAAAATGGTTGAATTAAAACTACCTTTCCCATATCAGTACCACAGTTTAAGATTACTTTGGCTCCTTTATAAGGATGACACTTTTAGATTGCTGCAGATAAAGGTACTGTTCTACTACTATACTTTCTTTGGGCAACAGTACTTAAGTGCAATGAAGAACAGGAATGGCTGACTGCTTAAATATTCTATATTAAGGAACCAGAAAAGCCAAGATTAGTGATCCAAACAGCTTTTAAATAGGTGGAAAGGGAGTGTAGTTTTTAAAGCTTGTGCGAATTGAGAAAATGCCACAGAAGCTTTTGGATTAACCCTGACAAGTTCAGTGGGGAGAGGCAAGAACAGACCTCCAGGTAGGACCCCAAACCAACCTACCTGTCAGGCTGGCAGTGATTCATTTGGTGCCCTTTGCTTTGATAAAACTATTAACAAGGTAGAAGGAACTGCACAAAGTTGCTCTATGCTGGCTCTGGCACACAGAGCAATCCCATCTCCTGGCTCTATTTGTTCTCAGTTACTTCGACTGAAAGAAAGGCAAGAGGACTGGCCCATTAGGAGGGCAATTCAAATGCTGCTTGTTAGAGAGCCAAGCTGACGCCCTTTCTGGGAAATGCCAAATGTGCTATGATTCTCACCACACAGTCCAAAGAAAGTGAAAAGACAAATCTAAGCCTGAAGCTCTGGGAAAAAGTACAAAAAGTTTGCTGCAGGGCAAAATTTACATGTTTTAGACTGAGGGGAAATTGAAATAATAAATACTTAAAAAGCCAAACCCCACAAAGAAGAGAGATTATGGATACAGTATAGCACAACTGATATTGTCAGGACCAGTGCTTGAGATAACTGACATGGCTTAGTTCTCTCACAGTACTGGTATCCAATCCTTAGCATTCATCTTCCAGATGTATGAATGCTTGAGTTTCTGTAAATAAGAGATTAACAATACTGAACAAAATGAAAATTGGAACAGTACTTTGTTGCACTGTTTCAGCTGCCTCTAAACAAACTACATTGTCAAGTTCTATGGTTAAGGCAGTTTCTCACAAACCTTTGGGTATAATGGTCCTGGGCTTTCAGGTGTACCAAATGAGGGTCCATTTGGTACACCTCATTCTGTATTTTCTTTTCTGAAACACTTTCAAAGGCAAAACTAAATTTATTCTTTAGTAGGAGAGGCATTTATTACATGTTAAGTTCTACCTTTTCTTATTATAAAGGAAGAAAACTTACATCCTTGTCGTGAAAAGATCTGTTTCAAGAGACAATTGAGATCAATTTGAAGAACACTTCAGTAAGAACTTAAGTTTTTAAAGATCACTGCATATAATAACAGATTTGAAGTAACAGAGTGCAAAAACCTCACTCACCTTTTTTAGAAATCAGATACTCTATGCCCATGTTTGCTGGTAGATGATGTATTGCTCTCAAAGTACCAGAAAGACCTGAGAAGGTTTTTTGATTCTTTCAGGTCAGGCTGTCAAGTGCATGATTGTTTTAAACGAAACACAGGCTACTACAACAGGTTTGCTGCCTACCAGATCACGTTGCACATTTGCAGCTGGAACAACACTACATTTTATAAGTTAAGAAATGCAATTGCATCTGAACATGAAAAACATTTTAAAGTCAAGATATGTAAATTTACTGTCACACAAGGAATGCCATTAAGTTTCCATTCTACACACTCAGGTGAAAAATTTGTTAAAAAGTCAAGAAACAAAAAAGCATAAAATCTGTAATAGGCAACAATATACAAAGTTTCAAATATAAAATCGTGACTTGTATAGTTTGTTATTTTCATCTTTTCACAAGAGTAAATTAAAAGAACCACACATCACTGAACTTCTACACAAGCTTCTTGTGTTTCAATGTCATTTATTGAGGAGTGAATGCGATACTGTCAGACATGCCAAAGAGACTTCACATTCAAGGGCTGGAAGCTGAACAGCTTTCCTCATTGAGTCACTGTACAAGTTGTTTTTGGGAATTGAAAGTGCGATCAATGAGGTCTTCATGCTCGATGTTTGTCTTCAGTTTTTCTTCTTTTGATCTACTACCTTGTTGGGCAGAAGGACACTTTCTACCCTACAAAGACTCACACTCCAATTAATACAATTAACACTAGATGCAGAGAAACGTTTATCTGTTATAACGTACATATACTGCTGCAGGTCTTATGTCTAATGAGAAAATTCAACTTGTTTCCCTTTCACCATCGTATGGATGGCTGATACCGTTAGAAAAATACTCTTCAGTGCTATTGTAGGGTTTACAGGAAACTTCTTCCATGTTGTGGGACAGAAACAGATTTAAACGCCATTCTGAAAGAATGCTTCTTCCTGCTGCCACTGCCTGTAGGTTGCAGAAGAATGGCCTACACGCACTACAGTTCTGGTTTTACTCAGAAAAGAAACAAAAGAAACCTAAACAATAGGGTAAACGTTTATTTGGAGTTAGTTTTCTTGCAGATGATAATTAAGGCCCTTCAAGCAGAGTTCAGGAGCTCCTGTATGGCTGCCTGTTGATCTGCATTGAGCTGTGATATGCATTCTGTCCACAGTCCTCCGGATGTCTAGAAAAAAAAATGAGAAGTGGTCTTTATGCAGGCTGAAAGTATCCAAGGCACATCCTAAACTGCCATGTTTACAAAGCTCAACATTCACTCAGCTTATTCCTGTAATATATATGCCAAAGAGACCAAAATCTTCAGTTATACACAGTGCTACCCAGGTTCAATGTGAGATGCTCCAAAAGGCTAAACAGCAGCAGAGTAACTGATTCGGAACTCCTGGGAACTCCCTGTAACAACCACGTGGGTTGACAACTGACACTCCTGTGTTAATCATAGCCTGCACCATTTGCTCCGTTTTGCACTGAAGTTAAAAGACCACTGTTCAGGCAAAACTGAACCATGCCTCTTCCACATGAGTGTTTTGGGCACTGGTGCAGCAGTAACACACTCAGCTTCGAGGTGAGCACTGGGATTACAGCACCGATGTGCCACGTGTAGGTGAGCAAAATTCTGCTGCCAGCACAGGCCACGGCTCTTTAGTGAAAGGAATGGTCAATGACTTCCCAGAGAGGACTGCAGAGCATCTGTCTGGGAAAATGTAAACCCTTCATCTGTGCTACTACAGCCCTCAGCTGAGACATCAGCTTTTAAGGTCATCATCAGTAAGGACTGTTCTAATGGCACCAGAAAGTGCTGAATATTAATCAAGATTGAGGAAAAAGTATTTACTCACTTATCAACAGAAACTGAAACCAGTTGGCACCCTGCTTTCTTTAGGACAATGACAGGGAAAAAATTGCAGTTGACTGACTTTAGGTCTTTAGATTGGCTTTTGCAGTAACAGCATAATTTAAGTAAATTTTAAAAGAAGTTTAATTGATATTTGGTATATTTTACATTCAATTCTATTATAATGCCCTTTTCTCAAAATTTAAAAAGTTTAAAAAATATAAAAACGGATTCACAAAATTCAAAAATAAATGCTCTCAAATTTAAGTTTGTGGATTTAGTTTTAAATAACATTAGGAATTTTAGACTCTCAATGTATGATGAAATCTTCCAGCATTTCTGATGCACGTTTAAATTGATACTTTACACTGAAATATTTCTGGCCTGACAATACCTAAGCAAAGAAGTTTATGTTCAAATCCTATTATGACCATGTTGCTCATGTCAGACACTGGCAGTGAAACAGCTTACTGAGATCATCAAAAAAAAAAAAGTCTCCTGGAATCTGGGAAGCAGGAGCTTGTTAGCAACTACACAACCTTGAAAATTCCTATCACAGTATAAAAGTCTTACAGTCAGTAAGAGTATAGAAGTCTTTCAGCTTTACTAAAGTCAAAATACTACCTGTGAAGAGAAACAGGATTGGTAACATTGTGCTAAAACTGTATTTTTTAGAAGTGTCTTAAGTTACAATGTAAGATGTAACCAAAAGTATGTATTCTATCACCATCTGTTAAAACCAGGTGGGGCAGTGTTCTTTGTCTCTTCCAGGACACATCCCTGGTAACTCCCTCCAGAGAGATTGTTTTTGTAGTACTGGATTTATTTTTAATTTTCGTATTAATTTGTAGTTCTGATTTCAAGTCTCTCACTGGTTTGCTTCCAAACTAGTACAAAAAGACATGACTTCTAAGATTTTTTTTCCTCCCTGGGCTGAAGGTATATCATTCAGTCAATGCTGAAGGTCTTGTCTCATATTAATATTCCTATTAATCCTGGCCAAAACCAGACATTGCTGTACACAACTAATCTATACATGTATGTGCCACTATATTGTTAAAAAAAAAAAAAAACAAACATCATCTAACCTTGATGATTTGAGGTAAAGTGAACAAATGCATTAGGTAAATGCTAAAACAAAGTTCCATTCCCAGACTTTAAATACTAACAGCAAGGATTTGTATCTGTCAGGCAGAATCTAGAGCAGCCACTTACATCACTTTCACTTTGAAACTTGGCTTAATTTCCTTCTCTTTATGCCTTCAAACTTCTAACAACTTTTTCTACCAGACATAATGGATTCTCAGGCTGATACTCTCATGCAGGTGAATCCTTTCCAACATCAAGTGTTCCTAAAATTCCTGAACCTGAATTTTGCCAAAGCAGGTCAGGTAGAAAGATCAATAATTGAAGATCTGCTACTCAAAATCCTCCATGCTTTTTTACGAGCGAGATGCTTACCAGGCACACTCCTTTCTCTCCTTAGTGCTACAACATTTGGCCCTGGAGCAAATCTGCACTATGAGCACTCTCACAGCACTGTACAGAAGCACTGCTTGAGTACTTGGACATCCCCATCATCATTAAGTGACTCATTATGGCATAAAGGAGGTGAATCTTAAGGCAGTTCCCCAAAGGCAGTGAAAACATTGAACAGCTACCTATATTTGCACTGGATTAAAAAGGGCAGTAGTAAAATAACCTGTGGTTTGCAGTCATTCTCTAACAAAGAACCCAAGCTGCTGCAGTATTAGAAAGTCACCACAGGATGCTGGGAACCCTTACAAGAACCACATGTTGGATCAAATCCTGCAGTATAGTTCACTGATAAAAGGACATGCAGATTTCTCTCCAGCTTCTAATTTCTGACTCAGAAAAAAAACCCACAAAAAAGTAATACTGGCTCACACACTAACCACCTCACTGCACGTAAGTTAGTTATTTTATTCAAGTGCATGTCACCAAGTTTCATCATTAATCATTCAAGGAATGTCCAAGGATCTCCAAGATCAATGGTTGAAGCATTATTCTCTACGGAGACAAGGCTCTCAAAACTGGTTTAACAATTTAGTTACTTCTGCAAACAGATTCTAAATGTTCCCTTTTTACTTAAGCAAGCATTTATTTACCTGCACTTGGCGAACAACATTAGCCAGCCGCTTGGTGCATGGATCTTCATGTTTGATAGCTTCATGGATTTCACCATCCGCAATTATACCAAGTATTCTGGGAAGGTTGGAATTGTTGGGACCGAGGACAACTGGGTTATTGCTGTTACAAAATATACATATTGCAAAGGAATTAATGTTTACCTAAGAATAATGTAAACACTTTACACGTAAGTGAAGTCATTTTGAATGATCTTGCTCTAAAGCTGCTTATTTAGATTTAAGTTTCACACAGCTGAATAAGTATGCACAGCTTTGTTGCCTGCTGACAGCATGTTCCCCCTTCTGTTAATATTTAACCAGCTGATTCTTTACTCAGCCTAAACTTTATCAGGAAGAAGTTCTGAACTTTACAGAATGGCTGAGTTCCATGCAGATAGAACTGTAAACAATGTGACAAAAATACCCTGCCTAAAAGGACTTATTCCTCTCTCTGTGCCTCCCAGGACATTGCGTTACTGGCACCAAGAGCGCTGGTAACTTCAGCTCTCTGCCAGCAATGACACAGCAAGCAAGCAGTTCTGCTCCCTCTTTCCCAGCCAAATGCTGGAGTGGAGGAGTATTATCAATCAGGAATCCGTGTGGAACACATGATCTACTTCCAGCCCTGCCACCTACCACTGCTGGAATGCAGAGGCTGTGAATGTAGGACTGGCAGAGCTCCAGAGAAGCAGGTAGCCAGGCTGAGCCACCTGCACAGAGCTGGGTACAGAAGCGTACTGGTACTGAAGTTCCCAATTTCTATGTTCCTGTTTACATGCACACCTGGCAGCATCATTATGGTGTCTCCACGTAACTGCTCTATAATCAGTCTAGGGACCTCAGTTGTCATTTTGAGACTTTGCCTTAATAAATCACCAAGAGATACAAGGTATTCACAAAATAGAGAAGACTGTAAGAAATCTAAGTTACTCCCTTTATATTTTTCTCCTAAGATACTATACAGTGCCAGCCAGAATGTGCTTAATACGTAACACCTCAGAGGCTATATTCTTTCACTCATTTATGAAGTGCACCACACTAGAATAACTGTTTACTTTTTTTTCTCCATTTACCTATGGGAGGGAGCACAAATCCACAAAATAAACTGTGGGATAAGATGCTTTCAATAATAACTGAAATAATTATTAAGGGAGATAGCACTGTACAACGAATTTTTCCATATTATTTCTCTACTTTATACTTCACTTTATTGCAAAGCAAAAAGGTGCAAAACTACTTATAAAGGTTAAAAAAAGAAGGTTGCAAGAGCATGTGTGTTGCTTTTAAGAGAAAAGACCCGATCAGTTAACTAGTGCTGATACGTAAGCAGAGTATCAAAAACTTTTCCTGAAATTTTCTGTACAAGTTTTCTGCAAATCCTTTCCCATTACGTACATATAAAGCAGCTGGGATTTTTTTCCAGCCATACAGATGCTATTTAGGACAAGAACAGTAACTGTTTAAAAAAGCAGCAATAATATCAGAGAAGGCTCGGTTCTGACACTCCAAATTATCTTCTCTAACCCACGTGTAGATTAACCTCACCGTTTCTCAGTTTTGGAAAAAGAGTGCAAGGAAATGCCATGCAAACAGGCTTACTTTGTGCATTAGTGTGAAGACTTTGCCTTACCTCTCAAGTAAGTCACATAGATAATTGAAAGTATGAACAGCTTCTTCTTTGTCTTCATGAAGTGGAAGCCATGATAACCAGTGTGGAAGGACTTCCTCAACATTTATACAGTCAGGCTTGAACTTCATTATCTTTCCTATTGCTGAAATGCAGTTTTCTGTTGCATTGACATTCTCTTTGGCTTTGGCATCTGGTGACTGAATGACTCTCACCAGCAATGGAAGCGCCTCTAATGGTTAAACACAAGAATAAAGTTTAATGCACAATCAAGCTATACTTTATTAGATTCACAAATTCTACTTGAGACAACTGTAAGTATTAAAACCAGGATTTTTTGTGTTCCAAGCACTAAAATCCAGTCATTTCAATGTTCCACTGCTTCTAAGTTCTTCTCTGCTCAATAATTATATGAAAACCAAACAGATAAATACAGCTCTGCAAGGAAGAAAACAGCTACTGCAGAAGTTAGAATTTACTTTAGAAGTTCAGAAGAAAATAATATTCCCATGTCTCTCAATTGGAGTTATGCAATCTAAAACCCACAAGACACTGTAGATAGCAAGCATTATCTGTTTAATAGAATATGCTCTAGAAACACAGGAGGAGGAAAAGCACTGCTACAGTGACATTCACAATAATGTGAACTATAGTGCACATCCTCAGTGTATGCCTGCTGTCTATCTATTGCTGGTGGGTATATCTGTATATAAAAATATGTATGTATGTATGTACACACCACTAAAAGGTGCCCTAGGAAAAGCTCATAGGAGTAACCTCATCTGGTGAATCAACTTGGCATAGTTTAGATCATAAAAATCAAGGAAAGGAAATGTTTTTCAGTGGAGGAAAAGTGCCAGTTTTCTTCCTAGGTTAATAACAATTATATTTTTTAATAGTCATGTGGGTAACCACATGCACACTTCTAAATGAACATTAATGTCACATTTTTAGCTACTAGTGTCCATGCAGACTTCCAAGCACACTACATGCAAGCAGGAACAATTGACCTTGTGCTCTTCTGCTAAAAATAAAATGCTAAAGCTGTGAAATTCTATATCAACACAGTAAACAGGTTGTGGAATTGTACAGAAAGCACACTCCAAAATAACTCTAATTACTGAGGAAGAGCGAGATCTCACACTCATGAATTTTGACGAGTAAGTAGCAGTTCTGCAGTTAAAGAATACACAATCACACTTTCTATATTAAGTCCATTGCATTAGATTTTTGAAGAATGAAGCAGTTATGGAAAAAACTGTTCAACATTACAGAACTACAGAAACATCAGACCTGGTGGGTTATGTATCGAATGCAGGATAATAAAGCCGGACTATTCTGCAAAGCAGAATTTGTTTCAGAGAGGTCTACAATGTCCAGGCCAACTGAGTCTGCATTTTATACCTCAGGTTTTCATGGCTCCTAAAACTAAATCTCATCTCATCTGTATCTCACTCATTAATACTAATGGACAACTGTAGGTATGTGTGTCCTTGCAGCTGTAAAATTAGGAGGGCATCAAAATGAATCAGCATAATTTTCTCCCTACAGCCTACCAGACAAGTTTTCATCTTGTCTATAACACAGATCCATTCTCACATAGATGTTGTGTTAGATAAACCTTAAAAAAGCCTTTTGACAATAAAAGACCCATCTTCTATACTGTTAAGCTTTTTCCAAAGACTGACTGCTCTGACATCTGGCACCACCCAGTTTTGAGGCCACTGATGTGATTAGGAAGGAATCCATACAGTTGATTGTTACAATTTTCACAGACAACAGGTAATTACATTCTTCCACCAACATAACAGAAGCAACCTTGCCAGTTGCACCAATTGTAACCTTGTATCCCTGTTTAGAAAGTTACTTGATTTGCTGTAGTTTTTCCTTCCATCTTATTTCTTTGCTCTTTACTAAATCTGGTTTTAGTGCTGTTTGTTTCATTAGTGTCGCTCATGTGCCATTTACAAGTTCTCCCTATATTCCTGGACTTTTTTTAACTGACTGCCAAAAATGTTCATATCAACACCTCTGATTTTTCTTAAGAGTCTTTACATACTCTTCAAACTTACAAAAAACCAATACGCCACTGCTATATATCAACCAGTACAGAAAATAAGTTACAAATAAAAGCTCCCAAACATGATGTTTTGCAGAGAAAGAGCAAAACCTGTGGGATAGATAATGCCTCATGACATGGATTTACTTTGTTTCTAATCACAGCATATCTTCATCTATTAAAATAAATCACAAAGTTCTTTCACGTATGTATAAAAGGATTTAGAATACTTTTGAGGCATCTGCTAATAAACTGTACGCTGTAAAGTATAAAGACTATTTTATCTAAAATTCAGCTTAAGGAGAAGCCAAGTGTCTGGGCATAACCAAGGATTATTTGTCCAAATACAAAGAAAAGGATCAAAGATGATACAAAGTTTAAGTGGGGTAAGATAAAGTGTAATTAATGAAAAATAAAATCAGACTTCAACAGATGCTAAAAAGCTAAAAAATTTCAAAATCAGAACTGCCTAGACAATCTTAAATTTTCATGCTTTTAATGATTCTTCGCAAGGCTTCCCACACTGCTTTTTTCCTTTTCTTTTTAAAAAGACACCTCATCCTGATTGTTATCATGTAACAGTTACATTAACAATGAAAATTACAACCCTGTAGGCAAGATTTGTGTTAATCCCTGTCAGATGATTCTTATTTTCTTACATCATCTAATTCAGCTTTCATTTAAGATTCATGTGAAATACATATTTTAAATACATACTTAGATAACTAAATATTCTCTTAAAAAAAAAAAAAGGAAAACCTTTGATAAGGGGTGCTAATTAGTGTGCAAAATTAACTTTGGTGGCTGGCAAGAAGAGTGCTAGCAGACAATCAAGAGGAGTGCTAGCAGACAACCATTTCTTTAAATTTAACATGAATTTGAAGTTTCAAAGAAATTCAAAACATTCGGAAAGAACGGAGATAAAGTGTTTCTGATAAGTATTATCACACTCATTTCATTTCTTACTTTACAGAAATCAGGCTCCTTTTTATATAATCGGAAAGCAGAGAGCCACATTAGTTGTATTCTAGGCAATTCCTTAATATAGGTCTTTTGTGTAGTTTTCCCAGACATCCAAAGGCTTTTGCATTAATATGTAACCACACTGATATTAGCAGAAAGCATCTACGAGACAGCTGTGTATCAGAAAGATGGTTTTTATGAAATTAACATTTGCGTGCCAGATTATATTAAAAAAAGAATACATAAATCAAGTTTGCTAAGCAGTTAGTGCTGCAACAAAAATGCTACTAAGCAGAACAACAATAAAAGCCCAAGGAACTCAGGTACTTTATCAATCCATCACCAGTCTACCACACAGGTTATACTGGCAATCTGTTTCACTTCTGAGGGGAAGAGACTTCATCAACCAAAAGGTGAGCCATTTTTATTTCTTCCCCCTAACCCCCGCATTCCAAGAGTCCCACCAGCCGCAGGTCCGTACCTGGGCAGAAGGGCCGGTAGCTGTCCCCGCCGAACTGTGCCATCACTCCCACTCCGTAGGCAGCCGCCTGCCGAACCTCCGGGCTGCTGTCACACACCGACTCCAGCATGGGCCTCAGGAAGTACTCGGCGTACTTGAAGGAGGCGGGGCTGCAGTGCTCCACGATATCGTCAAAGATGCACAGCCCCCACTGCCGGTCTGGCCATGGCCGATGCGGGCACTGCGGCACAAACACCCAACAGGTTAGGAAACCTTGAAATTATTGTACAGCCAATGATTATACCAACAACAATCACAGGAACAGTGGTCTAATACTTTTGTTAAAATCTCCATGGATTAAATGCAATCCTAAAACCACGTAATCTGCGATAGTGACAGTTCCAGCAATGCCATGAACAAAGCAAAATCCAGGTGTCTGTCTTTGCACCTCTATTTCACACTCTGTTACATACAGAAGTTTCAATTTTTCACCACGAGTCTGCAACACTTTTTTGGCCCTCCTCTTGAAATCCATTTTAGAGATACTGGACAGTCTCAAAGAAATTAAATTTCTCAAAACAGTTGTGTGTGTCAATGATCCTGGGTCTTGCAACACAAATTTTAAGTAGCACAGCAGTGACCCTGCTCAAAAAGCATAGGATAACAACTTCATTCTTGATCTACAATGAACCTTCTATTTTGTAAAACAGTAATTGCTACTTTCTATCTACCAAGTTCTCCAAGATTTCAGCATGGAAGGCACATTAAAACTTCAGAAAAAATAACAAAATTTAAATTAAAGGAAAGCAAGCTACTTACAATTAGGTTGACAATTAGTGGAAGTAACCTTTCAAACCATGGCAGTACCTTCTCCCTGTAACTACTGAATATTGAGTGCAAAATGTCCGATACTTTAGTCAAAATATAAACGTCACTGTCATCCTGAAAGGAAAAGGATACAATTCACATGAAGACTAACAATCTTTAACAGAGTAGAACTCACATGAAGTCTTAAGGTATCTAAACTAATGGAATAAAGCTTATGACTTTGTGATAAGATTGTGGCAAAAATACAACAAATATTATTCTCCTCTTGTTTATTTTTCACCTTGTCCAGTTAAGACATCAAACTGGTCAAGTAAAGAGCCTTACCTCAAAGCTATCAATTCAAGTTATATCTACAGGTGAGGATTATTCCCTGGACACACTTATGATAGGAAAACTCTTAACTTTCTTTTACAGCAACTTCTGTTGTACTCAGTACAGTCCCTTTAACCAGATTATACTTTAACAGGCAGGGAAAACAGTACAGCTAGTTTCTGGTCCCTAGTGACCTTCACCTTTCTCACCTTCTGGTGACAAACTAGTAACTGTTTCTCGTGCAACAGGCAGCTTCCCACAACTGGATATTTAAACCCTTCCCAGTGACACAATTTTGACATTGACAAGGCACAACTCAAGCAGTAACTCTAGAACATACACACAGTGACATTAAGAGGTAGAGAACTGCTGCAGCACACCACAAGGTCTACCTAGCCTGGTAGTGCTTGTTGACCAATAGCTGATAACAGATGCTTGGGAAGAGAGTGTCACTCTTGCTTGGTGTATGCCTTCCACTCTCTACCAAGTCAGCAATTTAGTTGTTGCTGAAGTGAGGGCTGTATCTGGAACTGCTGTGCAGCAAAAAAATTCTTAGTTCTTAAATTTACTGAGCATCCTTTGTTTCATGTTATAAGCAGGAGTCGTTCATTATTACTCTCTCTCTCTCTCCATACTATTAATGATTTAATAAAATTATTTTATCTCTTCTACAATCATCTCCACTTTAAACTATTAATTCACTTTGGTACCTTAGGGTATAAGCAGTTACTTTGGTATTCTCTCAGAAGCAAACACATTATGGCAGCTGTTTATCCTGCTGTCCTTCTCTGATACTGTTTTTGGGCTATTCTTTTTGAGACAGGCTCCTGACATGACACACCAGATGTCATGGAATCAGAGGTACAGAGGCCCAAGGTTAAGAGCCACCTAGCTTGCAAGGCTCAGAGAAAAAGCAAGTCAGCAGGGCTAGACCAAGGGACAACGTCATTGCAGTCTACAACTTCCCCACTGGGGGAAGAGGAGGGGCAGGCACTGATCTCTTCTCTGTGGTGACCAGTGACAGGACCCGAGGGGATGACCTGAAGTTGTGTCAGGGGAGGTTTAGGTTGGATATTAGAAAAAGGTTCTTCCCCCAGAGGGTGGCTGGGCACTGGAACAGGCTCCCCAGGGAAGCGGTCAGGGCACCAAGTCTGTCTAAGTTCAAGGAGTATTTGGACAAAGCTCTCAGGCACATGGTGTGATTCTTGGGGATGGTCCTGTGCAGGGCCAGGAGCTGGAGCTGATGATCCTTGTGGGTCTCTTCCAACTCAGCTTATTCTGTGATTAAATAATCTGCTGTTAAATCTTTATCAGTGTTAATGTCATCCAAGAATTGTTTGAGAGGATGAAGAAAATAAAAAGCTCTATTCCGAATTTCTTACTTCAGTATACCAGACAAGGAAACCTTTCGTATTTTCTAATTCACAAATGTAGTGTGACCCATTTCTCACTGAAAGTTTTGAAAGACTGTGGTAACAACATTCTTCTATGAAGAAATAATACTGAGGATGCACTACATATTTGAGCAATATTTCATCCTGGTGCTTGATGAATGGAAAAACTGTTCAAACGAACTTACTTCATCTTGTAATGACTCTTCAACTTGTTCATCATAGTCTTCATCTTGTCTTTTCACTAAATTTAGAAAAAAGAAAAATGTAAATGACTACCATTCTCTGTAAGTGCATAAGAAGCCTGTGAAAGGGAAAAATTATGCAGAAACAAATTTAGAAAACAGGAAACAGTAGCGGAAGATGCAACAGGAATTTTCCATTTTTAAGAAGTTTCAAAAAGCTTTTGCAGAAAAACAAGAAGTACTGGACAGCTCAGTTTAAGAATGTGTAAAAAAGCACAGGAAAAAGAAACACACCAGCTTGTCCACAAAGACAAGAAAAGTGCTGAGAAATGAGAAACTACTATTGCTTTGAGGAAACTGCAAAGACTTCAGATGAAAAAATCCCACAGAAATGATAACACCATAGATGTGTGCACTGTCTTTCAAGTAAATCTGTCCATCCATCAGCTTTTGACTAAACTACAGTATTGCTGAAAATGAAGCCATCTTCTTCATCCTCCAAGAGCTTAAAAATATAACTCATGGATTTTGCTGTTTCAAAGTCCAATTACTTAACATAAATATACAAATCAAAGAAATCTAAACAGTTTTTTTCTCTGTGTACAGAAATAATTAGAAATTCTGCTTTAAAGAACAGCCATATCACATGTTAACAGGATTTGTGTTAACTTACCCTGTCTTAATTCTTGATTTTTAAAGTGCTCTTCTAGTTTTTCTTTCAGTATTCCTCCAAGTTCTTCAAAGTGTTCGTTGTTAAGGCATCCATCTCCCATTACCTCAATGCACTTGTGAAATAAAACAACCAATTTTTCAGCTTTAAAATTTAACATGAGCAGTCTTAATGAAATCTAAGCACGCAAAGAATATTAATAAATGCTCTGGATCACTAGCAGGAATAGTACTAGTAGAACAGTCATACTGTAATCAATGATAAAATTATACAAGTAAGGCATAGTACCACTGTACATTTCATACCCATAATTTCAGTCACTTGTGGTTAAAATGGAAAAAATTCAGTAATTGTTTTAGGTTAATACTTCCGAGATTTTTGGAAAAAAAAAACCAAAACAACTTTTCCCATCAGCTATAACAATATTTATAGTCAAAACATTTCCTGTAGAGGAAGCCTTGCATTTATTCCAGCCATTTAAAGGAATATCAGACATGTCAGTTCTTATTTCAAAAAGCTACAAACAGTAATGCCATGAAATTTGTAAGAATGTTACCTTTGCAAAAGAGTGCATTATTTCTGAGAGGACATCGGACTCTGGTTCTGTCCCAATGGCTTTGATGAGCGCATCACACATGAAGTGCCACATCTGCGTGAGGTACTCTGGCCCACGAACCCGGGCACATTCAAGAAGGAGGGGCATCGACTCTGCTGCTGCCACTCGAACACGTGTCATTGTTAAGGAAATACAGCAATCAACACCAACAAAGTGCTTAGAATTTAAGACCCCACCACCATAATGAAGTTCTTCGTTTTCTACCTGAAATTCATTTCACTACAATCCATGCATTTGATTTCTTAATTAGATATAGATTAAATCATAGGAAAATTACACTGTTTGCTATTTAAAAGTGGCTTCAAGCCTGTTTCAGGCCATGACAGAAAAGCTGTTCAAGTTCTCTTCTGCTTTGTTACACAAAAATCACATCTTCTACTGATTGCTTATTTAAAAAGAAACTAGGGGGGAAAGTAGGAATACATTGCCTAAAATAGTGTGTCTAAAATAACGTTCTCTGAAACCATTTCTGCTATAAAGCCACAGAATATTTTAACACTAACACTTTCAATTCATTTAGGAAAACAGCAAGCACAATTTTGATTCTAAGTTTCCGTTTTCACAGTGGAATTTGTTAATAGGATATCATCATGGAAATAGAACTTCAACAACGGAACCATCAGCTTTACAACTTGCTCTGTGTATTCCACAAATCCTTCTTTTAGCTCTTTTGCATAGCAAACCTGAAAAATAGAGCATAGATATGACTCTTTTAAGGGAAAATACTTGTATTTTTCAACTATGTAAAGGTGAGAGAGATTGTTAAAAGAGCAAGGGTTTTTTTGTTTATTTTAAAAAACATGCAGGTAATCCATTTACCTTCCCCCCTCAACTGTGGTAATTTGAGGAACCCTGATAGTACCATGAGTTCTCACTCTCAGGGCATGCATGTATTTTTCAAAATAAATTCAGAAACAGCAATATTTGTAGAAAGGAACTACTTTTTAACATATCCAATTCCTTAAGTTTTGTTAACAAAGGAAAACTATCTGTTCATTAAAAAAATTTTAAGCTCCCTACTAAATAAAGTATTTTTAATCAAGTAAACCACATACAGCAAAGTGCCTGTAATCCAAACTAAGAATTATCGCCCAAAAAACTCTTTCTCGTGAGACAAAAAAGAGTATTTTGATTACGGATTTTGGCTTCTGATTTGATTGACCAGAAACACAGAGATCACCAAAACTGTTCTATTACTCACCAGCATCTGGCATGCAGTTGCTTTTTCTTCGAGGCCTGCAGTTTTAATTCCAAAACTCTGCTGATCGCCTATGCTTACAAATTCCCAACCATCATCATCACTCATATTCTCCATATCTTGAGCTGTTATACAGAGGAGAGGAAAAATAATCTAAAATTGCTACAAAATCATTTATTTCAATATATTTTTCAAGCAAATCATCATCTTAACCTACTGTCTAAAAGAGCTACTTCAGGTTTAATGGATGCAGTTTTCATTAAAGGTCCCATGACAACAGGAAGGTACTGCTGAAACTCCTTTCCAAGAATTTTACACATTCTGGCCCATGCGGAGATCATGTAAGAAATCTAGAAAAGAGAAGGCAGAATTTTCATGTCCCACATTTTATTTTAATGCATACTTCGAAGGAAAGCAGAAAGGAAATACATTATAGAATAGGACTTTTAAAAAGAATTTGTCAGCAGTCCATAAAGCTTTTTTCAAAGAGAAGTAATGCAATATGCAATCCATATAAAAATGCATCTTCAAAAGACATCCCAAGTCTAACAACACCTTGACAGTACCTCTGATCAAAGTAGCTATACATGTAAAAATGTGAGTGCAAGATTCATGATTACATTGCAAGTGCCTGTTTTAAATTTTTTTTTCTGAAATATTTCCCAGATTTACACGATACTACTAAGTCACATTCCTGAAAATGGTAAAATAGAGCAAAAAGAAAAAAAGAGTGCAGTACTATGTTTCCAGAGGAGTATTTGTTTTCAAATGTACGAGTCAAAATAGCTTTCTGCTCATTAGAACAGCTGCCTAACAAGTCTTGTTGATCTATTTATAAGAAGGTGACAGCAAGCTCAAATTTCTTCAGCAAATATAGGTCCTGGAAGTCTCATTTCCTAACCACGCTTCTGTGAAAGATTCTAGGGCCATCTCAATGTCAAGTTTTGTAAGACAGGCTGGACAACTAGCCTGAAGGGCTACGGAGGGGGCAGAAACATCATGTATACAAGGAACGTTTTTAATACCAACTAGCTATAAAGACACAATTTTAACATACCTGTGGATCATCATCTTCTAGATCACTGAAGTCTGTCTGTGTCTTCAATAATAGTTGCATTACATCTGATGCATCCTGCATAAACTAGATACAGGAAACAACTATGTTTTTAAAGGCAAATTAAGATGCTACTTCTCAGAGACTTAAATGCTCACTTAAATTAAAGTTTTTCAGGCATCAATATACAAAATTACATTCAGTTTCCTTTGAACTGCATACATTTTGCCCCTGACACTACCTAAATGAGATGTCATGGCATTTCTCTTAAGGCAAAAAAAAACCTTCAGTGTGACAAGAATTACTTAAGCTACAATAAGATTCTATTGCAAATTTGTGAATCTAAGCAGCAAGACAGTCACCTCAGAAATGAAAACACAAAGACAAGCATAGAAATCAGCAACAATACAGCTGTGTTTTTAACAAGTGATTATATTAATTTAATGCTAACACCACAAAAATCAAAAGCATTAAAAATATTTATTTAGACCATTATATAAAATCTAAGCTTACCTTTTCTTTGCCAACAGCAAGACCAATTAGACTGATGCACTCAATAGTCTTTCCTCGTAAAAGTCTTAATTCCTTCTGAACAGCATTTTCAACAATGTGTTTTAAGGAGGGCATAAATAAATCATAGTAGGGAACAAACTTCTCCTCTACTGTATCTGCAACTGATGCAATTGAAGTCACAACTTGCTCCAAAACTAGCTTAGTGCCTTTCTGTATCAACTTGGAAAGAGGAAGAATAAAGTGTTATATTTCTAAAGCACACATTTTACTGAAAAGCATGCCAAATGTAAAAATCTGCTCTTGCACATATGCTAATTCTTGTCAGTTCAGACCAAAATCAGCAGATATGTATACTGGCTCATTTCTGAGGTCTTAGTTCAGCTATATTTATTCTGCCAATATGACAAGGTTACCCTCCATGAAACAATTTGTTCAGTGTATTATACCTCTTGTAATTTTATCACCATAATGGAATGAAGATGCTTCACTAGATTATCCAAATACGGAATAAGCAGTGACTTGGGACAATCTTCAGTGAAGTTTATGAGTGCGGCAGCCGCATGGGCTTGAACACGCTGGCTGCCTTGATCCTCCATGGTTTGTAGAAGAGCTCCAATCACCTGAAAAGAAATATTTTTTTTCAGAAAAAAAGTTTCTGAAGGGATCATAATTTTACCACTTTTTTTCCCCTCCTGCTCTACTACTTGCCTTCTCATGGAATTTCTTTTGAAACCCAGGTGCAAAGTCAGTTGCCATTTGTCCAATAGCGTTACAAGCAGCGTATCTTACTCTCGGATGCTGAAAAAATATTTCCCTCAAACAGTCAACAAACAGTTGTGAGAGCAGAAATGAAAACACTTTGAAATAATTACTAGAACTATACTCACAGGATCCTGAAGGAATAGCAAAACAAAATTAACTATTTCATTTAAAATTCCTTCCATCTGTTGGTGGCAACCTTCTCCGATGGCAGAGAGCGCCATCAAGCCAGCATGCCTGTACTTCCAGTCAGCTACAGAAGAGTAAAAATGAAGTGTTACTCAGTTTGAAAACTCCAAAGAACCACAAAGACAAATCACCTTTTCTTTTCAGGGGCTGGGGGACACAGGAGGAGGTAGAGTGAAGAACAGGAGATGGAAGGGAAGTTAATGCAACTACTTGATTTGTTAAATACTTTTCCATTTTCCCTCATACATACTTCCAGAGATGCACAAAAAATTGAGTGTCTAATCCAGGCCAAATCCAGACCTAGAAAAAAGAATTCTTAACTGCTGATACAAGTACGTACATAGTACTAATACCTGGAAACTGCATTTTAATTAAATGAGCTGACCAGGCAAACATCAGGACAGTATTTTTATTTCCCTCTCCCCCATCTTTCTTCTGTTTTAGTATCATCGGAAGAGCCCATACCTTCCTCAAGAAAAAGGTCTAATGACTCAAACAATATCTAAATTTAAATCAAATAAATGATTGGTACTGAACTTTTCAGCAGTCTTCTCAAGGCTGTAAGAACAGTAACATTCCACTTATGGATGTAAACTTTCCCCATCTCCAAGTCCTATTAGCCTACTCTCAGGGTAGTGGGTGTTGTTGAAATGAATCTTTCATGCCCCTCTCCTTTTTTAGGTAACATGTGAGGAACTCCAATTTCTTTTACTTCTTTTTTACAAAAACCTTTCTCTGTGCTAGAAACCATCGGGATTACAGAAGAGAAAACCAAAGGAATAAACAAGTTTACCAAATGACCTGTGGGAAAGGCACGTTACAGAATTTATCTCCCAAAATAGCGCAACATTTCATTTTTGCTAGTAACATACTACATTCCTGGAATGAAGAACATCACAGCTCAGAAAAGTAGAATCCTGACACTCAAGATTCTGTCTGACCGGGATGAGATGAAGTATCATCTTGACAGAAGGTACAACAGAAAAGCAGCAGTTTATTTTGTGCTATTTCAGTTCATTACATGTTCCTACTTAAGCCTATACCTCATGACTCTCACTGCATTACTGCTAGCATGTAATCCAAACTTGAAATTAATGAATCTACAAAATGAAACACAATCATCTTTGGACTGTCTGGCCACCCAATCGAAACTCAAAAGTCTTAAATTATTATTTCAATAAATATTTGTGAGAAAGAAGGGGTAAGAGAAGGAGAAGTCTGACATCCAGGAGTACTGTCACTACTTTAATCTAAATGTCTTCATCTTTCCTCCCAGCTCCCTACCAGTGAGAGCCTCCAATCCAAACAACATCTTTTTCGTTTCCCTTCTCCAAAGAGTATTAATGGTTATGGAAAGCTCTGACCAAGAAGAAAGCAAGCATCAGGCATGAGAAATGCATGACCTCCCCTTCACAGGAGTCAGGTCTTTCAGTGATTAGACTCCACACGTCTCTGAATGTACTACAAAACTAGCTAGCCTAGAAGCTACCAACACTGGGTCAGGTTAGCCCATTTCCTTAATAAAACTTTTATAAAAAAACTTTTAAATCCAAACAGACTTTTAAAGTGTTCACACACAGCAGGTGCTACCCAGTAGCCCTGTGTTCTATACCCAAAATGCTAACAGCCTTTTCTGGACTGGGTTTTAAACCAGGAGGGTAGAAATAAGTACCCAGAACTTTTGCGTTATCTTCTACTACAAAGGCTCAAACCACAGGTCAAGTAAAAGTGCATGAAAGCAATGCACAGTATTTTTTTCAATAATTGGCTGAGCAGGCATTACAGGTATTTTAAGAGGAAAAGAAGCATACAAAGCAACCGATAAGAAAGAATATATGGGAACACCTCATGAAACAAGTATTAAAATCAGCATACCAGAAGACAACCAGTCTACCAATGACCCCTGCCCATCAAACTCCAGGGGGAAAAAAACCATCAAGTTTTCCTCTGTGAACTGTAGCATATTAAAATTTCACTTAGATGCAGCACTTCTAAAGAAGCAAAAACACTGAGCTACAGAAAAACAGGCGGCACTTTAGACAAACTTAAGGTACTATGAGGGTCTCTTTAGGGATTTAAAGAGAATATTTTTAAATAGAAACCCCTCAAGTCTTCCCTTATTTTTATGAAATTCCCAGACTGTGTTTCAAAATAATGTACGGTTTTTTTATGACATCTCTGCTCAGCTGTCCATATTCCAGAAAAAATGTTGTAATGCACTCTGTGTAAGTTTAATAAATCGTAGTGTAAGAGAAGGTATAAACTTTCAAGTTCACAGCATTTACAGTTTTTGCTGCTGACATCAAAAGTGGAAATGTATAACATATTAAAGAGCTAAACATGAAGACCTAAGAAGTATTGAAGTTTCTGGAAAGGACAGAATTGTTAAAAAATAATAAAAGAAAATGCAGTTACTTACGATTCTGAAGCATTTGCATAATATGTTCTTTAATCATGGGCAAAACAAGTTTCCCTCCAAGGCCACATGCCATCCTGTCCAGTGCACTCTCACCAGCCACTGCATTGCTAAATATCAGTTACACAAATATCAGTGGTTTGATATCTACAATAAAACAAGCAGTCCAAAAGAGTGCCCTTCCCTGCAGTTCTAGTCTTCAAACTTTTGCCATCTGAAAACACAAGCCTCTTTAAGTAAATAAACCATACCCAAACCTGAAAACATATACACTAGTCACAAAATAGTTATTTACTATTCACTGAAAAATTCGTTACCTGCAGGCCACCAATTAAGTCTATTACCAAAGAAACTTGAGCCTTACTAACACTAGGACCGAAGGTATGGACTGAATTTCACTGCAGTTACACACACATAGAAAGCAGAAACTAAATTTGCAATGGATGAAGCACTAATACTGGCCATCATCGTTTTGTCACGAGAACATAAACCAGTTCAGATTTGCTATGATCCAGGTGAACCAGCAAAATTCAAACCTTGGCACACAAGAGACCTTTCTTGTATGGCTGTACTCAGTAGCATGGTCTCTTGTCAATGACTCAGGCAGAAAACATCCACACCAGGTGAGGAGTTTGTGACTCTCAGCCAGTTACAGAACTTAGAACAGCCAAACATTATCTGTGCAAAGTGATTTGTTCCATCCAATGGAATTATTCCCTACAGAAAAGCAAGAAAGTTTCCAGGACACAGATAACTACTGTTACAGTCTGGGTACAGCCGGCAGTGTAATAACTCAAGGTTATTACAGTCCATCCCAGACACCCATGATGATGAAAAAGCTGAATTATGGTTCAGAAAGGGATCAATCTCCCTCTTCTTTAAAGTTTCAGTCGCTGGGTCAGAAACAGGTCTTCAAATTACTATGCTTGAATCCCCAAGTCTCATTACCAACCATAAACAATCCAGAAACTTACATGTTGTGAACAAAGGTGATTGCAAAAAGATATTGACATTATTGTATTTGTTCCTCAGATTAGTCATGTTCAAATAAACAGACACATCACCAGCAGGACAATGGAGCATGGGCATTCGGGGTTAAACTGGAGCAAACTCACTAAAGTTAACAGCAGCTTTCATGTGAAATTCTATTCCTTGAGCTCTTTCTTCCCACCATTAATTCACACATTCAGTTTCAAGAAATAAAGATAGTTTATCTCGGAAAAATGACCACACATCTCCCTGTAATGTTTGCAAGGCTTTTGCTAAGAAAAGAGGAAGTCGGATTAATCTTTTCCTCCTTTAGAATTTCACTCCTTTATGAAGTTGGAGCAACAAAAAACTGGAAATGCTAAAGTATTCCCTGCTGCTTTTGTGTAGGCTGACTCATATCCCCCCTTAATCAGATCCGAACACACCCTAACTAGGGCGCAGCCTGATGATAACTACCCTGTTCCGGGGACTGCACAAAAATTTCAGTCTTCTTAGCTACGAAGACTCAAGCACCAGGAGATGTTAGCATGCACATCAGCCACTGAGCTGTCCACAAAGGTGAGCTTTAATGGTGGGAAGCACATAGCAGCACTAGGAGTGACCCTGCTGAAAGAAAAACTGCCCTCACACACACGATCAGCAGAGATCGGGTCACGCTCAGTAGTTTGTGTCTAAGCCTCAAGCTCTCCTGTTACTTCGAGGGCAAAAGGAGCTACGTTTCTTCTTCAGGCTAAGGCTCTTAAGCACAACTTGTTTTCTGATCTGTGCTCACTCTACTTGTGACTTCTAACAAAGAAAAGGAAAATTGTCATTACAAAATCCATAGGCAGCTAAGCTGTATTTAGAAGAACAAAGTTACTCTGCTGACAATAAAGAGAAAATGGCATGCCTCAAGCAGATGATTCAGCATACTTACTAAGCTACCTAAAGCAAGCCATCCGAATAAATTTCCACACCCTGAAAGGCATGATAAGGATTTGAACTTTAATATTCTATTCCCCCTTGAAATTTTACTGACTGAAAAGATTCAAGTACTTAACAAACCTGAATGTACTGGTGGTGTCTGACACCTGTATAGCAAAATTTCAACACTGAGGAAACAGGTTAAAAGGGTATGGTCTACTATGCGAGGGAGAGAAGAAAGGACAGCTCACTTTCAATTTCATAATCAAAGGGAACTAAAAAAAATATTTCAAGTAAGGCAAAGATTAAACAGATTATTCCATAAATTCCTATGCATCAGTTCTACAGGTGGCTTTACATGCCTGCTATCTGTTAGAAGTTGCTTTCCAGCTCAGGGTAAACCAACATCTCTTCTATTGACTATTTTCCTGTGAAGATCTCTAAGTGTTCCGAGATAAACTGTCTCAAAACACTAATTACATCTGAGTCTGGATGAGCCAGGTATGTCAAAGAAGCGTCTAGACTGGTAAATGAACATCCATGTCTTTATAGAAACGTGGAGATAGTTACCTCCTACACCTATTTCTGCTTTCTTCTACTTCACTCTAACAGCAGCTGGACAAGAACAAATGTAACAGGATGCTGTACACAAACCACTATTCTAGTAAAAAGTTGGAGCAAGCTACAAAGCATGTAGGAATAAGCAAATCCAAATGACTGGACATCTTGAGATCTTTCTTGCCTAACACACAACAAGATAAGCTATTGCAGCCATACCAAGGGACTTAAAATAATAGCAAAATTATAGTATTTTTGAACTAGGTGAAATCCAACAAGGAATTCTGCCATGTATGACGATATCCTTCCAAAGTCATCTTTCTTCTAAAATAATGCATTTTTAAGGGCATAGATAAAGAAAAATACAAAGAGATTGGCTGTAGATTATTAAACAGGTCAATATGCTTCAGCTTGGCTTCCAGTTAACTTCAGGATTAGCTCTCAGTTCAGAGGATTAGGAGGCACTGACTTCTGAACTGAGTAATCCAAATGACTGAAAAAACAAAAGCTAAATGCTTTGAAAAGCTACAGCAGTACAAAACAGCAGACAAGGGACATGCAACTTGTCTAATTACAGCAAATATGAAAACTGAAATAATTTACTTCCTCGCTGAACATTACCTAAGTAACCTACATATAAACTGCTCATGAGTGAAGGAACAAAATTACAATAGTTATTTGAATAAAGAAAAAGTAATGCACTGCAGGCATTTGCATTCTGCACTTTAAATATGCCTTTAGCCACAGCCTTGATAATATATTGAAACAACTGGTTTCATAATTACCTGTCAAAATCATCATCTGCAAGCTCATCTGCATTTGCCCAGTCTTCATCTTCTTCCAAGTCAACCATCATTGCTAACATCTGAGGAACTGAAAAAAAGTTTGAAACTCAGTCTGATCTCTTAAAATAGATTCTCAAATAACAAGCATGAATTTTAAGTTTTCTCCTCTCAAAAAATTTTGAAGAAAAATAGCTCTTCTTCCTGTAGCAGATGGCCAAGTCTGTCAAACTCCGTCAGCCAATAATTCAGAATTGATTGCCAGAAAAGTATTTCCAGAACATTCAAATTGAGAGTACAAAAATCTTGAGGGTATAACTTATCAAGATGCAAAATTTTTTTGCAAATCATGACAATTATAAAAAGCAAATTCCTTAATAAAGTCTATGTTCTTGAAAGCGTTAAAACCAGTATTATATGCCTGAAGAACTCCGATATACTTCCTTCATTTTTCTGAAACTCTGACATCATCCTTTGAACATTTACTAATGAAAGAGACTATCAATTATGAAAGAATACTACTGAACCCTTAGTTTTATTAACATAATAAAGTTTGCTAGCTATATGTACAGTGGTCACTTGCCATAAAGCTTTTCTCTTACAGTGAGGCCATGGCCTAGAATTTGACATTTCCTTTTTTCCACCTAATGCAAATTTTGCTTTTGAATCATGAACATATCTAGCACATTATAATCCACCAGTTTTCTACTTCTACCTCTGTAGATTGATTCTGTCCATTCTTCTCACTCTTAAGTCTTTATAGAGACTATTACACAATCTCTATCACAGCATTAAACTACTATGCAACAAGCATCACCTATTCTGACAAGTTCTCACGGGAGGAAGGAGCACAGTGGTTTGTCTGCTCTAAGACTGCCAGCTCTTCAGAAGCACAAGGGGTGAAAAGTCTACCTTGCACTTTCAGAGCACAGTAAGGTGCTCTTAAGCACTTTACTTTGTATTACACACCAATCACTCAGAGCAGTTTTTTGAATTTAGAATCATTTATGCAACAAAGTTTCACTTTGACCTGGAAACAAAAGGTTTCAGTCAAATACTCAACCTTTGACCTTCAACAATCTTTTTTAGGACAGCCTACCACACACCTGGAAGACAGCCATCACAGCTAACTTCCCTTTACAGCACCCTACCTGAAAAACTAGTAGGCATCCACTAACTGCCCATGCTGCTAATGAGACTTACTGGAACTGATCAAGTATACTGCAACTGCTGAATTTCATAATATACCTAAACTATTGTAATCTACCACAGAGACAACACCCTAAGCAAACTCACCACCACACAGCTAGACAGATCAGAAACTTCTGGTCAACTGATGACAGAAAAAAATATTGCTCACTGACAGCATTGTAGGGCAAGTATCAAGAAAAGATCAAATTATGGATTTATTTGCTTGGTGTCTCTATGTATTTTCAGACAGAGAATATTCTGTGGCTGCGAAAACCTCCAGAGGGCTTTTATATACTATCAAGATAACTTAATGGACACTACAACTCTCTACCATAATGCCTACATGTCAGAATTTTATATACACTTATTAGACATCAATAAAATGCCCAAGTATTACAGTCCAGAAGTTTTTCAGACACAGACATGTATAAGCACACACAAGAATCACGTATTATCACACCACCTATGGAATATCGAAGACAAACATCATCTGACATAAATGCTATGTGGCTCCAAAAAGTCATGTCAGTGTTTGTTGCTACTAACAAACAAGGCTGAGAACAAACTCTCATCCAATGTGCTCTGGCCACCATTATATCTAGAACCCACAATATCTTGTTTCTACTTGATGTTTTATATGAATGTGGTTGCCAGTAAGAGCAGTTTCACAAAAAGCTTTCCAAAAAACGTAGTGTGCATACAAATTTCAATACTGTCCCAACAAGCCCTCAAAATTTAATTAACTTATAAAGAAGTTAAGCATAAGCCCACTAAGCCTGCTTCTTATCAGGGCAATAAAACACACTGCAATCCTGTCAGCTCAAGAAGGGAAGCCTTAATCCAAGTGGATTCCTGAGCAGCTAACTGGCACACAGGACACACACTCCTAAACCAGCACTGTGCTCAGTAAAACCAGCACAAGATGACAATTTTGCCTAAGTCCCAGTCCTAGTTGTGAGCATCAAGTGCTCTAGGAACTTCTCAGTTGAATGAAAACAGAAAACCTTTTAAGCTATGACACAAAGCCAAGACAAAAGCAATCCTTTTCTGCTACCTTTTTATCATTCCCTGAACACAACGGCTTTACCAGCTCTGCAAAATAAATGTCTTTCTCCTTAATGATATATTAATAAGACTAATTTTACAATGACTTGCAAATGAAAGGCATTTCATTCCCATAAAGTGCTTTATCTTAATAGAAGTATTTCATTCCTAAGCAGCAACTAGCAACCCATTAATAGGAATACATTCTAAAGAGGTAAGAGGTACTTTTCTCCTGACCAAATAAGAAGCTTGTAATGATGTGGGGTCAGCAAGTGTCAAGTGTTAATAATTCCAACAAGCAACAGGATGGAGTGAAAATAGTGTTCTGAAAAACTACAGATTTCAAAATATGCTCTAAAAGAACCTCTTCTTTAAAAAAATATTGTACTAGCAACCAAAACTTCTCATCAATATTTTAAAAACTTAAGCCAAGCAGATCCAGTTTACAACATTCTCCAACAGAAGTTTTATAATTTTAGTGATGTCTATACAACTTTCCTCGGCCTGAGCACACACAAAAAAAGTTGCCTTTTATTCAAGTTTCAGAAAACAAGCAAGAATTTAGACAAACCCAAGTGTAACAGGGAGGGAAAAGCAGGCTACACTGCTGTGCCAGTGCCCTGATCTAGTCACAAAAAAGGTTTAAAAGGCAGAGAAACACCAGTGCAAACAGTATTGATGCTGGGGCTGCCCAGAAGACATTTATTTTTAGCATTTCAAATAATAATGCATGATTTAAAAAGTGCCTCTGCAAAGACTTTACCATCTGCATGTTAAATAGACTAATTAGATTATTTCTATGTATTTACCAGCATCTGATTTTTTAATTCACAGCTTTAACTCAACATTGATGCTCAACATGCATGCTGAATTCCTTCAGTCTTCGCTTGCCAGCAGCACAGAGTATCTGGCCTACATACCAAACTTCAAACGTAGAACTTCAGAACCAAATGCCTTTTTTTTGTTCCAGTAAAATTTTCCAAAGCCAGCAGAAAAGCATGCAAGTAGTGTTTTCCTTGGAAATATCTAATAGTAAGAGTCCACCGTATTTTTATTCAAATTTTTGGTGCTGCATAGGCACGGATTAATTTATGAAGAATCCTAATAGGAAGGGGGTTACTCCATTAGGTGGCATTGAATTGAGTTTTCTTAAGTTACCAGCACCAGCAAACTCTCAGTTAGATGTGGTTTTGCCACTGACCAACTGCAAAGTCAATTTAATACTGTAAAGGATGACTATTTCAACAAAGAAAATGAGGGAAATACTTACTGGCTTGTGCAATAATATTTGTATGCCTCCTCAGCATAGCAGCAGCAGTTTCTGACAAGGCCACAATTACTTCAAGTGCCAACTGACGCTGCATGTTACTGAGACTGGCATCTGCACACAACTACAACCCAAAAGATTATAGAGTAAATGGTTAGAACAGAAGTTTTGGGGTGGAAAAAATGATTCTTAAAAAACATTCCTAGCTTTACCTTCAGAGTTAGTTGCAAAGTAGCTTCTAAATGTGGTCGTAAATACTTAGGAACAGAATCTGCAATTTCTACAAGGGATTTCAGAACAGAATCATCATTTTGGTAGCAGGAATCATTTAGAGCCTATAAAAAGATAAGATGCAGATAAGATTAAACAAAAACAAACAACATTATGAACAGAACCAGTGTTATAGAAGGAATTTCATTAATTGTTTCTCTGAACAGTCTCATTTAGCATTAGTACCTAAGTAGCCAAAGCCTTACCACAAGAACTGACCTGAGTAAACTTTTTGTTACAACTAATGCTTCTAACAATGAACTAGCTGATTCCAGCAGATACAAACAGAATGAAGAAGATAAGAATCAAGTAGACAATTCCAAGAGAATGAAGTAACTTCACCACAAGATCAGCCCTGCAACAGTGAAAACCAGAAAGAAATAAGAGACCACCAACCAGAAGTAAATGGCTGGGGACTGGGCCATCTGGGCACACGTACAACTGAGAGGGTAGGGGTCCCTCTCTGGAGGCACCAGCTCAACCTGTAACCTGACAGCTTTAATAGGATACAATTAATTGGAAGCCTTCACTCTGACTTTCAGCAGGATCCCAGAGTCAGACCTGCGAGCATAAATCCGTAACAGGATACTATGCAGCATCTAAAACTAAAAGTTTTCTACAACTAAGTTATGGCTCACAATGTTCAAATATAACACTGCAGACACCCAGAAAGAATTAAGGTCACACATCAGAGGCTCCAACATGCAAAACCATTGAGTTCTGACAAGAACAACTTAAAAATCCATTTAAAAGAAAGTAACTCTGCCCAGAAGAAAGAAAATGAGCCTAACTCCTCTTTTGCCTGTTATGTGAGAAAAGTTTTGAATAGCTTATGCTTATAAACACCAGGAATCACAAGATCAAAGAGGTTTTTTCCAGACATCCCTCCAGAGCCACCAAATTAAAGCAGACCTTTCAGCTTTCAGTCACAGGACACAGAAAAGAGAAAAAGAAATCAAGCTTTTTGCAACCATCTTTCCTAACCCATATCCACATTCTGAAAAGTAATTTAAAACTTACTTTTAACTGATCAGGGTGATATTTTAGTGCCAAAACAGAACACAGTTACTCAATGGTGTTAGAATCTAGAAGTAAACAAAGCTCCAAAGAAAAAAGTCTTTAGACACACTTCTGGGGTTTTGAAAGGAATTTTCATTAGCAAAGTATTTTGTCTTCCTAATGTTGAAACATTTTTTGAAGTAACTAAGTGATTTTTAAGTCTAGAATTCAATATTTTTGATAATGGCACTTATGTAACCCACGCTTTCAACACAGAAGCAGCATCTTCTAGTATCAGAAATGTTCTAGAAAAATCTGGAAAAAAAATAAATCTGTCACAGTTAAGGCCTTTTGGTCTAATAGCTACCACATCCTCTGATTCTCCCAAAGGATAATGTAATATTTACTGGAAGTTTCTGCAAAACTGTATTTTATACCCACTGCAACTCTGACAGTTTTTTAAAGCAAGACTGGTGTTCTGAAGAAAGCAGCCCAAAGTGAAAAGTGAGCCCTAAAAGGCATCCAGGTAAGTCAGTGAAGTTCTATCTGCTTTTACCTCCATTGCAGGGTAAAGCTTTGGGTAAAAGTTCAACTTCCAGCATAACCATTATAGATCTTGTACTAAAAGGACTCATATGCCAAGTCAGAATTTTATTTTTAGCTTTTTTACCGTGTCAGTATTTCAACATAATGAATTTCAACAGCAACAAAAAAAGCATCCAACTGTCTCCAAAGGTCACTCATCACTATTCTAACACATTCCGATTTATAAACTCGGATCTTCATATCCATCTTGTGTTACCACAGCCAGAAAATCTAGTTCTTCCTGGAGTAAGTACTTTATTAAGACAGATTTCATAACACAGCTCTGTGCTCTGTATTTGCAAAATAAGGCTTGAAAATGCAAGCTGAGTGCATGTGTTTTTACAGTGTCTAAATAGTGTAATAGTAGCACTGGAAGTTATAGCACAGAGTGAGCTACTAGCCCGAAATCTAAAACCCACACACTATTTAAGTGCCAAACATCAAGACAAATGGTATGACCACCCCAAACACTGCCTCACCCCCACTTACACAGTACTGTGTAGCCAAGGTCCTCTCAGGCAGTTACAACTTTTAAACAACAAACTGCTACTGACAAAAGCACAGACTAACCACCAAATAAAGACCTCAATATCAAAGCACTTAACTTATACACACTATAGCCCATTATCAAGTTCAGATGATTTGAATAAATTCCTCTCAGTTTCCATTTAAGATAAAGCAGAATTCCATCAGTTGCAGACACCAGTAGATTTGGCACAATTTTTCTTCAGCTTGCCACAAAGCACACGCAGTTTACAGCTCACACTGTCAACAGGAACCTGCTGTTCTGACTGTAGTGAGAAGTCTGTCTTTAATGTAAATTTAGCCTAATTTAAAATCACCAGAAGTTCACTTCCTCTGTTATCATAGGTACTTAGTCGCTTCCACTGTTTCTTGATATAGAAAGGGAAGTGTACTGTGAAATTGTCATCCTTCAGAGCTCAAACCATTTCTGTCTCTAGTTTGGTTTACAATAGGCTTCTCTGCAAAATTCTTACACTAGAATTTCGACTTTTGCTTAAATTCATCTATCTAAGAGATCTAACCCAGCCTCAGAAACTATATGAAGCTTAAAATGGCATTTTATTTACAATTTCCTAACTTATCAAACAATAAAGATCATTTCTACAGACTCTTGTTCTCAGTCTAAGTATCTAAGTTCAAAATAATTCTATGTTTTCCTCTAAATTGAAGAGATACAGGATATCACAGGTCCACAAATTCCCCAATTACAGATTATGTAAAATCTCAGGGTAGCCTATATTTAAACTGTATTTCAATATCATGGTTAATTTAAAAGGTGTATGATTTTAACCTATACACCTTACAAAGTATTTTAACTCATTTATCTCTGTAACACTTGGTAAGTTAATCAGCACTGAGCTATTTTCCTTAAAACCCTATCAATTATCCTCTGTTTGCAAAATTCCTTATTAGTCTCCACTTTATCTTGCTGGTAACTGTCTGGCTAACAGGCTCAGTTAATTCAGGTCTCAGCAAAAATTCACAGGTTTGCAAGCCAATAACTTACATTTGGATACAGTCAATACAGAGAGTAATGACACATTAAGTGTAACTTGTTTCGTTTCCTACCTGCAAGATTCCAGGCAGCAAGTCTGCAAAATGTTTAAGAAGGGGAGCATTGAGCTCATTAGCAAGCACAAATGCAGCTGCAGCTCTAGCAGACAAAGTCTTGATCTAGAAAACACAATTGGAGAAATAAACGTGAGAAACTAGTACTGAAACATGCCTCTGTTCGTTTTCAACACGGGATTTTACATTTTACTCCAAATTACGGTAAAGTGACAATGAAGACCTTCAGCATCTATGTCATCTACAATACAAAAAGTTCATCATATTATGAGCTGGCAAGTATTCCCTAGTTTTTCTTTGTTTTGGTGGTTTCCATTTATTGAAAGAAAAGAGGGAAAAAACCTATTGTTTAAAACTTCCATCAAAACTTCAAATGTGCATGCAAGTGTCAGTCTCATTTTTCAAGAAGCGTGATCTAAGCGTTTAAGACATGCTTCTTTAAAGGCATGACTTGTGGTACTTTAGAAAATGTTATTCAGTTGACCTTCAAAGGTCAGAAAAAGTAATCCATGGGAGAGCAGCAAACCGAACCCATATACCACAGCAGGGTTTTCTATCCTTGCCCAGCATTTTGCACAACAAAAGAAACATTTTCAAAGTACAATTCTCAGCACAAATCAATTAATCTGAAGCCTCCCAGAAAAGCAAGGCTTGCTTACACACCCTTAGAGCAAAACATGCGCAAACAGCTCAAGGAGCTGTCGTATATTCAGAATTTTGAGACATACCATGTACAGATACTGTATGTAGAGACACTAAAGACTTATAAACACAAAGGCCAGGAAGAGAATTTAACAAGGAGTTTCTGACCCCTCGATGCTGCTGGCTAAAACCCCATCTGCTTGGGGCCACTGCAACTGGGTTTCTCCAAGCATAACTAGGGAAGAATCTGGGCCTAAGCAACGCAGATATGAGCAGCCAGTCAGCTTTAGGTCCGTGAAAGGGTCTGAGCCTGTTGTTTTGCAGCACGCATAGTCAAAACTCTGTATGTATATCAGTTTCAGGTAATGCAACTCACTGGCTGAAATCTCTGGTTTAACCTTTATGTTTGAGACTACTGCACTGAGTTTCTATGCTCAGACCATATTAAAAACCCACAAGAACATAAAGGTCTTACTGAGGGATGCTCCTGATCTTGCATACACTGAACCAGCATTCTCTTAATGACGTCCAAATAGTGTTGCTGTTGATTCCCAAAAATCCCAGGAAAATTCCTAAGGATAAGACCAAAACATTAATAAAAATTCACACAATTTAAGGTTAAACTATTTCCAACTTAGCCATTGCTTAAGTTACAGACTGTAACTGTACATGTTAGAGTTAAGTAATCCACAATACAACAAAATAAATGAAATAAATATGATTGCTAGTTAATTAAGTTGTAACAGTTTTTCTTGTATTTTCAGACATGATTTGGCTATCCTACAAAAAAGTAGCTTACCAGAAAATATGTAGAGCAGCCTCACGCAATCCCACATTCTGCGAGCTGACAGAGTCAAATAAGAATTTCAGAACTTCTGGCCACTGGTTGTTGCCATCTTCATCTACAGTAAACACGACAAAGTTTTAGGATAAGCAAACTTCAGAGTGGTGAGATCTCAATTGTGCAGGAAAACCAGTAATCACTACTGAAATTAATTTAAAAGACCTGGAAGATGTGCCTAAGCCACAATGTAAAATATTGTGAAATGTTTAATCTAAAAACACTCCAGAACAGAAGATGATCTCTATTTGCTGCTATACAGCAGTACTCAAAAAAAGAAACTGATGCAATGTTCAGCATAATTTATGACAATTTACACAAAACTGGATTTATAAACCTTAATACAGTATCACCCAAACTTGAGCAATCTAAAAAGCAGAGTTTAAGAATCTTATTTTTATCTGGTCAAGGATAATGCGAACAAACACTAGGTTCTATTACAAGCCATGGAATCAGTTAGCACATCATGTGCAAACACCTAAGCAGGATTAGACAACAAGAGATACAAATACAACTACTATCAATACATAAACATTTTACCACAATATCAACTTATATAAATTAAGTACCTATTAAATTCCTGGCCAATTCAGCAACTATGTCACATATTTTCTTTCTCATAGTGGACTGCACTTCTAACTGGATGAAGAGCAGCAATTCACTTTTGACTGATGTCTGATCCTCAGGTGACAGAGCTGGATAAACTTCTTCAAATGCAGATGACAACAGGCGGCGCAGAAGGACAGCTGCCATCTGCCGAGCCTGTTGAAGGAGAAGTATGTGTGTTGAAGTGTTTGATGTGATAAACATGCTCCTACAAGGGAACACTGACATCATGCTTCCAAATGACACGTCCATTGTGTAGACTTCTTTGGTGAATGGAATACCTCTCAAGCAACAGATGACAATTACGATAGTAAGAAAAAAACCATAGTAAAGAAACATCAGCTTACAACCATGTTTCTGACAATTACAGCTCTTCAAAGAAATTATCACAGTACTGAGGTGTTCAGGTTTTTTCTACAGCTGAACCTCAGACATATTTTGTGGCAAGTTAAGGACTTAGCTGTGTTACTGAAAGATCTCTAAAGCATGCATTCTTTCTATTTTAAATGGTCTAATGAGGTCATTATAATCCAGACGGGTTTTTTTGGATTAAAAAGTGACTTATTGGGACACCTTTGTCAGATAATTAACCTGTAAATCCTCCTTCACTTTCTCAAACAACTAAACTTAAAGCTAGATTCAGGAACCTACAGTTAGAATTTGGCAAAGCCACATATGCAAAAAAACCCCCCCAAATCCAAATAAAAACAAAGCTTTCAGAGTTTTGCAGCCCTAGGATGAAACTTTTTTCTTCAAACTTGAACTTAAGCATAGGAACCTCAATACCACATACTACAATCTTGTTTCCTGTATACATACACCTATTCCACAACAGTATCATTTACATATCTGTATTTATTTACCATTGTACAAGAACTAGAAGCAAAAAGCATGGCTTAGTAATTCAAAATTAATAGAGCAACACATGCAGTAAAGGCAAAAAGAACACGAAGCTCTCTGAATATCTTAATAGAATATTCACCAACTGGTATTTCTTTAAGGACACATAGTAATTAAAAATCACCACCGAAACTTCTAAAGTTTAACACACGTAACAAAACCTTATGTGTGGTAAATTCTCACAAAAAATAATCCAAACTCAATTTTTTTCCTAAGATATTCTTATTTAATGCGCACTTGAATGATGAACAGTTTCATTTATAAACCTTTGAAATTCAAAAGTGTTCAACGGGCAGCAAAAGAAATCAATTCCAATTTCTCAATTATGTTACTACAGCATAACATATAAATGTGAAACAAAGTGCTGCAAAGTGTCAACTTCTAACATACCCTGTAAATATCAGGTATTGCTAGAACATCACCCAAGATACTACTTTTATGTTCTACAGTCTCAGACTCACTGTGTCTTTTTCTAATCTACCTAGCTCTCTTCTGTACAGCTGAAGAGTAGTGCACACCAAGTGTCTCTGTACCAGCAGAAGGAAAGGAGTAGAACTGGACCCAACTCTTGATCATTCCTTATCTCCTCCTCACCATCTCCAGTGTGGACTAAGGCCACCACATATGTAGGATTAGCTCTTCCCTGGTAGATCTAAGGAAGGCAGCAGGTGAACAGTCACAGTGCCTACCTGTGCTGTAGTTCCCACCAGAAGCCAAGATTCTCTAGCAGTAGGCTGTCACACCAGGAACACGAGTTTGGAAGGAGATTCTTTCCTCCCTGCCTGTGGGAATCTCACTAACAATGTGTCCAAAAGCTTTAATGGTACCGCAATGTAATGTTATCTTTCCTTCTCCCATCCCTTGGAGCACCAATATTGGGAAAGATTAAATTTTTCCTCATTAGTATGGTAAACTTAGACAGAAACGCCTTGGGTGGGGAGCAAGTTTACTGGGACTAAACACAGCACAAACTCTGGGGTTATGTCCTCCCTTACCCAAGGCATCGTGTTTCAGTGCATATTTCCTGACATCTGATAATGACTGAACTCGCATTATATTATATTCTTTCATGAAGTAATAATAGGTGGACAGACAGGGAACTGAGGTTGAGACTACATGCTTTATGAAAACAAGAATTTCAAACTCTGAAGAATTTAAAATAAACAGACTGATTGCAAAGTAAAAACACAAGTAGCAAGGCATACAAAAAGACACAAGATCAGCACTATATGAATTATCTCCTGGTTATAGTTACTAGCTTAGGAAAAAACCAATCCCCAAAATCCCTAAAGCAAAGTCAAGCGTTTGAAACAGTGACAAATGAGCAACTGACTTCTAATAATAAAAAATTGGCATATTTTCCTCAGCAGATATTCACTTACATATGAAAACTATCATTGTCAATTTAATTATGACAAACATAGCTGAATTAATGGCATCTCTGGGGCTGTTTCTTCTACTCTAAGAAAGAATATATGTATTTTTCACACACCCCAAAGGTTCTTTTATGTTTAAGTATTTCAAGATATGTACTCAAACAAGCATTTTAAAATCCTGCAATTTAGTGGCAATAGCTTTTAATGAGAGGAACAACATAAAGCATACATCCCCAAAGAAGAAATTCCAGCTACCAATGAAGCATAAAAAGAGCACATTTTTTCCCAGCATTAGGTCTTTGGCATGTCTAAATTATTGAGATGCTCACATACAACTGAAGTGTCAAAGTTATTAATATGAAAAGTAGTCATAATACTCAAATTTCAACATACTGCTTATTAGTAGAATTTACAGGGTGTTAAAAATGTTTTAGTATTTTAGGGATGAAGAAAACCAACTTGCTGAGCAGGGCAGCAGCAGAATTATGAACAGCAATCTGGGACACCACGCTCTTCACTGGTATTCAAAGCATCCCCGTAACCTTACATATTTTATAAGAAAAAGTCTGACTATCTTGTGTAGCACTGTCACAGTGATTTTTACTTTTGTTTCACTGCTCCTTTCAAGTCCTCAAGGAGGAAAACATGCAGGGATGGAAGTAAAGAACATTTAGGACATGGTCCAAAGATGGACTTGCACAATGTCATTAAGGGATCTAGTCCTATGTGGAATTCCAAGCACAGAGTGCCCAACGTCCACAGACAACTCAAAGGCAGAACTGTGGTACATCCGTGGGCAGCCTTCCTTCCCAAAAGCTGAACAGGAAGCTATCCATGACAGCAGTCTTCAAACTAAGAAATGCATCCCTTCATGTGACAATACGGGCAGAGGTTGGGGAGAGGTCAGGGCCCTCCAAGAAGGCTGTGAATACAGCAGAAACAGTTTTACAGAGCATTTGTTATTTTATCAGTCATCTGTAAATTAGGACACAATCAAAACCTGCCAATCCAGAGTTAACCAAGAAAAAATAAATGCAGAAGAAAATGCAGAACTTCTGCTCCTCTCAAAGATTTATGTGGTAAATCAAAACTGCAAACTAACAGCTTCTAACATCTAAGACAAGTCCTAGGAATAAAACAAATCAGATGAACTGTGAATATATACCATCTTTCTGTACAGCCCTTTAAAATGCAGTTGCATAGAAAGCAGAGCCCTAACTTTGTAACAGTGAGATTACCAGTCCAGGAAGTTAGGACCTGAGTTCAAGCCCCTCCTCAGACTGAGGTGTACAAACTCGCACATCACCTGGCACAGAAGTGTTCTAACCGCTCAGTCAGATGCCTCCCTCCACTTCTGTGAACAGTGTTGCTTTGCTATTAGGAAAGGATGTAATAAGAACAGAGGAAAAGGGTGACTATTTCCATAGTGCAGGCATCTGGTTACGAGAAAACCTGTTACACAGTTAGTTAAAAGAGTTATTCCTAATCTAGCTTAATGGTGTTTTTTATGTCAAATGCAAGGGGTACTGGGAGCATGATCTCCATCCCTGTTTTTCCATTTAAATGCCGAAACTACTGGGTTGCAGAGCCAGGATTTCCGCAACGGCTGTCTGAATAGGCCTACAAATCTTGTACTCTTTACAACACAGACACCAAATTCATGCAAACAGGATGGAGTATTTTCTTCAGCCTAGTTTTCCTGCAAGGAGGCAAAGCAATACAGAGGCTTCAAGATGAAGAGGGATCTGAACCCAGCTTTCACATGGCCTGGACAAGGGATGTTTCAAGTTCTGAAGCTCCTTCCAGCATCCTGTGTTCAGTGGCACTGGTACATCCAATGTGCTCATTGGACACATACCAGGCCCAAAGCTCTATCCACTGGTGACATGCAATATTCTGCTCAGCATCTGGATCCATATAAAACATATGCAGAAATTACCTGTGATACCAGCACCATATTAAATACGCACAGAATGCTTCCCAGCATGTTTATATGCAGTGTTTAGATTGAGCATGGGGATTACTTCACTTAGGCTCTAATTAGGCTACTAAGTACTTGGATTTACAGGGAAGACAGGGTGCTTTTGTAGGTTTTATTAATCAGGATTTTTTGAGTCCAGCACCTAATGTTTACTTATGTTAAAAGCTAACATTTAAACTTTTCTTTGATTAATCCATTGGTGGAGTTAAATGTCAAGTTATTCTACAAATGTTAGCCTTTGATGTCTTTGGCAAAGTAACTTCTATAGGTGAAAAGTTTTTTGTGTACTTTGCAAGTTGGAATCCAAGTCATTGGCAAGATTGCTAAGTTTTACACTAGGCTATTTCCTTAGCTGATGTAAGGGGAATAAAAGCAGCAAACACATGAAACAAGTATTTATTTACACTTTGTAATAACACTGCTCTACAGTTTTCTATCATTTGAAACACCTCAGAGAGGCAGAAAGGAATACTAGATACCTCTTATGCAACCAGTTGCTAGTACAATATTGAAAGATTCTGTCAGAAGAACACAACTTTGTAGATCGATAAGCATCAGTATGGGTAAGCTGATACTTTCTTAGCATTAAAAAGCACAAATGGCAACTAACTCTAAATTGAATACAGTCTACCAGAAGAGATTGTTATCTATAGAGAAACAGCACCCTTATGCTCTCACAATATTGTTCGGAAATTCTATATGCTACATCTTTGCAATGCTCAGTAAAACTTTAAAACTGAAAACCTAAAAGAGTAAAACATTTTTACTTTTAAGTGACTCTAAAATCCGTAATATTTTGAAAGCTTAGTAGCTCTTCACTGTTTATCCAAGTGAATAATAGTTTTACCAGTAAGTTCTTTAACTGATGGCTAAAGTTGTGAGCCTTTACAAAACTAAGGAGTAACTAAAAGGTACACTTACTTTATGCCCAGATCAAAAAATATGTATAATGCTCAGACTGCTCTCCACTCACTCTATAATACTGCTAGATGACTTTAGAAGCACTTTAAGTTTCAGACAACACACAAGTTTAACATGTTAAGGCACAGGACCCCAAATGGAAATCATTTCTCAACTGTAACCTGAAGAAACATAACAGTAAGTCACATATTAGTTACACATTTAATGGAAAATAACATTCATTAAGCAAAGCACACAACAGAAAACAATGGAGATCCAAGCAGTTGCTTATGAAAAACTATTTCTGAAACTAAATATCCTACACCAAAAAGTCTCAGCTAGTGAACTGGGCATGCAACAAACAAGATGAGAAGACGAGTGATCCCTCTACAAATGTGCAGTAAATGAAGATGCTTTAGTTAACGCCAAACTTGCTCATTTATTCCAAAATGATCAGCACTGATTTCTTCCCCCCTTCTCCAAGTCCCCCTGAAAATCTGCACAAATCCAAAGTTATTGAGCCATACCTCCTCGGGAGTAGCATTGTTCCTGATTGCCTGCAGGAGGTAAGTGATCTTTGATGGGCCTGGAATAGACTCGTAGGTCTCCTGCATAAAAAGGGATGCAGGTTATTATAAACATTTATTAGAAAGCACGTGTTAAGCATTAATATGAATTGACTTTACTTTTAAAACTACATCAGTATCCATCTAATCTAAAAAAATAACATAGCAGAAAAAAAATTAAAGCTATCAAAAAAAAAATTTATTACCTATTTTAAAATAATGAGTAAAATCTTAGTTATCTAGTAAGATCTGTCATATTGGAATGATCTACACATGCATGACTGGCCACTTAGGAGATTAGTTACAAAATATAAATAGAACATAAACTCATAGAAATACAACATACACCAAGCATATCCTACTGGGAATCTATCATAGCTTTTATCATATCAAAGAATTAAAAACTTTGGAAGCCTGAGACCAAGCTGTGGCCAACAGGTTAATAACCAAGGTCAAATGTATAGTCCAAAAATTTGATCAGCTCTGGTTTTGAACCTTTTTGTAACTTCTACTACGTTATGTGGCAGCCACACGTCTCAACCACACATTCTGAATAAGAATATCTTATTTTTAAACTCCTGAATTTATTTTTAAACTTTCTGAGTTTCAGAAAGAGAGACTATTTAGTCTCCTCCTTAGGAAAACCCTCTTAAAAAAATTAAAAGTTTAACAGGAAGTTCAGTTATGTTGTCTTACATGCTTCTGGCACGCATTTTATTCATTACACCTTTTAAAATTACCTTGTTACTTAGAAGCTAGAGTGAAAACACAGCAAAACAACTTTTGCTATCCAAAACATGGTATATGCGAGCCCTGTGAAACTCTAAATGCTTTTTTTTAATATACTAAACCTATGTAAATAGGAGCAGAAGAATTACAAGCTAAATAGCAACCCCTCAAAACATTTAGCAACAGTTCTATACTTAGTAACTCCGAATAACTTTTTGTGGACAGTCTTGAAGATGAATTACTTCACCCTTTTCAAATATTCATTAACCCATCCTGAACTCAAGGAATGAGCCTACTCTGCAAAGTTCAGGTTTACTTCCATCAGTTCTCTGCCTGCCTACTTCCCATTTGCAACACTGTAGCAGCTCCTTCCAATACTCTAACAAACTGTTACACAGCTTGACAGGATACCTTCTATTTTCAATAAAGCAGTTTTGCATTTAATATCAGACATCACCTTCCTCTCCTCCCCTTTCTGTACCTGCTTCCTAGTAGGCCTTCTTCACAAAGACAATCCTCATTTCATATTCTCTCTAGTTGCCAACATACAGTCACAGTCAATGAGACTCTGAATCCCCAATGAATCCCTGCATTTAATCTAATCATTTCATGGAGACTGCAAAATTAAATGAGGTTTAGGGTCAGAATAGAGTCTTCTCATGTTAACCTCTTCCATGAATGTAAATATTTATATTACACTATTACCTACAAAAACTAATACAGAAACATGAAGGTTCCCTAAACCCAGGCCCAGCACGGACTTGAAGTTATGCTTCCACAGGCAGCTGAAGCACAGTAAAAGCAGGCTTCCCTCGTGTCAATTCTGATAACCATAAAATTCTATTTTGAGTTGTTTGTTTAACTCACTAAAAATGGCAGCAACCTAAGCAGTTGTTCAATGGTACAACTCTGTCAATTCAATAAACTCAATTCAGAGGGTGCTAAAGCAAAGGGGCACGAGGAATAATACATGGCCAAACACAGAACCTTCTCTCTGAGCTGGTGGAAGTCTTCTTTGCTGGTCCTACCCATCTTACTACCAGTCTTGCCCACACCCTAACTATGTACCTGGATCCTGCTACATCTCACTGTATTCTTTAAGTTTACAATTAGTTCCCCAGTTACCTTATGCAGAAGTACAAATTTCTCACACACCATGACCAACTTTCATAACGCATGCAAGAAAACATTTACTATCTACACTTACTACTCATGTTCTCCCAAACCTGAGAAATGCACTTTAAAAAAGAGCATAAAATCACCAAAACAAAGTAAATAAAAGTTTCTCTATCAGAAGACAGACATATAAGTAAGAGGAAGACAGGCTTTTATAGTCAACAGACAACATTACAGGATGGATGGTAAAATGAACCAACCAGATTTCAGCCAACTAGTCAGGTTAAGTTATGAGCATGCTAGCTCATACACGTAATCACAGAATGTTTTGGGTTGGAAGGGACCTAAAGACCATCTCGTTCCTAACCCTCTGCCATGAGCAGGGACACCTTCCACTAGACCAGGCTGCTCAAAGCCCCAGCCAACCTAGACTTAAATACTTCAAAGAACGGGACATTACAGCCTCTCTGGGCAGCCTGTTCCAGTGCCTCATCACTCTCACAGTGAAGAATTTATTCTGTATATCTAACCTAAACCTGCCCTCCTTCAGGTTAAAGCCATTGCCCCTTGTCCTATCACTACATGCCCTTGTAAAAGCCCCTCTCCACCCTTCTTGCAGGCCCCCTTTAGGTACTGGAAGACTGCTCTAAGGTCTCTCCAGTCTCCTCCAGGCTGAACAACCTCAACTGTCTCAGCCTGTCTTTCACAGGAGAGCTGTTCAGTCCTTCTGACCATCTTGGTGACCCTCCTCTGGACCCACTCCAACAGGTCCACATCCTTCTTGCGTTAGGGGCCAAAGAGGTGGACACAGTACTCAGGTGGGATCTCACAAGAGCAGATTATACACATATAGATCCATACACATAACATAAGTTTGGAGTCATCAGGCTTTCTTCCTCATCCTTTTTTGCTTTAAACAGCTTTTACTACAATCCTCCCAAAGAGGATATGACTACATCTTCATCAAGTTCAGTCTTCAACTGAACTACCTTCATTTTCATTTCAATGACCAAAGATATTTGAAATAACCTGAGTCTGCTTAGTTCCCTGTCTATCCATTTCTCATTCTGACTGGTTTTCACTGGATACAAATGCAAACCTGCTATTCAATTTACCTGCAGTTATTTGAATCCTTTATGCATTCAATATTACCTTCCAACAGTAAGTAGACTTTGAAGAACTGATTGGACTATGCCAATGTTTAAAACCAAGTATGAGTCCTGTAGGATTTTAGGAAGCAAATATTTTAGAGGCTATGCAATACTTTTATCCAAAGAAATCTTAGTTCAAGAAATAGACAACTTAAGTCAGTCTAGCTACACTGTAGAGAGACAGCTTTGTGTTTCTAGGTAAAAGTTCATTAATCCACCGTGAAGACTAAGGGGGGTTCTTCATAGCCATGCATGGTGGAAAATTATGAGACAACAGGCGTAAATTGAAAAAATGAGGTTCAGACTGGAAGAGGTCCAGATCTCTCTGCCCTAATGAGGACAGTCAAACAGGAGTGAGTAACTCAAAGAGCTCGTGCAGTCTCCATTCTTACAGGTCTTTAAGAGTCAGCAGGACAAAGCCCCAAGTGACCTGATCTGACCTGATAGCTGACACTGCTTTGAACACAACAGACCTCCTGAGGACCCTTCCACTCTGAATGATCCTAAATCATAAAAGTATTTGCAGCCCATCTTGGAAGTATGCAGAAACTAATGCCAAATTCAGTGCAGCTCAGTAAGTTATTCTACTCCCTGTAGTTTTATAGGAAACTAACAGACTTGAAAAGCATGGGCATCTATCATGCCAATTAAGGTTTCTTCTTCTGATGGACCATAGTGCATATGTATCTATGAAGATTAAAAAGAACTCCAACTCAGTTTCAAGCAAGTTTCTTACAAAATATGCCAGTTGTAGGAATCTGTGCTTTAGAGTTTTTATCCAATGTTTTATTTCATAGGCATTACGACACAGCTGCACAATGAACTTGATTTGATACAATTCCAATAAAGTTCAAAAAGTTTTTAGAAATGTTTTTACGTTATATGTAGGCAGTCGAGAAGAGAAAGAAATTCAGCTCCTAGGGAATGACCTCCATTGCAGCTCTATGTTCAGGAATGTGGGAATAATTCTTGCTGACTCTCTAGAAAGTGCAGTTATCAATACCGAACTTCACTAGCTTTCTAAAAATTTATGTCTCCCCTCCTTCCCACTCTCGATTCATATTCGAGGAATTTTCACTGCAGCATCAGGAATAATGCTTTTTATTCTTCACCAAACAATGCGCTGAACTCTGCTGACCGCTGAAGTGATGAGAGCGATAAAAGACCCGATGCAGCCATGCAGCGGGAATTCATGCTAAACCTAGACGCTGGTATTTAATTCAACGGGAGAGATTCCCCACCAGGCTTGACAATGGAGCCTTAAGCATGACAGAGAGAAAGAATTAACGTGGCTTAGCCGCCACAAAGAATTTCAGCTGAAACAACACGTCTGAAAACTTTTTGCTGATAACAAGAAAAACTCAGCATATTGAAAACACCTCTTTTGAGTGAAATACTTCTTAGCTGACGAAACACTTGAATACACACGCGGCCGTTCCGAAAAGTTAAAAAACCAAACTACTGTGAGGCAACAGGGAAGGACCTCGGTCCCGCTCCTGCCGGCCAAGTTGGGGCGGGGGCGCGGAGCCCCTGCAAGGGGCGCTCCGGGAGCCCACGCAAGAGCGCTTCCGTCACGCCAGGCACCCGCTCTGACCTCCTTCGGGAAACGCCTCCACTCCCGAGCCACCGGGAGCCGCCCCCCCACACGCTGCT